>CM076583.1:1210913665-1211158665 GCA_034641835.2 Pinus albicaulis
CAGTTGTCACTGGCCAACAACCTTTACAATAAAATTTATTAGACCCGTCACGTTACGAGGAAAATTTGACGTGATCATTGATCATTGATTTCTTATTGTGATAACAAACATTGGAGATTTACTGTCTTGTTTTAAAGTTTCATTTTTTTTTTTTTTAAATTTAAACCGCTGTCGGTATACTGACGCCTTGTAAGTGTCGCTCTTCTGACATTTTGAACGATTTCCATTTTCGTCGGTCTTGTGACGTCCATCAATATTGCGACAGTTCTAGAAACGTCGGAAGAGTGACAGAAAAAAGAGGTCGGAAGGGCGACATTCAAAATTTTGGACCACATTTTGTTGGAATTGCAACAGTTCTTCCTGGCATCGATATTGTGACGCTTCTGGAAAGCGTCAGTCTTGTGACACTATTGCAATACGTCAGTCTTCTAACACTTTTGTACGGCGTCGGAAATGTGACCGTTTAGACACGTCGAAAGAGCGACAATATAAAGACATCGGAAGAGCGACGTTAAAAACGTTGGACCAAATTTCGTCGGAATGGCGACACTTTACAAACGTCGGTTTGGGAAACGTCGGAAGAGCGACGCGTGTTTGGAAGTGACGGAAAAATGTTGGTAGTGCGACACTTTGTAAATGTGTCGGAATTGCGACCGCACGACAAACCACGTTTTTCCCATCCTCGAACTGTCGCTCTTGCGACAACTGTGTGTCAGAATAGCGACGATTTGGCCGTCAGAAATTGCGCCAAATTTTCTAGTGAGTGATAGGCGACAACCCTCTTGGAGACTCTATGTGTTGTCACTTGATGGACTAAGGGGCAGCTAGAGAGCAGAATGGGAGCGAAGGACCGACAAGAGGAGATAAGACATAGAGACTGCAACGAGATTGTCTGTGTATCTTGTATTCTTGTACTTGTGGATAATTGAGGGCCATTATCTCTTGTATGAGATCCCTATATTGTTGTATTATATGTGAATAATATAAAAAATTTGGGTTACATATATTGTTTTTATTGTTCTTATTGTTCACGTGATTGGTTTACTGCATTATTATGTTCCGTTGTGTTAAGTAGCTTTTTTGAGATTCTTGGTTTGGTAGTGTCAGAGATTTAATATTCTATCCTAGACCCAAGGTTGTGGAAATTCAACAGAAGGAGCCGGTCTAGCATGCTACCCATCTCTAAGATAATATGGTCAAAAAATGTATAAATAGGGCTCTCTCCTTCCCCTATTTATATAAGAGGACAAGAAAGCCAATGACATAAGGTGAGGCTAAGCCTCTGCACGCAGCCCAGTCTTGTACAAGACCGTACGCCCTCAATAAAAAAAAGGACTGCAGATTTCCAGGATAAATAAGGAGAATATTAAAGTACTAAGCAGCAACAACCCTATCTTTGAGTAGCCATGACTCATTATAGCCACTTGTCCTCACTCTAGATTTAGTTTTTAGTAGTGTGTTCTAAAAAGTCTCTAAAATTCTTGTACATATTCTAGGGGAAACCATTATTTGTGATTGTTAAATATTTTGAGTAGTTCTTCCCTAATAAGTGAATGGGAGTTGGTAAGGAGACTCAGTGCAATAGGAAAAGGTCCATTTTGGGACATTTTCTTGGAAGCATAAAGCATAGAGGTGAAACTATTTGTCAAGATATTCCCTTGTTGTATTCATTAGTATGGGATCATACCTTGAGTATGGGGCGCCCACATCTCTTTAAGGGAAATCATTTGTTTTCATGTTAAAGGAGTGATGATTGGGAGCTCTTTGGAAAAGGGACCTAGAGTCATTACTGCTCCAGGAATTCAGTGGGATTGTTATCGAACACAAGCAGTTGATTTAAAACATGGTACAATTCGTGTCCTTGGCTAGGGATCAACTGTATATGTTTTGGAAGCCACCGAGGTAGCTTTAAGAAAACAAGTTTATCATGCAGAGCACACTTTTATTTCTCTGAGCATCAAGAGTAAATGAAGGACTATTCGAAACCCTACCCTAAGCACTTAGGCGACCATTTTCCCCTTAGAATTTGATCATTTAGAATCCCCATCTACGGTTGGCCTCTCAAATCTTATATCATTACTACTATGTAAGTTATATTTGGCATCATGATCATGAAGAGAACTCGTTTTAGAGCTCCAATCAATGTAGTATATTCTCTGCCATTTTCACCTTATAAAACAAATGAAGACAAAACCCTAAAAATTACTGCAGCGACTTCATTTACAAGCATGATCATGACGTCAAGCTCCGACATAGAAACCCTTGCCCATATCGTTAATTTTTAGTGCAATAATACAAACGACGGAGTACAGTGTTTTGACTTTTGACAGTACCTAAACAATGCCGAACTATGAACAAAGTGTGTTCAAGCAATGTTCAAGTGTTGTTGATAAGCCCTTCTTTTTCTCTCGTCCTTTGTTTGCATCTTAAGGTATGGGAGCATAGAGGAACCTCCATGTAGCTTATGCTTTTGAGCATGATGATATTCTAATTCTTTAAGTAATCAAGCATTTATTTTTACTTTTTTGTAACTAGGTAGTGCCTAGGTCGGGGTCATCATACTTATTGGACGTTGTAAGAATATTGATCCACCCACAATGGGATGCTTCTCACAAGGATTGTGCGAGGCTTTAGTCATGTTAATCATTTTTAATTTTTTCACTTATTATCTAGTCATATATTTTAGTCCTAGACTAAATTAGTCATTTAGGTTAACTGTTTTTAGTTTAGTCACTTATTATCTAGTCATATATTTTAGTCCTAGACTAACTCAGTCTTTTTTAGCTTTGTCACTTATTATCTAGTCGTATATTTTATCCCTAGACTAAGTTAGTTGTTTAAGTTCGGTCACTTAAAATTGCTTAAATTTAGTCGTAATTCACTTGAAATAATTGCGGCGACTAACATTTTTAGTCACCTAGTCACTAATCTCATCAGTGTCTACTAATGTATTGAAAACAATTTAATGATTCAAGGTATAACAAACCTAAAAATAACCCCTCATCATTTTAAGTTGAGAACCATAAGCTCTGGGCATATTTCTAGTAGGACGGAGAAAAAACCCTTCTCGAATCTCCATTTCACTACCTGTGCATGTGTAATTTCTAAAGAAAGAAAACTGGTGATAAAACCCTCGTTGAGGGGTTATTCTAAAACATTGTGAGAAACCCAAAGAAAAGTGGAGAGAGTCCTTTAAGCTCTTTGTCGTTGGCATTCTCACCAAAGTATCAAAATTAAACCACCCAAATAACATGCAAAGTAATAACAGTAATTACATTACAGGTCACCAAGACGTTGACAAAAGACTCCAATAGCAACAATCTGTTATAGAGCCCTACACTATGTAAAACAACAGATGTACATCTCGAGAGACGACTTAATAACCAGAGAAAATGAAATGGACTAAATCATGGCATGACGCAAGAGCCGGACCCATGTAGGTTGCTCCTACAAGAAAACAAGCACTATAAGCTTGGTAAACACCTAAGCCAATGGGTAACTAGAGAGCAGTACAAATGCAAATCCTACCTGTCAAATTTGTAGTGGAAGAGGCACAAGTCCAACCTTCGATATGAGTTTGGAGAGAAATTTCATTACCTACACAAAGAATAACAATTAAGACATGGATCTTAATTCTTCAAGGAAAGAACCCAAACGTCAGCAAGCAAGCATAAAAACTACAAGAGGAGAGATGAAGCTTAACTTTGCAGTTGCAAGAACTTTCTGTGGGTCAACCTCAATTACTAAGTAGTAGCTTTACGTTATGCCAAGAAGACCACCTCGTGTAACTAGAAACTCAACCTTCAAAACCAGTAAAATGATAGCCGTCAGCTTTACTTAACAAGGTTATCCAGCAGAGTAATTGAACAATTAATCACAAAAACTGATGCGGCAAAACTGGTTCAACCTACCCTCCAGAAGATGTGTCCATTTTCTCTTCCAACATTTATTTTCTCCACCAGGTTAACATTTATTTATTTAAGTTAACATTTTATTTTTTTAAATAGAAATAAAATTTATTTAAATAAAAAAATAATACTAATTGTAATTAAAAATGAATATAATGAATATAAAAGTTTGGCAAGTATTATAATTAAATGTGGATTAGTTGTGGTTAAAAAGATCTTATATTTTCACTTTTGAATATGAAGAAAATGTCTTATTATTATATTTTCAAAAATATTTCGATATAAAACTTATGTAAACTATTTGAACATCCATATTAATAGATTTGTTTCAATATCAATTTAATATATTAATGGATAAAAATTTAAAATTGCATACATATATATAAAAGAAAAAGTAATTTAAAGTAAAAAAATTCAATTACTTTGTAATAGGAATGATAAAATGGAGGCATGGTTCATTCAAATCTTAATATAAAATAAATATACCATATTTAAAATTATGAATGATATAACAATATTAAAATTCAATGTGGGTTATATATGGCAGCCTAGATCTATTTTAATTCTAAATCTACTAAAGTCTTAGAGGGATCAAATTTCTTTTCACTTTAAAAGAGCATCTCAAGAAATTTGATCCCTATTAGTGCTTGATAGATCCAGAATAAGATGGATCTAGACTCGCTTATTTTTATTTGATTTTTATTGAGTCAAGATGTTAAAGATTACAACATCTCTAACATAGTAGGATCACAAGCTTACATAGGAGTTGAGTTTACTTATAAACCTCTAACATAAATAAAATTTTAATAAAAAGTGATGGGAAATTTTGAATAAAATATAATATTACGATATTATATGTTACCCAATACTTATTACCACTCCACCTTATAAAAACATGCATTGGTGGGGGGAAATACTAATTAAAATGTAATATTTTTACATATTACTTAATATTTACATTTTAATCAATATTCGAGTTTTTTACTTTTAAACTTCAAATATAAATAAAAAATACAATAAAATACAATAAGAAGTGAGTGTGTTGAGGAGAAATATTGAGTAAAATGCAATATTATAGTATTATATTTTACCAAATATAACTTTGTAAAAACTAGATGTAGGTAGCCAGAAATATTAGATAAAATGTAATAATTACATTTTTCCTAATACTTCCTCATATCCAAACAAATTCCCAGCCTACTATATTTATAATTTTTTTAAAACCTTAAATAGATTATATTCCACATAAATATCATGAATCATTTTTATTTTTATTTTGATTTAATTTTTATGGAATTATTTTTACTTTATTTTCACAAAATTAGAATTTTTATTTTATTTTACATTACACATTTATAGCATATTATAAGTATTAGATCTCAAGTTAATGAAGAAATTACATATATCTCACATACTAAAAAGTAGTTTTTTCTTTTCTTTTTTCAATTACTTTGTGATACTTTATAAAGTCTCATGTAACATAAAAATAAAAATTGAAGTATATTATTTATGGCGAACATTGATTCTTAAAATAACATTACACAATATCTTTTTCACTTATAGTACAATAATTTTATGAAGGCTAACGCTAAAACAACAACCATCCATGATAAGGTTGTGATTGACACCTCACAACAAAGTTAAGACATAGAAACCCCAAAACAAGGTTAAGACATAGAAATATGTTGAAGGAATAATGGCTTCCAGAGACGAAAGAGTCGTAACCGTGATAAAGGGTAATCCCAATGCAAGACACTTACAGACCTTAGATTCGACCTACCCAACACCCAGGAATTAACCTTTTAACTGAATATGAAAACAAATAAAAATAGATTAAAATGAAATTAGCTAGCACCCAATTTATTAGAAAAATATATAAATATGAAAACAAATAGAAATAATTATAATGAAATCTTAGAACAATATTATATAAATATGAAAACAAATAAAAATATATTATAATGAAATTAGTTAGTACCTAATTTTTAGATATTTATTATACTTTTCTAGTAAGTATAAAAAAATATGAAAACAAATAAAATAGATTATAATGAAATCTTTGAAGAATATGAAAACAAATAAAAATATATTATAATGAAATTGGCTAGTACTTAATTTTTAGATATTTATTATATTTTTTCGAGTAAGTATAAAAAAATGTTTTATTTTTTATTTATCATATTTACAGTTTATTTATATTTTTATTTATTTATTACATTTTTTTGACTGTTTGTAAATATTAGGGCATTTCAAATGTTTACTTGCATTACATTTCTTATTTTACATTTCTTACATTAACACAGGTCAAATATTTACATTACATTTCTTACATTACATCTACAAAGGTACCCCATACTGGACTTTAGAGCGCCTCATTCAATTACTTTGTAATACAAATGATAAAATGAGAGTGTGATTCATTTAAACATTAATATAAAATAAATATACCACAATTAATCAAAATTATGAATGATAATAACAATATTAAAATTCAATATGGGTTATGTATACCAGCATAGATCCATCTTAACTCCATTTTAATTCTGAATCTATCAAGCTCTTAGAGGATCAAATTTCTTTTCACTTTAGAAGAGTTTTGCATCTTAAGAAATTTGATCCCTCTTAGTGTTTAATAGATCCAGAATTAATATGGATCTAGGCTAGTGTATTTTTATTTAATTTTTATCTGGTCAAAAGATTACAGCTTCTTTGAGATCAAAATTAAGTTTCAAATTTTTTATAAAAACTGATTGACAAATTTTTAATAAAATATAATATTCTCCATCCCTCTCCCTTTTGAGAACATCAAGCTCATCACAGAAACATCTTTATTGCGAGCACAGAGAAAGGTTCTACATAGGATGATGGATATCCTTGCTCGCACACTCTCAATTTATTATCGTCGGGATTTAGAAAAATTACTTGATGCATATGCCGAAAGAGATATTGAGTGGTTGTTTCGCAGGAGGTATCAACAATACCTCTTTCATGTATGTGCAAACTTCAAATGAAGAATCTATAGCACAACCAGTCAGTTCCTCTTTCTACAAATGCAAACAGTATATCTCTTATAATCCCAACGATAATGAATTGGGAATGCTTTTGCCTTCACATCAACGGTATCCATTATCTTACTTAATACCTCTCTCTGTGATGACAATAAAGATTATTTTATGACGAGTTTGATGTTCTTTGAAGCGACAAACATCGAGATAGAAACACTATTTCGGCGGTGATGCTGATAGAAACACTTTCCCGTCTCCGCTACTTCACTCCTCCTCGCTCATCGTCGCTCGTTAAATCCTCCTCTCTCCTAGTGTCCACCTAAACATGAGAAGTGGGCGATGAGAACGAGTATCATCACATGTGATCCGAACCGGCCACATTTCTACAATTTATAGTCACAAATGTAACGGCCGCCCACAGATTCCTTCTCTATGTCATGTAAATATGAGTTACGGTTTTTTTGTGTAAGTGGTATTAGAAAGTCATAGTATTGACCCATGGTATTGTAACAAATCCGATTTAAATATTAAAAAATATCTATAATAGAGCGGGAATGAATCTTCATGTTTAAATGTACATATGTTTAATTCAAATATTATATATTTTTTATAACAATAATAATAATAATAATAATAATTTAAAATAAAATTATAATTTATTTGATTTTCATATAAGAAATTTGATTTGGATAATTCGAAATGTATTGTGAGTTAAGTGTTTTAATCTCTATCAATGTTTACCAACCATTTATTAAGCCAATAAATGTGTATATTGCCAACCTAGATCTATCTTAACCCGGAATCTACCAAGCTCAAAGAGAGATCAAATCTCTCTAGGTGCAAACTTCTTTTTTGAGTGCAAAACTTGAGGAAAGGTTTGCACCCCTCTTGGCCCTTATTAGATCCAAGGTTAAAATGGATCTAGGCTGGTTTGAGTCACGTGCGGTTATACAAAATTTGTTGAGCATATAATTATTTTGATCATTTTAAATATACTAAATATGTATATGATTAATTTAGTCAATCTAACTTTAACATTGCTTATTTACCTCAATTTGTTGAGATCAGAGAGACTTTTAGTAACTTGAATGATGAAATAAAAATTTTAAGTGCAAAGTGAGAATGTAATAATGTTAAACGACAGAAAATGTGAATAATAAGAATATACTGAATTACAAACAATCTCCATTTCCATCCATTAGAAACTATTTTATTCTATTATTGTTATTGTCACACCTATTAGTTATTTTCTATTACCATGTTTGAATGCAAATTGACTAACAATGTTGAATGATGAAAAATGGGAATAATAAGAATGTATCCAATTACAAATAGTTTATAGTTTTAAGAATAAAACATTTCGGGTAAGTGAACATTTTATTTAGGATGAAAATTCAAGTAATTTATTTATGGTTGAATTAATGTAACAAAGAAGTCAATTCATGTCATGAATGATGTTTATGTGCGTACACTGGCAAAGATTTTGTATGTTTTTGGTGCGAGATAGAGATATAGATGGAGGGGGGGAGGGGGAGGAAAATACATGGAGGGAGGAAAAGATATAGATATGGAGAGAGAACAGTTAAATAGAGAAAAGGAGAAGAGAAAGAGAGGGAGTGGAGAAGGGAGGGAGAGAGAGAGAGATAGATAGATACATAAAGAGAAGTGTTAGATAGAGAGAAGGGGAAGAGAGAGAGAGAGAGAGCCATCTCTATGCTGTGTTGAGGTTGTTGAATGGTCTTCAAAGTATTATCCAGTGTTTGAGAAAGTTGAAGCGCTTCCTCAGCCCACAGTTGCAGACGTTCTTTTAGCAGCTATTCCTTCCGGCACAATTCTCCAATTTGTGCTTGTATCATTCGACACTCCTGCAAACGATCTAAGCACTGATTAAGAACCAACATTGGCACCATTTCCCTGGTTTCTTGAAACTGCTGCTGCTTCTAGTGGAGGGCGTCGCATAACTGTTGAACTACGGGGTCATTTTGGACTGAGGTCCAAACACTCATGACTTCGTATAATAAACTGTCACATTGGGTGACCACAACACCAATACTATCGCGGGCTTGTTTTACTTCGACTTCTCATTACATGCAATATGTTGCTCATAGTCGGTTCTTACTATTTTTACCTCAGTGCACGCTACTTTCACCGTGACATCAAATCCTTATCATTTTTCTTTGGGAACAGTTGTGGCTAGGATAGCTATAATATCTTGCATACTTGGTGAATATTTTCCTCTAGCGCAGCGTGCTGTGCTTCAACTTCTTGGCTTGTTGCTTTTACTTTTTGCTGATGTCAGTGTGCTTTGTCGAGATGTTTCTTAGCTTCCATGGTGTTAGTGTGTGCGGTAGCCTCTCTGTACTGAAGCTCGTCCGTGATCATTGAGTGTATCAAGTGTAATTTCCCTGCAGGTAACAGAGAAAGGTTAATGTTTCTATCACCTGTTCCTCTTAGTTGGGCACGCCAGCTGGCGTCCATCTGAAGTGTTGGCATGGTAATTTGATCAAGGTGGGCATCCCCAGTAGTTGGTAAAGAAAATTATAATAGTTGCGCGCTTGTTGCTTGTGCACTGGTCTGGCTCACCTCAGCTACACTCGCTTGAATCCGGATCGCCTGCACCTTTAGCTCCTATATGCCTACTTGAACAAGTTCTGATGCATACCTGTACTGCACCTCCATATCAGTTCAACGATCATTGGTCACAGATGTGACAATGTTTGCGATTTCCTGCATGTCATCTTCTATCAATGTCAGGACCTTTTCGTTGCCTTATTTCGAACCCTTATTTTTCTTTCTCGATCCTTCAGCGGCCTGAGAGCCACACTTCGTTCCCTTGGAGGTCTGAACTTCGATGTCTTCTACAATTTCATGTGGCGTACACCCATTCTTTGCAGGCGATGTTTCTATTTCAAGGTCTATGGTCTCGCAAGTAGTAGTAGGTGTTGCTTCTTTCTCTATTGTTTTCTTTGTGGCTTTTTCTGTCAACTTGGCTTTCTGGCTGCCAATGCACAACTTTTTGGGTGTGATTGGTTTCAAACATGTGGCTCGCCATTTTGTTGTTACTCTCAGCAAGTCATCCTCTGTCACCAGGTATGGTAACTCATACCATACTCCTTCGACGATGCCCTTTGCACGGATGTGAATATTATGAAATGTAGCTTTAAAGTCCACTACCATATTGTACTAGTCATATAAAGTGGGTGACAATCACAGCTTTTACTGCATCGCTTGATTCAAAGTAGCATCGTACAAAACCCAAAAGATCTCGTTTTATTTTTCCTGCACTGGGTCTGACGAGTTCCACAATGTTGCATATCACACAACCTCACACATCTAAGGCTTGATCTCTGGGAACTGTGTGTCTTCGAGGGTTCTCCACCCAATCAGAGCAGTTAATAATAATAGCCAAGCGTATTGGAAGCGCTTGCCTTCCTCCTATGATTCGCACACATTTTCAAGGAATTCTTTACAGAGATAGCTGGACCAGTTGTAGATAAATCCATTTTCACACCATCCAACAAGCACACTAATGTGAGCGGGCACCTCCTTTTTTCGGCACTTGCGCATCATCTTGCATGCCAAGATGATCGTTTCAAAGTGCACTGTGAGATCATTAATTTCATTAACAAAAAAACCCCAACTCTTCCATGCGACATTGTATTTCCTTTTAATTTGATCAGCGGCAATTTTCTCCTGTGCTGTACCACCAAAATCAACAATGGGGTCACCACCTTTAGTCGGTAGACCCGTGATCCTATGGATTAGAGCTGCATCAATGGGGATGTGCTATCGTACAAGAGCGCATAGTCGTGTACTAAGGCCAACAACTGTCTGACACAGATCTCATATATGGGGCTACACCCAAAATGAGGGATCTAGAGCAGATTGAGTAGGCCTACCTTGTGTATACCTAACAAAAATCATTTTGGTTTGATGCACACAATGCCTCCTTCATTACTAATTTGATCCAGGTATATCTTTGGCGCAAGCTCTAGGAATTTCTCGACATCAGCAATGTCCCAATCATCGAATCTATGTTGAGGAATCTTAGCGACCATTTCCCCTTCCATCGGGACATTCTCAGGTATTAGGGGCATTTGAATACCCACGTGCACATTTTCCATGTCTTTGGGAACTTGGACAAAGGGTTTGTGTGGCACAACATAACTTGGCAACCGCGAGAATGGGGCCACTTCGACTACATCCTCTTCTCCTTCTTCAATAGTTTTAGGTACTTCAATAATGGGTCCTTTCAGCTTATCAGTCATAGAAGGATGCGACCTTGGGGTCATTTCTCATGGAGATTTGCGTGTTCGAGAAGACTACCCCTTCTTAGACTTGGAGGGCGCAGGTGTTTCAATGATGGGAACCTTCTGTGCAGCAAGGTCATCTCCAGGTCTTCTGGCCATTGTATAGGCACGAAGAATGTATCTAAACCATGCTTTGCGCAATGCATCCTTGAACACCATATCCAAACCAGACATAGTCTCAGTGTATGCAACAACAATCAGGGAGCTCAAGGCACAAAATTCACTCAGAAAGAAAAGGGAACTATTGCGACCCCTTAGGCCATATTTATACTTGTAGTGCCTCTTCAACGACTCCTTGTGCATTTATGAGGCTCCATTACTGACAAAACGGTCCAAACTCTTGAAAAAACCCTTCATTAAATGTAACCTAAATGCTCTCAAAAATGTTAATAAATCCTTCTTTTCTAGTTTTACTATTCCAACGACTATTTTTTGACACGTTACGACCTATTCAATCTCCTCACATAGCTACTGCATGCATGTCGCACCTGTCTGTGCATTTTCCATCCCATATGTACAGGTCTGATACTTTGGGCATATAGTCATTTGGTAGGCACAGGGTCGTCCCTGTAAGGCTTCAGACGACTTCTATTGACATACCCAGAAAGGTATTCTCCGCTCAATGTGGTTGAGTTTACTGCGCCTCCATTAGTGATTTCCTTAACAACATAGAGCCCTATCCAAAGCATTTTCAACTTCCCGTGGTGGCGCGCAAAATTTATATCATAGAGTAAGACCAAATAATCTTCCTTGAACACTTTTTTCCTAATATGCCTATCATGCCATGCTTTTTCGGGAGCCTTTTGAGCCTTATGGTGATAATTTGTAATAAAACGAGCTTATTCTAGAGCAACCAACTGCAAAAATCGGTCTTCCAGAACATATTCTTTAGCCATATTAGTAAATGCTAGAATGTGCAGACTAGGAACAATGAATTCCATGGGAAACATATCCTCTTGCCCATATACCATCCCGAAAGGTGTCCTTCTAGTCAACTTATTGCAAGTAGTCCGATATGCCTAGAGAACTGTTGGCACTTTCTCATCCAAATCATTTATGTTAGCATTTAATACCTTAGTCAGTCCAATATCCAATATCTTATGAATGCTTCAATCATGCCATTTTCCTGAGCATGATAGGGAGAGCTCTTCCGATGGCGCACCTTGAATTCCTCTATCAAGTTGATATCTCTTTTTTTTCTATTTTTGGAGCTGGCTTCACAACATTTGGTATTAGAGCTTTGGATTCTAGGGTTTCGTTGCTCCAAACAGGTCATCGTGGAATTTTTGCTATAAATTTTTTTATACGAAGTTTCAGAAGCTAAAATTTTTAGGGTATGAAGCCGAAATCCTAAGGAACATCGTCGTGAAATTTTAGAGCTTGGTTCACAATATTTTCGGAGATATGATCTGTGGAAGTTAGGTCTTTTTTCAGGCTCCTCAATTTAATCTAAAGAGGTCATCGTGGAATTTTTCACTATAAATTTTCTTCTATAAGGTTAAGAATCTACTTGTTTTTTTAGGGTGCGAAGCTGAAATCCTGAGGAAATTTGTCAAAAAATTTCAGAGCTTGGTTCGCAATATTTTTGGAGATATTATCTGTGGAAGGTAGTGCTTTTTCAGGCTCCTGAATTGCATCTCAAAGAGGTGATCGTGGGAAAACTTCAATAACTCTCTCTCTGGGCATTGGATTGAAGTGCCGTAAAAAGTGGTTGCAAGTACACAGACTGAAGTTTCTGAGCTATCAATTTCAGAGACAAAGGACAAAACAGTGACACGTGGCAAGTCGTACAAGTTCGCTCTACTGAACCAGTCCAGAATTAGGTCATTGTGGGAGATTGGACACAACTTTGTCTTGGAGCATCAAAATCAGGTCAGACCTATGGCATTTGAAAGAATATTCAGAGGGCTACTACAGGGCTGAATTTTAGATATCGAAGATTTTCAAGCACAGAGATAATACAATTTCATCATCGAGCTCCTCAAAGCTAGTAAAAGGTGTGTATTTTTTTTCCGAATTGCATAAGTCTTGTTTGAAGAATCAAGTTGAATTGATTGCAAGGGCCTATTGTAGAATAGATATTAATATTGGAGTCTGAAATGGCCCCTAAAAAGAATTCAACACCCATTAAGCCTTTAGAAGGCTCTACTATTACTCATGAAGATGAAGAATGGCAACATGACATGTCAAAATTACAAGAGCAAATGCAACAAATTTCGCTCTTGCAAAGAACAACAAAAAATGAAATGGAAGTTTTGAAGAAAGGCGTGGAAACTAAGATGGATGGTTTGAAGAAAGGCGTGGAAGCTAAGATGAATGGTTTGGAAGCTAAGATGGATGGCATGGAAGTGAGCATGGAAGCTAAGATGGATGACATGAAAGACAACATGGAAAACATGAAGAATGATCTAAAAGCATACATGGAAGGCTTGATGACAAGTTTAAAACCAGAAATGATTCCTAATGGCGAAAATATAGTAGAAGAACCTCATGATGAGAACAAAATAAATGTTAGTCGTGATTTCATAAACTCTAATGTTGGCGGGAAGAACCACCATATTCCAAAAATGGATATGAGGAAGTTTGATGGAAAGGATCCTGTAACATGGATACTACAGATGGAGCAATATTTTGATCTCCATAATGTGCAAAACACACAAAAGATACGCATTGCAACTTTACATTTAGAACAAAATACATTTGTATGGTATCGATGGCTTTGCTCCCGTAAAAAAATTGTCACTTGGTCAATTTTTACGGAGGAAATGATAGCACATTATGAGGATACGAAGAGCAACACCTTCTTTAGCCAATTGATAAATCTCAAACAAAAGGGTTTAGTGGGGCAGCACATTGAGGACTTCCAAAATTGAATATAAGGGTAACTGATATTCCAGAGGAACACAGGATTGATCTCTTCATAGGCACTTTAAAGGATAACATCCAACATGAAGTTCGCGTTTTGGAACCTGATTCATTGGAGAAGGCATTCGGGTTGGCAAGAAAAGTTGAATGTAAAATTATGGCGACAAGGAAGCCTACCACTCAATTCTATAAAGAAGGAAGTGTTGCTACGCCTAGATTTCTACAACCTACAAGGTTGACACCACAACAATTGGAAGAAAAAAGAGCAAAAGGGCTTTGCTACAGTTGTGATAGCAAATACACTAAAGGTCATAAGTGTGCTGAGAAGAAATTATTTTACATAGAGTGTGAAGAAGAAGAAGAAAATGAACAAGAAGAGGATATACACCAGGAACCACCCCTAGAAGAGGAAGAAATGAATCCGACCATATCGTGTAATGCAATGGCAGGAATTACCACTCCTCAAACTCTCAAGATAGAAGGACATATAAAGAAGAAAAGGGTAATAGTGTTGATTGATTCAGGTAGCACCCATAATTTTATTCATTATAAGGTAGCCAAGGAATTAAATTGTTTCCTATACCCAGCACCAGAATGTCAAGTGATGGTTGCAAATGGAGGAACTATAAATTGCTCGGGAAAATGTCATAATATAAAGCTAACCATGGGGGAATATGTATTGACTAGTCCAATGCTTTCCATTCCTATAGGAGGTGCTGATGTTGTACTAGGAGTACAATGGTTACAATCTTTGGGGACGGTAGCTTTTAATTTTCAAGAACTTTTCTTGAAATTTTTTTCAGAAGGAAAGGAAGTCGAATTACGAGGTATTGCGGGGAAGCCAGGAAGGATAATAAGCTCTAATTTCATGACAAAGCTTCTAAAGAAAGAACAGCGAGGCGTAATTGCACAATTATGCTCACTAGAATTTCCAACATCAAAATCATCTATTTCTGCAGATCTTCAACAAGTCTTGGACAATCATTCCAAGGTGTTTGAAACTCCCAAAGGACTCCCACCTATTCGTGATCATGATCATGCTATTCATTTGATTCCAGTAAGTGTTCCTCCAAACATCAGGCCTTATAGATATCCTTACTTCCAAAAGAGCGAAATTGAACGTATGATTGCAGAAATGTTAGAGGCGGGTATAATTCAACCCAGTCAAAGTTCTTTCTCTGCTCCTGTAGTATTGGTACATAAGAAGGATGGATCATGGAGAATGTGTCCGGATTATAGGGAGCTCAATAAGCTCACCATTAAAGACAAATTTCCCATTCCTGTGATTGATGAATTATTGGATGAATTACATGGAGCAATTTATTTTACCAAGTTGGATCTTCGTTCAGGATATCATCAAATTAGAATGAAGACTGAAGATATTCCAAAAACAGCATTTCGAACTCATGAGGGTCATTATGAATTTTTGGTCATGCCTTTTGGCCTTGCCAATGCACCTTCTACATTTCAAGGGTTGATGAATTCCATTTTCAAACCCTTCCTTAGAAAATTTGTGCTAGTATTTTTTGATGATATACTAATCTACAACGGGTCTTGGAAGGATCATGTTGAACATGTTGACAGGGTGCTCAAAATATTGCAGGAGAAACAATTATATGCAAAAAAATCCAAATGTTTCTTTGGAGTACAAGAGGTGGAATATCTGGGTCATATTGTATCTCACGAGGGTGTTAAAGTAGACCCTAACAAAATTAAAGCCATTAAGGAATGGAAAGTCCCCACAACCATAAAGCGGTTGCGAGGATTTCTCGGGTTAACAGGGTATTATCGCAAGTTGTTAAGAATTATGGGAGAATAGCAGCACCTCTAACAACATTATTGAAGAAAGATGCATTTTCATGGACTCCTGAAGCAACTAAGGCCTTTGAACGTCTTAAGGAGGCAATGTGCCTAACACCGGTCTTAGCTACACCAGACTTCACAAAAACCTTTATTGTGGAATGTGATGCCTTAGGAAATGGAATTGGTGCAGTTTTAATGCAGGAAGGAAGACCCATTGCTTTTGAAAGTCGTCCAATCAAAGGAAAGTATTTACAGAAACCTATTTATGAGAAGGAAATGTTAGCAATACCACATGCACTAAAGAAATGGCGAACTTACCTAATGGGAAGACACTTCAAGGTAAAAACTGATCATGATAGTCTTAAACACTTTTTGGAACAAAGACTATCATCAGAAGAGCAGCAAAAATGGGTCACAAAGATGTTGGGTTATGACTTTGAAATAATCTACAAAAATGGAAAGCTTAATGTTGTTGCAGATGCACTCTCAAGAAAGAATTAAGAGGTGGAAGCATTGCTTTGTGCCATTTCTATTATCCAACCATATTGGATAACCGAAGCAAGAGATGAATGGAAGAAGGAAAAAGATGTATGGACACTCATTCAAAAATTGCAGCAAGATCCTAGTACATCTGATACATTTAGTTGGAAAAATGATTCCTTATGGTACAAAGATCGCTTATATCTTTGTAAGAATTCCCAACTAAAACAAAATATTCTTTCGGAATTGCACACTTCTCCTTTAGGAGGACACTCAGGATTTTTAAAAACTTACCATAGGGTGAAGAAAGAATTTTTTTGGGATGGCCTTAAATCTGATATTCAAAATTTTGTGGCGGAATGTTTGGTTTACCAGCAGAATAAAGTGGAGACAATTAAGACCCCGGGACTTCTACAACCTTTATCCATTCCAAGTCAACGTTGGGAGGAGATTTCAATGGATTTTATCACAGGTTTACCTAAGTCCGAAGGAAAGAGTGTCATCATGATGGTAGTTGATAGACTTACCAAGTATGCACACTTTTGTGCATTATCTCATCCATTTAAAGCAAGTATAGTTGCTACTACATTTATGGACACAATTCAAAAGCTACATGGAAACCCAAGGGTTATTGTGAGAGACAGAGATCCCATTTTTATTGGAAATGTTTGGACAGAGTTATTTTCTTGTTTAGGTACTCAATTAGCTTATAGCTCATCTTATCATCCTCAATATGATAGTCAATATGAGATAGTAAATAAATGTTTGGAAGGAAATCTTCATTGTTTTGTATCTGATAAACAAACACAATGGGTCAAGTGGTTACCTCTTGCTGAATGGTGGTATAACACTTCCTTCCATACTGCAGCAAAAATGACCCCATTTATGGCACTTTATGGATATCATCCACCATCCATCACATCATCTTTAAGGGAAAATTCGAAGGTTCAAGCGGTGGAAGATCACATCGAGCATCAGCAAGAAGTTCTCCAACTCTTAAAGGATAACCTGAATTTGGCACAAAATCGAATGAAACAACAGGCAGATCAACATCGCAGCGAGAGAAGTTTTGATGTAGGAGATTGGGTATTTTTACGGCTACAACCATACAAAAAAATGTCCCTCAAGCAATCTAAGAAGGATAATAAATTATCACCAAAGTACTATGGTCCTTACAAGGTGTTGCAAAAGATTGGTTCTATGGCATACAAATTGGAGCTTCCTGCTTCTTCGCGAGTACATCCGGTTTTCCATGTTTCATGCTTAAAAAAGGTTATAGGTGAAAATCTTCCAGTTCAAACAATATTGCCAGAACTTGATGAGGAAGGAAAAATCATATTGGAACCTGAAGCGGTCATGGAAACAAGAACTCGACAGCTACAGAATCGATCAATTTCAGAGTATCTCATCGAGTGGAAGAACTTACCCACTGAAGATTCTACATGGGAGGATGAGAATTTTATACAGAAGCACCCGGAGCTACTCAAGCGTTGAGGACAACACTTTTTTGAAGGAGGGGGCATGTTAGGTCCCTATATCACTATTATAGTCCCTTATTATTGTTATTGTAACCCCCTTATTGTTATTATTGTACCCTTGTAAACCCCATTTTGTTATTATTGTGCCCTTAAATTATTATTGTTAGGTCGGCTAGTATTAAATTGTGGCCCACTAGGATTGCATTATGGCCCCATGGACTCCTATATATATAAAGGAGGTTTTGTAAATTGTATCATCAAAGAATTGTTCATTTATGTAATGTATTGGAGGTTTCCCCCTCGAAGTGGCTCATTTCCAAGGCGTTGATATCTCTTTTCTTCTATTTTTGGAGCTGGTTACACAACACAAAATGTGTACGATCATTTTGTTGATGAATTTTTTCTCGCCATCAGTTTGGGGAAGAAAATTTGAGGACTTGGTGAGCTTAGTTTCCAGCATTGACCAGAGGTTGGACCAAAATGTGATGAGGAACATGTTGTCCCCATCTAAGATGATAGACTCTCGGATCCCAAAATGCACCCACACTCGTTCAAAGAAGAGTTTATGAGTGGCTTATGCTATGATATTCTTCTTGCAGGCCACCATAATGGCCATCTTCGATAATTTGTTGACGACCATGAAAACATAGTCATTTCCATGTTTAGTAGAAGGAAGGCCCAACATGTAATCCATGGAGATGGATTCCCATGGTCTACTAGGGGTAGGTAAAGGAGTATAGAGGCCTTGCTTCTTCATGTCCAGTTTGGAAATTGCGCAATCAGTGCAAGATCTGATGTACTTCCCAACATCCTATCGAAGGTTTGGCCAATAGAAATAATTTTTCATTACTGCCACAATTTTTTCGACCCCAAAATGCCCAACGACCTCGCTGTAGTGAGATTTAAAAATTATGTTGGAAGCTCACTTGAAGGAACACAAAGGTGTCATAGGTGACATAACAATGCATCCCGAAGATGAAAATTTCAAACTTGGGTACCCTCCAAGAGTGTGTGTATGTGTGGATGAATTTTGCATCGCTCTTGTAGAGAAGCAGACAATCAAAATTCTCTTGCCCAAAATAGTTGAGAACGATCATTAGCGCCACAATCGATGGTTGGTTGAGTCAGTATACGACATTATTGGTGCAGCCCTTCACGGATGAGGTTTTATGTGGCATTTCTCCTCTTGATGTTTGTGATGTATTATTAGGCCAACCATACTTGTGGAAGCAACATGTTGTGGATGAGTCCTGGCCTCGCATTGTTATGGTGACTTTGGGAAATAAGTTATACAAGATACCAAAGGTACCACCTTCTGCCACTATCTCTATACTTACTGCAAAACAATGTAGTAAGCTCAAATTGGGAAATTTATTTTCTTAATGATTCACCCTCAAGGAAAGAAGAATATTGTGGCCATGAACTCTAGATAGGGATCCTCTACATGACAAAAAAAAATGGAAAATGTTGTGCAGGAGTACGAGGACATCTTCACCTCACCTGCAGGGGTGCCTCTACACCGTCAGGTCAAGCACCCCATCGATCTGTCCGCAAGTGTGTCGCTTCCGAATTGAACGATATATCGACGCTCTGTTATGGAGAATGATTAAATCAAGAGGCAGATTCATGAGTTGCTACTAAAATTTCACTATTGCTGAGTTCATCACCGTGTGGGAGCCTGATCGTGTTGGTGCGGAAGAAGGATGGGACTTGGAGACTTAGTATTGACTATCGGGCACTGAAAAATATCACTGTCCGGAATAGGTACTTGATCCCATGGATTGGTGACCTTCTGTACCAACTCAAAGGGACAAAATATTTCAGCAATATCGACTTGAAGTTTGGGTATCACCAGGTACAAATCGAGCCCTCCAATGTGTGGAAGGTTTCCTTCAAAGCAAAGGAGGGCCTTTTCGAATGGTTGGTCACGCCTTTCGGGTTGACGAATGCTCTCGCAACCTTCATGAGACTGATGGAATACATCTTGCGGCCATTCACCAACTCATTTTTAGTAGTTTAATTTTATGACATCCTGATCTTTAGCTAGACTTGGGAAGAGCACCTCCACCCATTTGGGTAAATTGGTACATCAACTTCCCAGGTGCATAACTTTGGCATACAATCTCTGTTTTACGTGCACAATACTCCGTTAGCAATATCTATCTAAGGACTAAAACTTTTGATGTGAGAACCATCAAAGGAACTTCCATGTTTTTCCTAGGTTTCCTAAAAAATGTTGTTTACGACCTCAAAACGACTCTGGAAGTTCAAGACCCAAAAAACTACTAAAAATAGTAAATTGTGCTATAATACAGGAAACTGAAAAACTGAAAGAAACAATAGTGGGGCCCCAAGAGAAAGAAGTGGGTTGCCACTAATAACCACCTAGATCATTCCTCCCCCCTTAGGAAGCAATGGTCTCCATTGCGCTAAGTTCCTCCATGAGATGAGGAAAATTCTATTGAACTTGTTCCATGTTGAAGTACTTGCCTTGGTGCAGGAGTTTGTCAGCTTTGAGAACCCGATAAAGTTGGATATTATGTTGGCAAGTGTTCTTGATTTTCTTGTCCATGATATGATTTGTGGTGTCTTGTTCCATACAGTCTAGGTTTAACTTTGTTGGTGTGATTTGTTCTGCAATGTCGGAGGTTTCCAGTAGAGGTGGGAAGTAGGGCCCAAGGCGGTCCACATTGAAAATTGGGTGTAGACCAAGGAATGGTGGAATACCGAGGTTTAAGGCATTGGCCCCTACAACCATGGTGATGGTGTATGACCCATATCGGAGTAGGCGAAGCTTGCAGTGGGGTCCAACGAGGCGCTCCATCTACAAATGTAGCCACACATTGTCGCCCACCTGCCATTTCTGCGGCACTTGATGTTGATAATGTTGTTGTTTCTACTTAGCATTGGCTTTGTCCAATATGTCATAGACATATTGGTGGATGTGTTGAATGTGCTCAATTAATTTGTTCTCTTTTTTTACAGACATAATGAGAAATAAACTAGCTAGGGCATTGGTAGCTTATCTCTGAGAAAAGATGTGGTGGATACAACTCTCTAAACTGTGTTGAAATGAGGCTTGAGGGCTTATTTATTATTTAGAAACAATGGAAAACCCTAAACATCCAAAAATCTAACCCTAGGAGATGAAGCACCAAAACTATGGGCCTCGTTTGGGTAAATCGTTACATCAACTTCCCAGGGACATAACTTTGGCATATGATCTTCGTTTGACGCAAAAAATACCTCGTTAGAAATATCTATTCGAGGACTACAACTTTTGATGTGATCAAAATCAAAGGGAATTTCATGTTGCTCTTTGTTTTCCAATTTTTTTTTTTTTATGCCCTCAAAATCTCTTCGAAAGTTCAGGACGTGAAAAAATGCTAAAAATAGTAAACTGTGCTACAATTAAGGAAACTCAAAAAATAAAATAAAAAATGGTGGGGCCCCATGCAAAATAGGTAGTTGGCCACCAATATCTACCTGGATCAACTGAAATATATAGACATTGAGGAGATATGGAAGGACATATAGATATAGATGGCACGGGGGAGAGGGAAGAATAGAAGGATAGAGAAAGGGAGGGAGAGGTGGAGAGAGAGAGATGGGGGAGATAGACATAGAGGGGGATAGGGAGAAGGAGAGAGGGATGGAGATAGACACAGAATGGAAGGTCAAGGGAGAGGGAAGAAGAAAGATACACACATAAACAAGTATAAACACAAAATTTATATCTAGAAAGTCATGAATATTTTTGTTTTTTACTAAAATAGATGTATTGATTCTAGTGTAGTTGTTGTCCTGGTGGGGGTTGACCTAGGTTCGGCTTGGAATTCACACCAACAAAACCCTAAGACATGGACCCTTCATTAGGGGAATTTTTAGGTCTAAAATGGGCCTCCTAAGAGAAATTCACAACAAAAATAAAATTTATAAGAACCAATAGGATTCAAGATGATGATGCCAGCCATGGGGGATGTTTCACCATTTTTGGAGTAAAAAAGTAAAAATAATAAAACTACTTTTTCAACTCGTATTTTATACTTATCGCTCTAAGGGTTTACTCAAATTTCGAGCATGAATACTTGTTGGATGCAAAATTTAATTCCTCATCCAAATATTTCCCATGTTGCATACTTTTGATGGACCCTACTACAAGAAAAATGAGAAATACATAAAAAACGTGATTGCAATCACATTTTTTATGTATTTATCAATTTTCATGTACAAAATTCCATCAAAAGTATGCAACATGGGTACTCCTTGGATGAGGAGTTAAATTTTGCGTCCAATGAGTATTCCCACTTGAAATTTGAGTAAACCCTTATGGAGATAAGTTCAAAATACGAGTTGAAAAAGTAGTTTTTTAAATTTTTTTCCCTCTAGAATTTGATGATGTAATCAAATATTATTTTATTATTTCCACTATTATTTTATAATTTCCTGAGGAGGCCCATTTTAGACCTCAAAATTCCCCTAATGTCGGCAACAGCCTGCAAGCACATCGCAGTCTCACCCGAGGTGGCTATGGGTGGTTGTAGAACCAGGTTTCTACAACCATGAGGGACTGCGTGAGGTGGCTTCTACTTAACTTATTTGTTAAAAAACCAATATTCTTCTATGCATATTACTACTGCGTTGTGTATTCTAATTACTTACTTCATCACATTCAAAAAAATATAAACCCATTAGAGAATAAGATAGATTGTGTTATCACAACATATACTTGCAATCATTACATCACATAAACAGATAAACAACAACATAAAAAATATAAACACATAATATTCCCAAAATTATTCCTTATTAAGAGGGATTTTTTTTCTTCAGTAAATTCAACTTCTTGACCTACGCATGAAGGTGCAAAATCTTCCAAGGTCTCCGCGCACTCAGTTGTGGAGCCTTTCCTTAAGGCCTAAAACAGACTAAAGACAAAATATAAATGTTATGACTTAAAAACAACATTACATCCCTTTATATATATTTGGATCATTACAAAACCCTCATCCATATAGCATGGGTTAGAAAAAAAATAGCTAAAAGCCTGAAACCTGTTACAAAATGTGGGGCTTTGACCCACTCCAAAGCACCTAGACTCCACGCGATAGATATGACTCTATGGTACCGGGCACTTTGCTCCTCAAAATGTGGAGTATTTGACCAAAATTAGACTAATTTGGGTTGTGCCCAATAGGCCTCCAACACTCACATGTGACTTGTCCCAAGTCACTCAGTTGTTGTACCCCAAATCTTATCTATGATGCTCATGTAGGCGAAATTATACAACTGATGTATTTCTACTACCTGCTTTTCCTCTTTGCACAGTTCCTCCTATAGTTCCCTTGTTGTTGGTTTGGATTTCTTCTATAGCACTTATTTATGCCTCTGTCACAGCTCCTTGAACTTACCATCTACTGCATGCGAAAGATGGAGGTTCCCATCTTGCCATGACTACAGCCTCGCCATCAAAATATGATATTTCCTCCGAAGGTCTTCAATTTTCATATGAATAGTATTCCCTTGAGTGATTATGGCAAGCCTCTACGAGACTAGTAAGGTATTCACAGTTTCCTGGATGTTGTACAACTGCTTCTGCTTGGCCTGCATCTCCTTTTCAATCCTCTGCATATTTGGATCCTGCTGCAGCGATGTCCAAATATCAATTAGCAACTTTCCACACTCCACCACTCTGTCAGAGATGCCTTGTACTGTAAATTTTATGTCCATATCCCTCTGCTCACGAACTTCCACTAGCGTGGCTGGCTGCAACCTCATTTGTAGCTCAAAAATCTTCACATCATACTCAAACTTCATCTCGGAAAAATTGTTATTTTAATCATTTTTTGCAAGGTCTAGCTTCATGACCTTCTCTGCTGGGGACTCTTATACACGGACCTTAATGTTGATAACTTCTCTATAATTATTCCTAATTGCTTCTTCTAGCTGCTATTGTTGATGGTAGGCATCATCTCTTTCTTGGATCATCATATCGAGCTCCTTTTTCATCGTAGTTATTTCCTTCTCCACCTCCATACTTATCAGTGAAGTGTGTATTTCTCAATCCTTGAGCTTAGTAGTTATACTTTCATGGAAATTGTACAATATCTGAACATGTATGGAAACAATTTTCATATTACTAGGATCCCACACTTTCACGCACTCTTGTTCTTCAACATCCTCAAACTACAACACTCACGTAGATGAATTTTCTTGTTCCCAACTTACTTTACCAGTATTGTTCCACAGTAGGATTAATCCAATATTCCTCCTCAGCTGTAATTTGATAAATGTTATCGACATCTACGTCACAATACTCATCCCGAACAGGTTTTTTATAGCACACTCCATCTGTTGGGTCTATAGGAACAATGAGCCTCATTTTGTATTTTACTAAAACAAATTGTCTCTTCTTCAGATCGATTATTGCCACAATATGGAAAGCCCAATTTAATCAAAGAAGTGTTGGATAGGAGTTATTGTCATCTACAATTTCAATCACCTCAAATTTTGCAACAATGCACACTCCTTCAATATCTACTACAACGCCAGGTAACCTTCCCATAGGGAGAATCTTCTTTTGGTTGGCCATCCTCAACTGGATCAGTGACCATTAAAACTTTGGTCTTCCCATTAACTCCCAAATTTGCGTAGGAAACACGTTGGAATTTGATCCTAAATCTAGTATTACCTGATTTATATCATATTCTACGATATGCATAGTTAGTCTCATTTCATTCCCCTCTCTCTTCTTATGTCGATGCAAATTGTTTACTACTTGTTGATCACTTTGTGGAGCTTATTTATCAGTGAAGGAGACTAGCAACTCCAAGATTCCTTCAAAAACCTTTTGATTACTCAACAACTTCATTCAAGTCTTTAATGATGACCTCAAGATACTTGAATGAAATTATTTTGTTTGAGTAGTTACTTTGGCACTATCCATATTTGATATTAACTTCAGCATCGGTTTCACTTTAGATTTTGAAGCTCCAAGATCCATGAATCTTTGCTTCACCTCCATGAACGTTTCTTTCTCTTCGTTGAATACTGAACCCAAGAGATTGTTTTTGTGATCTTTCTTACACATGTAT
The DNA here is from genome assembly GCA_034641835.2 of Pinus albicaulis. Taxonomy (NCBI): domain Eukaryota; kingdom Viridiplantae; phylum Streptophyta; class Pinopsida; order Pinales; family Pinaceae; genus Pinus; species Pinus albicaulis. The sequence goes on from CM076583.1 coordinate 1,210,938,609, forward strand.
TTTCTACTTTCTTCTTACTTCATCCTTTATCATCTCTCGTTGCAGCACCACTCCTTGTCACGATGTTGATGCGTGAAGCGTATAATTTACATCCTCTTCAGTAACCTGTCTTGATTTCCATATTGCACCAACTACAAACCAAAACTACTCGGGATCCTCTGATTTGAGTCCTCTAAAAATAGGTAACTTAATGTCATCAACCACTTTTCTTCGTGGGGCTTTAGGGCGAGAGGTCGGGGAATTAGGGGGGAGGGGGATGAGGTGTAAGGGGATTAGAGGGATGTGGAATACCAAAGCTACCCTGATTATTCTCAGCTTCTAACTTTGACGCACCTTAAGGTTGGGGTTGGGAATATCGCAGGATTGCGGGGTTACTTCTTTCATCTTCGCTCTTAGATTCACCTAGCAAGGGACTACAACCAGTCTCAATAAATTTATCGTGATCTACTTCATATCGCTTTCCACTTCATGTACATCTAATTCTTGGTTTAGACTTACTTATTCTTCTTCCAAACATTAATCTGACTACATTCGTAGTACGCCCTTTTCACATTAAATAATTTTAATGCACAGGTTCAAAGAATTTAGATACTTACCTTGCAGTCCCTTGAAGAATCTTCACTAAGATTTGATGTAAGATAAATTCATGTCTATTATGAACTCAGTGATAAAACCTCCCAGAACACTGTCAATCAAAAAATCAACATCTCTTGAGATGTTGTTGTTGTATCAATTCAGGGCTCCATGCGGTAGGCTCGTCATTTTTAAAGAAAGTATTTTTCTCATTCAACCTTGAAACCCACTCATACAATTTATTATAAAATGATGCGAATAAAATATCGTGTTGTTCGGTGAAAATATACCTCTCCAATCAGGCTTCAATTGTTAATCGCATATTTTTGGTTTCCTCAGTTGTGAACTCTCGTTCTTTCCGTTCTACCCAATATTATATTTCCTTCTTTAATGGATGCCACATCCACATGTCCCTCAAACAAATCCTAATCATGGCAAGATAACCATTTGTTGGGTTGGTGGTGTTTGACCCAGGTTCATCTTGGAATTCCCAGCAAAAAAACCCTTAGAAACTGACCCTTTCGGAAATGACCTACAAGTAGATCATAGTCTCACCTGAGGTGGCTATGGCTATTTGCAGAACCAAGCTTCTGCAACCTTGAGGAACTGCACGAGGTGCCTTCTACTTCGCTTCTCTATGTTTAAACAATATTATACTATGCATATTACTAACGCATTGTATTCTAATTACTTACTTCATCACATTCAGATAAAAATAAACCCATTATAGAATAAGATAAACTGCACTATCACAACATATACTTTCAATCATTACTTCACGTAAATAGATAAACATCAACATAACAGATATAAACATAGAATATGCCAAAAACTTCTTATTCTTTATTATGAGGCATCCGTTTAGTACATTCAGCTTCTCGACTTTCACACACAACGGTAGGTGGTATGTGCACTAAGTTGCAGACTCTTCCGCACATAAACTATCAACAGTGTGTTTCATCATCAAATCCCAACTTCGACAATTTTTCTCATCATGCCCTACTGATTTATAAAAGTTGAAAAATAACTTCCTTGGGGTCTGCATATACTTACCTAATATATAACACTGTTATGGACGATGTTTTCCTACAGTTCTGCATATCTCACAACACATGTTTGATCTTGGATTTAATGGATTAGGTGCTCCACTAGCCAAGTAATCCATGAACCCATGGAATTGTTCCTTAGAATGGCCCACTCCTTTTTTCTTTATACACCAAACTTCCTGTCTAACTTCCTTTGTCTTCTTGAGATCTTGTAGTTCCAAGGTCAAGTTTTCTCACTGGCTCTGAATCTGTTGTACTCCTACATAAGCATCTGCCACCAGCGAAGCTTCCAATTTTATTGCAATCTCAAAATCTTTGCTTTCAATTGCTATTTTTTGTTGTGTCAATGGAAATGTGATATATGGAAGTATCATAGCTATAAACAATTCCTTATGTTACTATGGGGGTATCTAAGATCACTTGTCCCATTAACACCTTGAATCTTTGATCCAACACCCATACAGATTCATTAATCATATGTTTGATCTCCTTCAACTCTCTAGTGCACTACGACTCAGAATTTCGCTTCTTGAATTCTAATACCAATGCTTTCTTAACATAATCCAATGAAGGAGCTTTATTTGTCGTAGACTATTTCATATACCAGGTCATCATTATTTCTTGCTGCGTCATAATGAGTTGCACCTTATTTACACACTCGTCAGTAACCTGCCTTGATTTTAGACATACTGCATCAACTACAAACCAAATCTGTTCAGTATCCTCTGATCTAAGTCGTCTAAAAAATAGGTCACTTAATTTCATCATCCATTTTTCTTTGCGGGGGTTTAGGGGGAGCGGTAGGGGAATTAGGGGGAGGGGGATGAGATGTAGTGTAATTTGGGGAGGGGGATGAGGTGTAAGGGGAGTAGAGGGATGGGGATACCCAAAATTTCCTTGAGTATTCTAAGATTCTAACTTTCACACACCTTAAGTTCGGGGTTGGGAATATCGTAGGTTTGCGAGGTTACTTCTTTCTTCTTTGCTCTCAGATTCACCTAACAAGGGAATACAACTAGTCTTAATAAATTTACTGCAATCTACTCTGTATCGCTTTCCACTTCACATAGATCCAATTCCTAGTTCAAGATTATTTCCTCTTCTTCCAAACATTAATCTGACTACATTCTTGGTATACCCTTTTCACATAAAATCATTTTGATCCACAAATTCAAAGAGTTTAGATACTTACCTCGCAATCCCTTGAAAAACCTTAGCTAAGATTCATTGTAAGATACAGTCGTGTATATTGTGATCTCATTGATAAATAATCCCACAATAATGTCAATCCAAAAATAAACATCTCTTGAGATGTTGTTTCTGGTCTCCTTGAGTTGTTGTATAAATTCAAGGATCCACGTAGTAGGCTCATTGTTTTTAAAGCAAGTCTTGTTCTCATTCAACCTTGTAACCCGCTCATACAGTTCATTAGAAAACTATGCGAAGGAAATCTCGTGTTGTTCGGTCAAAAGATTCCTCTGCAACCAGGCTTTAGTCATTAATCGCATATCTCTGTTTTCATGAGCTGTGAACTCTCGTTCTTTCTCATATACCAAATCTTGTATTTCATTCTTTAATAGATGCCACATCCACATGTCCCTCAAACAGATCCCATTGTTGGAAACATAAACATTTTTTGGATTGGTGGGGTTTGACCCAGGTTCAGCTTGGACTTCACACCAACAAAACCCTTAGACATAGACCCTTTCGGCAACGACCTGCAATAATATCGCAGTCTCACCCGAGGTGGCTATGGGTGGTTGCAAAACTAGGTTTTTGCATCCTTAAGGGACTATGCGAGATGGCTTCTGCTTCGATTCTCTATGTTTAACCAATATTATACTATGCATATTACTATTACATTGTATTCTAATTACTTACTTCATCATGTATTCATATAAACATAAACCCATTACAGAATGAGATAAACTACACTATCATGACATATACTTGCAATCATTACTTCACATAAACATATAAACATCAACATAACAGATATAAACATAGAATATGACCAAAACGTCTTCTTCTTTATTAAGAGGGATTTTTCAGTACATTCATCTTCTTGACCTATGCACACAACTGTAGGTGGTCTGCGCACTAAGCTGCAGACTCTTCCGAGGTCTTTGTGCAATCAAATATGGAGCCTTCCCTTAAGGCCAAAAGCAGACTAGAGACAAAAAATAAAATCACTTACACTCATCAACTATGTATCTTATGACTTCGAAACAACATTACATCATTTTATATATTTTTACATCATTACAAAACCATCGTCGATATAGCACAGGCTTGACAAAAAAAATTAGTGAAAAGCCTGTAAACCATTACAAAATGAGGGGCTTTGACTCACCCAGAATCCCCTAGACTTCACGCAGTAGATATGACTTCTCGGTACCATGCACTCCACTCCTCAAAATGAACAGTCTTTGAGCAAAATTGTACCAATTTTTTTTGCGCCCAACAATAGTTCCTTATTTCTAATCCTATTTGATTGCTTGAACTAGATGCATTGATTTTAGTGTATATTTTGACTTATAATTCTATTTAATACCTTACACTATATGCTTTGATTTCAGTGTATATGTTGATTTCTACTCCTATTTGATTTCTTTCACTATATGCATTGGTTTCAATGAAGATATTGATTTATAATCGTATTTGGTCGCTTGCACTAGATGCATTGATTTTAGTGTGGATGTCGATTTCTGATCCTATTTAATACCTTATACTATATGCATTCATTTTAGTATAGATGTTGATTTCTACTCCTATTTGATTCCTTGCACTCGATGCATTGGTTTTAGTGTATATATTGATTTATAATCCTCTGTGATTGCTTGCACTAGATGCATTGATTTAAGTGTAGATGTCGATTTCTAATCTTATTTAATACCATACACTAGATGCATTGGTTTCAGTGTTGATGTTTATTTTTAATCCTATTTGATTGTTTGCACTGGATGCATTGGTTTCAGTGCAGGTGTTGATTTCTTGCATGAGATGCATTGATTTTAGTGTAGATCTTGATTTCTAATCCTATTTAATTGTTTTCATTACATGCAATGTTTTTAGTGTAGATGTTGATTTCTAATCATATTTGATTGTTTGCACTAGATGCATTGATTTAAGTGTAGATGTTGATTTCTAATTTGATGCAACCAGATGTATGATGCACATTAATTTCAAAGTAAACATAGTTACCGATCAAATGAGACAATTACTGATTACCAGTTTTTTTGAGGTAGCAAAAATAACACCCAATATTGAAAAGTCGTGATGTAGAATGACCTTTTTTTTGGAGCATATTTTTGGCACTTAATTTTTTTTTTATGTATCAAGCTTCCCGCCCGCCCAAGGGCCGACCCGCGCAACCCCCTGGGCGGGAAGTCAATTATGGGATCTATTAGTGTAAGCACATATGTGACCCTCCATATATATCTCTATCTCCCATTATCTCTCCTTATTTATCTCTCTATCTCACCCACCAAACATACACACGCTCTCTACATATCTATCTATCTATCTCTCTATCCCTCCCTTGTCCACTCTCTCTCTCTCTCTTCCTCTTCTCTCTATCTACCACTTCTCTCTCCCTATCTATCTATATCTCTCTCTTTGTCCCTCCCTTTTCCACTCCCTCTCTCTCTCTTCTCCTTTTCTCTCTCTAACACTTCTCTCTCCATATCTATATCTCTTCCTCCCTCCATGTCTTTTCCTCTCTTGTCCCCCTACATCTATATCTCTATCTCACCCCCAAAACATACAAACTCTCTCTCAATGTACACACATAAACATTATTCATGACATGAATTGACTTCTTTAATACAATAATTCAGCCATAAATACTTGAATTTTCATCCTATATGAAATGTTCACTTATCTAAAATGTCTTCACATTGTTCATGATATGAATTGACTTCTTTAATACAATAATTCAACCATAAATACAATACTTGAATTTTCATCCTAAATAAAATGTTCACTTACCTGAAATGTCTTCTAATGTCTTCTTCTTAAAACTATAAACTATTTGTAATTGGCTACATTCTTATTATTCAAACATTGTAATAGAAAATAACTAATAGGTGTGACAATAAGAATAATAGAATAAAATAGTTTTAGATGGATGGCAATGGAGATTGTTTGTAATTCACTATATTCTTATTATTCACATTTTCTATCATTTAACATTGTTACATTCTCACTTTGCACTTACAATTTTATTTCATGAGTCAAGTTACTAAAAGTCACTCTCATCTCAACAAACTCACGTAAATAAACAAAGTTAAAGTTAAATTGACTAAAATAATCTTAGACATATTTAGTATATTTAAAATGATCAAAATAATTATATGTTCAACCAATTGTGTATGACCCCACACGACTGAAACCAACCTACCAAGATCCATCTTAACCGTGGATCTATCAAGGGCCGAGAGGGATCAAATCTCTTGAGGTGCAAACCTTTCCTCAAGTTTTTCACTCAAAAAAGAGGTTTGCACCTAGAGAGATTTGATCCCTCATGGAGCTTGATAGATCCAAAGTTAAGATGGATCTAGGGTGGCAATACACATTTATTGGCTTAAATAAGTGGTTGGTAAACATTATAGATATTAAAACACTTACCTCAGGCTACATTACACATTATCAAAATGAATTTTCTTATATGAAAATGAAATAAATTATAATTTTATTTTAAATTATTATTATTAATTATAAAAAGAAATGAATTAAACATATATACATTTAACCATGAAGATTCATTTACATTTTGTTATAAAGATTTTTAATATTTAAATCAGATTTGTTACAATACCATGGGCCAATACTATGACTTCCTAATACCACTTGCCCAAAAAAGCCATAACTCATATTTACATGACATAGGTATTTTATCTTGTTTTTAATGTGAAATTTAATTGAAAAGAATAAGATACATAATTACTTCTTAAATAAATCTTTTTGATTGGTAAGACTAAAAAGTAACTACAATTATATAGCCATCTAAATGCTATATTCCATTTGTAAAATCATTAAAAAGTGATTATATATCCTATAAGAATATTATAAATTATTAAATATAATTCGTATGTGTTTTGTTATTTTCTAAAAAAAATGAAAATTCTCTCAAAACATTATTTGAAAAATAAACCATTTTAGCCCCAAGGGATAGCTCAAATGGTCGGTTCTGGAATTTGCTAAGTACCTTTCCAATTGGAAGGTCACGAAGTCAAATCTCCTCGAAGCCCTTGAGGTTAGGCAAATTATTACCGTCTTACAAATCATGTTTTATCATCTTTCTTTCATCAAACTCATCACAAAATAATATTTATTCTCAATTCATTTCTGCAGAAGCGTGTTCCTTTCTTTTGCTCATCAACAAACTACACTATCATCCTAGAAGCTGACATTATGGAATATTTAAAATTCCCGAACAACAATGGAGAATAAATATTAAAACATATATATTCATATGTTCCTTTATGCCGCACGATTTTCTTAAAACCAAATATTAAAACAGAATTTTGACTTTGTGTTTGAGCAGGACGTCAACTCAAAATTTAACCAAAGCTTGCATAAAAATTCTGGGCCAAAGTTCTGCTGATGTCACCTAAGTTATGATGTGGAATTTTATTAAATCCGCCTTATAAGTTTTCAGGGTCCTGATTTTTGGCAATGAGTACGGCAGAAAAATTGTGATGCAGAATTTTTCTAAATCCCCTTGATAAAATTCAGGTCAGACTCTTTGTTAAATTTCTCCATTTCAAAAAATGCTGCGTTGAAATTCAGCGATCCATAAAAATGAAAAGCAGCTTCGGTACCTTTATTCACCAAACAAAATTGGAAGGCGGCTCACGTACATTGCAGAGCTGAAAGTAATTTCAACGCGAACAGTAAATGAGTTTCAATGGAGGGACCTTTTGATGAAAAAAATTAATTATTTTCTTTTTTTTAATATATGATATTTGACACGTTTTTTTGGTCATTTGGCGTGGAGAGATTGATGTTGCTTCCAGTCAACATTTTTTCTGAGGATGGTCAGCGCTGGAGATTTGTAGCAGTAAGAAATGGACATAGTCTATTGCAAGCTCAGGTGAGAAATCATATTGAAAGGATGCCATTTAGTAAAAGTATCTAATGGGAACAATATAGATAGCGATTTGGTGAAGTTAGTTGTTCACTGGAATGAATGATTTGTACGCTTTTCTTTCAAGAGGGGTTGTGGTAATTAAATGTAATTTCCTTTGTTTACATTATATGTATGTTGACTTTGGATAGGGTGTGGTTACTTCCCTATGTTAATATTTGTTTTGCACTGATAATTATTGGGATTTACTGATATATATTCTTAACTTTGGAATGGGTGGCTCTATGGTGATATTGTTGCATGTTTTATATGGTGATATTGTTGCATGTTTATATGCCTTTCTGTTGATATTTGAAGATTGATAAATTTGTCTCTACATTGATTGGATCTTATCTACATATTTATAGTGAAAGATTTAACAATGAAATATTGAATTCGGAGTGATGGAATAATTTTGCCAAGGCAGAACATAATATAAATATTTGTTGGGTCGAGATTCATTTGTGAATGCGTAGAAAGAGACCTCATTATGATATTATGGTGCAAATATTATTCTCTACATCCGTCTACGTTATTAGTTTTTCTTGCATTAACAAGCCGTTTTATCTATCTCTACATTGTCATTTCCTTGACACTAGCTTTCTAGTGGTATATGTCTCTACATTGTTATTTGGCACTTGCTTATGATGAAGTATGTACTCAAGGATTCGTATTGAAAATTCTGGATTTAAATTTGTTACAGTCATTACGCAAGCATGGTATGTTCTATTGAGCAAACATTTTACTCTCCCATCACAATATTTAGTTTCTTTTGCGAAGTTGCATTGAAAATTTTACAATTTTGTAAGAATTGTGCGTGGAAAGAAGATCTTGAAGGGTTTTGTGCCGTAATTATTTTTATGCTATGAATGTAATAGTGTGAATTATAACTTTTATCCCACAAAGATTAAAAATATTTCTATATGTTAAACAATTTGGAAGTGTGTTGAATAAGTTAACAATATAGATATTCGCAGTTCAAGAGCTCTACAATTTTCTGAGGATGATTTTAGCCTAATTATGACGGTTGCAGAAACTCTCACCAAATTATGCTTCACACTGATATTGTGACTATTATGTCGGTATAAGAATTGATCGCATGGTTCTGAAGTCCTTGATTCCATATGTAAACCAATGAACTTTTGTATTGAAATCTGCAATGTTTATGTACATATGACCATTTTGACAATATATTTATATAGCAGAATCATGCTTAGAATGGCGTCTTCATATGGACAATGTCATATGAAAAGCAATGAAGTCTTGGATTGTTGCTCGTGTCAATACAAGGATATTTATGACAGGTTTTCTTGCTTGAGATCTTGATGTTAGAAGAGGACTTTTTGACTATCACTTTGTTGGCTTAGTGACATGATGGAGTTGATATTATGTATTTTGATTCAATGGTGTCTCGTTAGCTTATAAGAGGACAAATGATTATTAATTTCATGGTTTTCTTGTCGACAATGCTACCTTGGATACATGTGCTCATGAATAAAACTTATATGTTCTTTTGGACTGGCTCCTTATATTCCAGTTCATAGACAATTTATTGCCTTTGATATTTTAGTGTGAAGTAATTCTTGGCACTTGTATTAGCTCTGCGATGGTTTGATATTAGCTTGAGTTGACATGTGAATGGCTTCTAAGGAGCATTGGCAATGACATCTAGGGATTGTGGGATTGTGCCAAGTTTCTTATAATGAATGATTGATGTGCTTGAAGTTGTATTAGGTAGGGAGGATTTGTATTATGGCTTTGTATGGACGGTGATGGATTGATCGATAAAATTATTCTGAAGGTATTTAATAGTTTTGTATTTGGTGATAGGTAAATTGGTTGATCGTTGTAATGGTTTTGATTGGTATTCAATGGTTCATTTTTTGGTATTCCATACTTGATATTTAGTGGTTGAAATTCAATACTTAATTCAATATTGGTATTCTTAGTTGATTTAAAGGTCGATGATTCAATGATTAAATGGCGTTGATATATTATTTGTAGTTTCAATGATTGGTTTTTGGCATCTTGGTATTAAGCATATTGCATGGTGTCGGTCAGTTTGAAAATTTATTAAAGGTGGCTTCCATGTTGTTTTTGATAGTTTTTTGATAGGTGGATCTAGTATAGAAAATTTTGAAATGAGGTCAGATGTTGAAATATTGTCCATTGATGGCAAAGGAGTAGTACCCAGGTATCATTGAGAACAAAGGCAGACAGGGATGGCTAGTATAAAGGAGCAATGGGTAGCAAAGAGAAAAATCGATTGGGAAGACAAGGAGCAAATGCGAGTCATGGAAGCAAATGCGGACAAGGAGCAAAGGCGAGTCGTGAAGAAAAGGTGGCAAAGCGGCAGAGCGGCAAAGGAAACAAATGAAATCTTGAAGCAGGTGTAATGGGTTACCATGAATAACTAGAAGAACAAGCTCAGGAGAGAGATTCGTGGGAAGCAACAAAGAAGCGAGAGGCGGTGAAAGCGGCAGAGAAGCGGCAATGCGTGCACCAAGCATAAGAATCCCAAGTGATGAATAGAGAATAGAAGAAAAATCTCATGAGAGATCGAGCGCACTTAGAAATTGACTAAAGCTTAGTAAGGATAGCGGAAATACGAGAGTGGCGGTGGTGTAGAAAGAAGGAAAATCGACTAAGGAAAAGACATAGAAGAATTCCAAGGGAGGCGTCCCGAAGGGAAGATCGAATCGTAGAATCAAAAGTTTAATATTTAACAGGCAGAGAGATTAGAGCGGGCGAAAGAGCTAAAGAAGATCTATGTGAAGGATGAGCGGATGGTCGGAGTTTAGGTCCACCAGTGGCAGATGAACAGATGAGATTACACTTCATAAAGATAAGTTGGTAAGGATTAATTAGATTTGCAAGTAGTATGAGGACCGTAGATCTAGTGCACGGATTAACGGTGACAATCACATAGCGTGGCTGCCCATATCACACATCGCGGGGTAAATGTTTATGCTTAAGACTTTGCAAGTTAAGTTATTATTTGTGTGTGATGCGAAGTGGAGAAGGATATGTTGGCATGACACGGAAGAGTAGTGAGCAGATTAGGTATTGTGTGAGATCAGCTACAAACAACGAATCATGATTGGGGACATTACAATGTTAGCGGATAAGCGCTAATGAGCTTCGCAAGATATGTTAATTATCTTGCGTACGATAAGTTGAAGATGCGGTGCAATGAGGGAAGAGTCCACGTGTCAGCCTTTGTATGATAACACCTTGCATGGTTTATGATTTATCATTATCGGTAGAGTGGCAAAACTTGTGGGCAAGTATTTTTCGATGAGATGTGATTGGTGGAAAGTGTTGTGGGACCCTCCGGTAAAAAGTTCCACACAGTATGTAATTGCTTTGGGTTTATGTTTAATTGGGTTTAAAGTAATAGTTTGTGATTCGGTAAAGTATTATGATATTTGTGCAAAAACGCGTTAAAAGGTGCGGGCAACCCAAGTGCGATGTATTGTGATTGGTCTAAGTTGTGGGGACCCAATAACCCACGATCCGTAAATGCATTACATGTGCGTCGAGTTATAAAGTATGTTGTTGATTTCTAATTGTATATGTTAATATGCGTTGTTTGATTGCTAAAACGTATTTATGTTGATAAAACTTGAACATTGTAATCCACGTGTTAAAAGGGAGTTTATGTGGGCCATAACCCATAGGTCACAAAGGAAAGACATAAACTCATAACAAAGGACAGGGGAGCTCGTGTGACGGTGTTACGCCGATGAGTCAAACAAAAAGTACGTCAGTGAGAAGAAAAGACTGGAGGTAACAAAGAAAATTACGAGATACGGTAATAAAAGGCTCGAGGCACGTAAAGGACCCGACCTCATGTGAACAGGTCCAACACCACAGGTCGAGTCGGGAAAAAGAGCGATTATGCGGCACGGTTGAAACATAAGCATAGAAACATAAAAGACAAAGGAACAACAAACAAAAAGAGGAAAAATGCACGGAAGCTAAGCTAAAAGGGTTGAATTGGAATATTTTTATATGATGCTTGTAAATGTATTAATTATTTATATTGTTTGTGATGAAAATGCAAGTCTCCCAAGAAAGAAAAACTCCGTTTGATACGCAATAATTATACATATTGTTGTAACATTCGGAATATGTTGGTGAGAAATGAGTAGGTGAAGGCAAGAGTCATGTGCGATTTCACTTCATATTCCCATAGATAATGAAAAATCATGAATGCATCTATATAAAACACGTCATATACATGTGCGAAGGTTCTGAAAAATATAGGAAGAAAGAGGGATGCGGTAGATTTGAAGAGTGCAAAAGAGGTTAAAAAGTTGCATAATTTAAAAGAGCGAGAAGAAGGTAAAGAGAGAGGCGTAGAATGTTAGAGAGAGGAAGAATGAGAGAGAGAAGATAGAGATGTTGTGAATATCCAGGCTAATATGAAATAGATTTGAAGAGGCTGGAAGAGCGAGAAGTGAAGGAGGGGAAATAAGGCGATATCGGTAAATCAACATATGATTTTATTGTAGGGTGAGGAATTTGGTGCTTCCATCTAAGTTGTAGCAGTAGATGTCGGTTGTAGTTGGACGACATAGGAGCCTCATGTGGGTTGTAGCCTGTAGAAAAATACATGGGAGTTGATTTTTCGCTTCAATTTGCAACAATGATGTCAAGTTGGAGCAGTTGAGGTAGGAGACTCTGTGGGTTGTAGCACATGTAGAAAACGAGATGGCATTTTGGAGCTTCCTTGCAAGTTGTAGCTTGCGTAATTTTAGGTAGTAGCCTCTGTGGGTGGGATCCTAAATAAGATTAGTGGTGAGAGGGATTTGGAGTTTGCCTTTACATCACAACAACAATAATATGTGGTTTTCTCCCTTATGGAGTTTCCACTTATATCATTATCCATGTGCATGATGATTATGTGTTGATATTGTATTTAATCTTCTTAATACTTTCTTCTCACATATTAATATTGTTGTTTCATTATATAATAAGTTTTTCATGAAATTAAGGTATAAATAATTTTTAATGGAAAGGTTCAAGGATCCATGAATGTATTAAACTAATTCCCTTTTACTCCCCACCCCTCTCGGTTTAACTAAGGGTTCAACCTGAGAAGGTGGTGAGGATATAGCCTTGGTGAGTTAAATCCTCACTCTCGTGAGATGGTAAATGAGATTAGGGGTTGTAGCTCCCTTCTGCGTGTGGTGGAGAAAGAATGGAGCTTGTAGCCTCTTGAAGGTAGGATTCTATGTGTTGGAAAGAGTTTGTGCTGGTAGAAGACCATGATCTGATAGATTAATTTTTTGTATAATAAAGAGAAGAATAAAAATGCCGATGGTAGTGGTTTTCTCCTACATTGTGTTTACACCCTAAAATATCAGTGTCCACTTGTTGATGTACGTGAGGATTCTTATGATTTACATTCTTTCATACTTATCTTTTGTTAATGTTTCTTTGAATAAGCTATAACATATACAATAGTGTCATGCTAATGATTAATAGTTTAGAACACATTTTGGAAATAAATGCATAAATTAATTAAATATTATTTGGTAACAAATATGAATTCATGCCCATACTATTTATATCATCTATTGTGCCTTGCGGTCCCACCATCTAACGATGCCAAAATTCACTTGATCACAATTGGAGCGAGGGACCATAATTGATCGGAGTGGATTGGACTAGGTCAAATTGCTATATCGTTAACCGAGTATTCTAGTCTCGAATCCTAATTCAAATCAGTGGTTCTAATACCTCCATATGATAGTCCACATGATGCCTCCCACCCATCCAGCCCCCTTCACAGAAATTGTAGCACCCCTCCCAATCCTCATTTTGACGTCATAGTGGGAGGTGTCACAATACCACCTTTGTCGTTCGATCACCGAAGAGATCTCCATAATGTGATTGAGGTGGGTCCCTAGTCCTATAACTCCGAGTACCAATACCCGTCACAGGCATCCCATTATCGAGTACCCTCCTCTGCTTGCTCCTCTTTTCCCCTCTTTGATGGGACCTCTAAGACAAATTGATCGAGTGAGAGCCATACCTCCTGCAGATTACTTTTGGTGCGTCTCTGAGGTTGCGGTTCCATGAAATCCCATGCCGAGTCATCAAACCACTTCTCATTGTTATTCGTAATCAAATTCCGGGAGAATTTCTATGGGTTGGTGATAGTGACACCATACTCCAACCCCCATGCAGCGGAGTTGGGTGGAGGCCACCATATCCTAGATCCATGTTCTCCCACTCCTTCGGAGAAATCCCCTAATGATATTTACGGGGAAAATTAACATCAAGATGAGTTATAATGTGGGTTCCATTCAAACCAATGAAAGCACTTTATGCCCCTATGTAGTATGCCAAGGCGGCTAGGTACTCTTTGTGAACCCTTCCATTCCCTTGTGTTGTTAAAACAAACCTTCCGGGATGAGTCCTCCGAGTGACATCACCCCTCCATTTATCGATTGTGATAAGGCAAACTACGTGTGTCCAACTAGGACTTCCATAGTGAGGGTTTCATTAAGGGTGATGGATAAGGTTTATCCTCTTAAAGCTATGGAGCTAATCCCAATGTGTAATTGAAACAATGTTTCTCACAATACATCTTCACCATGGCCTCATAGAGAGGTCTTTCTAGATCATTACAAATATGCTTGATCTTGGTTACACGGTGTTTCACAAAATTTTGGTCCCTTTTGTGACCAACCCATTTTCTAGCCTATTGACTTTGGCTTGAGCTAAAATGGTTCCATGAAACCTATAGATCTATGGAATTTTTTTTATTATGGGCCTTAAGGCTTACTAATCACTCATTGATGCTATCCCTTCGAGCTTACGCTATATCCACTCTTCATGAGTCACGAGATTCATGACATGCCATGAAAACCATGATGAGATCCACCCTTCTCGATGGAATTGGAAATTTCTCTTCTCGATCTAAATAGACATGTGTCTTATGGGAAATTGAACCATGGATGAAACTTGAAAGCTTGGTTAACTTAGCATTGTGCAAGAAATTTTTATTTTATTATTAATAGATTTTGTTGAGTGCACTTTGTAATATGGATATGTTTGGCCTATGTTTCTACACATGAAAACACTAACCCGAATAAACAAAAACATGATAAATTAATAAAAAAATTAGGATGAACAAGACTGCGAACATTATCACATTGTGAGAAAATCATCTTGCTCCTAACATTATAAAAATATAACTAAATAGTCCTCTACAAATCACGATTTAGAAAAGTGATTATTCATTTCGATATTGCAAATTCATATAAGCACATCGTAATGAAATAGTCTCAAAATGGTTGGTTGAGGAATATTATGATAAATTGATTCGCATAAACACTATTTTGTCTTCATCTTCGTTTTGGTACATATGCCATCATCTTGCTCCACATAAGTAAAAATAATAATATTAATTATGAGATTTATTGATGTTCCCCATTTAATTCGACTTTTGCAAAAGACTTGCAAACACGTCAATTATAGCACCATTGATCATATCAATAACATAATGACGGATCCTCACAATATCACAAACCAATACCATAATCAAAGAAATGAAAAGTAGTTGATAGTCTCATTGATTCACTTTATGAAAATTTCCACAAAAAAATTCAAATATTTGAACTATTGTTTAGCGTATTGTGCTCTTGGAAAAAAATCCATAGTTTTGAAGACATAATGTTAAAAATGCGCCAAAAAGTTTCCCATGTTGTGTTTAAAGTTTTAAAACAACATAAGGATATTTGCATGTAAATCGGTGTGCGGATCTTTCACATACATTGAAAACTTTGCATAAGAAAATCTCGGCACAAGTTTAGAAAATATTTTTAATCAAGTTTTATTTCTTAGCATCGGTTGGGGAGCTAAATGTGATTGACTATTAATTTTACAAATTTCCACGGTGGTAATGGAATTATTGAAACTATAGCTTTAACACATTTCATTTAATTGATGAAATTAATCATATTTACCAATCAATCATTTATTTCAAATCATGAAGTAAAAATTAAACATCTATAGACATGTGGCATTGAATCTTTTCTTTGTTTTTTAAAGGAAGACATTAAACTTAAAAAAAATTAGTCGATATCCATTGAATTTTGACTAGTTATTATTATTATTATTATTACAATTTTTGCTATCTACCGAGTCTAACATTGTTAAGTAGGATAATACATATGTTTAATATTTATATGCTAAAATCACAATAGTAACCACCAATTTTGGTTTTGTTGTACGTAGAAGAAATCGCGGGTGTTCATCATGCGATGCTCATCATCCCACACGTTAAAAATGCATGTCAAACTAGTTTTCGGTGGAGATGGTTAACAATGGAATCTCGTCTAGAGTTGTATCATATTATTCACAATAGTTTCACACCATGAGGACTATCGATTAGATACATTACAATCATACATTTCTTAATTCGAAATTACTTACGAGCATGCTATGGAATTCGAAACTCTCATTTTTATTTTTTATATTTAATCTAACTCATATCATCATAGCAGTGGAAATTAATATAAGAAGAAAAATATCGTGAGTATATTGATAACTCTTCTAAGAGGAAAATTTTTGTTTTATTTATTGTACTTTGATTATATTTGCATTACACAATGCAACTATGTTCCACCCCCCACCACCTCCCCTTTCTCACCCCACTACTTTTGGGCCATATTTTTAATGTACTATAAGTAAAAGAAAATCTTTTTAAATTTCGAGGAAATATATGACATGTGAGATGGAATCGGTAATAATTACAAAGGAAAAAAGTACTTTGAACATTTCTATAAAACTTTTTGTATTTAAAAAAACTAAAATTTATCTATAATTTTGTACGCTAGTAATGAATTTACTTTATGTTATTATGTTTCCATTAAATATATCTTAGTTTCAATTATAATTCCATTTAAGTAGTGATTTCGAGTGTAATATTTGTGAATAGGAAAAAGTTATCGAATTCAAATGATGTCACGATTAGAGATCGATGACAATGTAGAGATAAAAATGAAAAAATAGCACATAAATAGATAGCACAATAGAAAAACCAAAACCAATAGAAAATAGCATAGAAATAAACGCAAATAGGTGCTTACGCTGCGTTCAATTAACTATGTATCATATTCTTATTTCTTTGTTTTCTCTTTTACCTTTGTCTATCTATTGTTTATACATTTTCTAAAAAAAATATTTCAATTCAATGCTCATGACTAGGAAAAAGAGGTCAAGTATACACTATTTTTTATCGAAGTTATCACTAACAATATAGCTGAGATATTTTTCATGGAGTTTTTATCGGTTACATATCGAACATTTTTGGACAAAACAAATAAGTCAAAAAGCAATATTTTATATAGACTTAACGGGTAAGCGAGAAATGACAATAACATTGCTTGTGCCAACATCGTTAAGAAAATAACATGAGTCAGCTTGTTGCAATTTCCAATGTTTCTATTGAATATTAAAAATTATTCAAATCATAAATATGATAGTGGTAATTGTGAGAAAAATATTTATTTAAATAGTTTTAGTAATTAATGAGAGAAAACATTTTCCCTATTTGTGCATAGTACCAATTTTTTCTAAACATGATGATTGCAAATATGTCACATAATGACAATGCATTTCGATGGGCACAATCATAGCTACTAAAATTTCAGCAATGTGAACAATAATGAAATATGTACTAGAAATCAACGACGACAATGGAGAACAATACATGTCTATAGTTAGAATCTTTGTTTTGTTTGGATTTTTTGTTGTTGTGAGATTGTGTCCATCATTTATTTTTCCCACCAAAAACCCAATTTCATAGAAATAAATAACAAGCTACATATGCATAGGTATTATATCCCAATGTTTGGGGAAACATTTATTCTTCAAATATTGTATTGTTTTACAATTGTTGCATAATGAGTTCAAGTACACTATAAACTGTTTCAACACATGTTTCAATTAAAATAGATTTGCAACAAAACTTTTTTCTGCGCGATCTTCTGAAAAATATAGATAAAAAACAATAAAAAGTCTTTTACACTTTACAATCAATGTTCATATGTGCATTGAACATAGGGAAGAAATTTTGTAGTCTATGGATGCTTCTTCCTTGCCAAGTGGAATATACATAATAATCTATATCATATTGTTTAAATACACATGGACAAAGAACAAGAAAAAAGGACATTTGATTTCATGTTACTAAGTGTTTGTTTTACGTATCAATTTACAGCATCACGGATACTTTGAGAAAGGTTATATATGAACCCATTCAATATTGTATGTGTGAGCTATAGTACTTCAATTCACTACTAGAACTATGCTTTATTGCAACACTTGTAAGTAGGAATCTCATTTTTCTTTATTTTATCGCTTAAATTGCATCATACATGTAAGTGAAAGGACTAAAAAATAGTGTGATACAAAGTCAAATTTGGAAATAGTATTACGCATTACAACAAATCTCCTACGACCAATATTGTGTAGAAAAAACATAAGCTATTGAAATCTTGAGCAAATTTGAGATGCATAGCACATTACCGATATACCATCAAAACATAGTTGTGCATATATAATGACAATTTTCTTTGTTTAGCGTAAAAGAAATTCGGTAATGACACAATGCTCGCTCCTTGCATTTCTAGACATCTAACATTGCCTCAAATTTCTGATTGGTAAATGATATTAGAACAACTATTTCATTTTGATATTTTCAATATGATTTCATGTTATCAATTAATATACTATACTCATGGGAACAACATTAGCAGTAATAATTTGAGAAAAAAGACTATTTCTTCTACCATTGAAAATTTAGTATGACATTATACATAAATTCACGTAATCCAATGAACTATTTATGTTACGGCTCTATGTTTTGTACTATGCTATATCATTTTTTTCTTTTTTTGTAGTATCACTTCTTATATTATTTTCTATATTTATCAATTTTTCAATTTCTATAACTACTTAGGCAATATTAAAGTGAGTTACATTACAATTTTTGATGACATTACTTTACAATAGCCGAGTTTTTATTTGTTTTGCGATGTCGACCAAAGCCAATATTTTTTCTATTTAAATAGTTATTCCATGATAATATTTAAACAAATATCCTAAATAAGTCATTGTCATACAATTTTTAAATGAGTTTTTAAACCGAATAACCAATAGCTAACGATATAACTCATAAAACATATTGCATTTATACATAGGCTATATAATCCATAATACTCTAATATGTTTTTCTTTAACTATGTTGAGAATATTACAATACTTAAACTTTAACATATACTAAATTTCAAGTGGTTCAACAAATAGCAGATTTGGTATCGTTTCTTTACAAATTAACCATTGTTTCTAAATGCTAACGCCTTTATTGATTATGTTTCAAGAATCGACAATTAATTCATTTGTTCACGTTTTTGCAATAACTCTTATGATGGCATTCTTATGATATCTAGTTCATTTATGAGATACTTACAAAAATTTTTCTTAAGTTATATTATTTTTATCCATTAGCATTAAAATATCTTTTCTAAGGATTAAAATATCTTAGTTGAAGCATTAAGATATCTTCACTCCTTGCATGTATCTCTTCCTACGTGCACTCATTAAGATACAATTTGACGTAGATATTCACCTCACGTACTCCAAGAAAAAAATTTGGAGGTTTTTGCATATAATTGTTTCTCCTCCAATAGTTGGAGCACACTTTGTCAACTTTATGTGTAACATGATCCTTCCAAGACTTGTTATAGATTAACATATCATCAAAAAATACTAACACAAATTTTTCTAAGGAAGGGTTTGAAAATGGAATTCATCGAACCTTGAAATGTTGAAGGTGCAATTGTAAGTAAGGCATGTCCAAAAATTCACAATGGCCCTCATGAGTTATAAATGTTTTTTTCATAATATATTGAGTCTTCATTCAAATTTGATGATATCTAAACGAAGATCCAACTTGGTGAAGTAAAATTCTCCATGTAATTCATCGTTGACATAAAAATGGGATTTTTATTTTTAATAGTGAGCTTGTTGAGCTCCCATAAGCGACCTTGCACCATGATCCATTCTTCATGTTCACCAATACTACTAGAAATGAGAGAAAGAACTTTGACTAGGTTGAATTAGACCGGCGTCTAAAATTTCTGCAACCATACGTTTAATTTCACTCTTTTGGGCATAGGGATATTTCTAAGGCACGATGTTTGAGTGGAACACTTCCTAGAATAAAATAGACAGCATGATGAAAATCATGAATAGGTGGGAGTCCCTCTGGGAATCTCAAATACCTTGAATGATTGTCGAGACTTTGGAGATATGGATAAATATATTTTTTAAAGAACTTCCTAGATTATCCACGATTGTCAGAAACATTTGTCAACGTTTTGAATCCCAAGAAGAAAGTCATCTTCGAGGACAATGGAATGAAGAAATTGAAGAAGGGTCATAATGATTCATTAATAGTGAAGAAGGTAGGGAAAGGTAAGAAAGAGCCAACTAAAGTTTTATATTTAATTTTTAATTTTTTTTATTTTTAATTTTAATTATAGATTTTGTTTCTTAATTTTGATTTCTAATTTTTAATAATTTACATATACGAATTAATTTATTAATAAATTTTATCAATAAACTTATTAAATTTATTGTTTATTAATAAGTTTATTATTTCAAAGTTGTTATGTATAATGTTTATGGTTTTTAATTTAGTAAATAAATTTAATTTTATTTTATAAATTGATATAACTTATAATTTTTATGGTTTTTAATTTAATAAATAAATTTAATTTTTATTTTGTAACTTAATTTAATTTTTATTTTATTTTTAATTTATATTTTAATAGATTAAAAAGTAACTAATTAAATTTGTCTTAACCTACTTATTTTAAAATTATTATTTAATTTCTTAATCATGTTTATTAATATTATTTATAACCATGATTAATTTTAATTTATTTTTATGTTTGAACCTCTGCGAGCATAGTATCCAATTACACCTATTTTTCTTTCTTTAGAAGATTTTCATGCCATTATAGCTAATTCTCGATTTCCTCGTTTCCCTTTCATACCCTACTGCGTCCCTAATAATACTATATTCCCTAATTTTTATTATTAATGTAGCCCCATTATTGTTATTTTTGTTCCTTTCCATTGTTTATTGTTATGTTGGCTAGGATTATATTATGACCCCTTGCACCCACGTATATAGAACATAGGTTTTGTCCATTTGTATCATCCAAGAATTTTTCATTTATGTAATGTAAAGGAGGTTTCCCCCACAAAAGAGGATGATTTCTAAGTGGTTGATCTATATTTTCTTCTATTTTGTGAGTTGGTTTCATAACATTTGGTATCATAGCTTGGGATTCTAGGGTTTAGCTTCTTCAAATAGGTCATCTTGGAATTTTAGCTATAACATTTTTCTATGATGATTGAAGCTAAAATTGTTACCATGTGGATAAGAAATCTTGATGAACGTCTTGTAAAATTTTCGGACCATGGTTCGCTATATTTTCGGATATATGGTACGTGAAGTTAGGAGTTTTGCGAGGCTCCAAAATTTCATCTCAAATAGGTGACCGAGGAAAATCACCATAACTCTTGTTTCATGCATGAGATTAAAATTATGTAAAAAGTGGAAGAAATAATGTGGAATTTTATTCTCTTTTGTATTGATTTAAGAGCTAAAATTTGAAACAATAATACGTGAATTACGTCATACAGTTTGTCCTCTTGACTAGTCCCATAATTAGGTCATTGTGAGATCGGGCATAACTTTATCTTGAAGAATACATATTATGTCTAACCTATGGAATTTGAAAGAGCTCTTGAGGCTACTACAAATCAAATATCAAATATTGGAAATCCTAAATTATAGATATACTTGAGTTTCAATATCAATCTTAAGAAAAGCAAAAAAAAATATGTGTATTTTTTTAAATTACGTGTCTTGTTTGAAAAAATCATTTTGAAGTGATTACAAGGGAATATTGAAGAATATATATCGATATTGATTCTAAATCCCCGAAAAATAATTCCACACTTATTAAGTACTCATAAGGGTTCTACCATGACTTGTTAGGTCTGTAATTTATTAGCAAGATTGGGAGGTCGATCCACCCGAGTTAACATCATTCAACCAACTTTGGGATTCTGAGGATCTAACCCTCCTTTGAATCGGGAGAGGGATCTCTCCAATATGTACAAAAGATGGATATTGTCTTGGAAGTTTAGGGTAATGATATTAGGCTAGTTATGAAGGCTGAGGGTTTTGTTTTGTTTTGGATGGTTGAGCATGAAATGTTACTTGAGGGAAAGTCCTAAGTGCAAAAAGTTTCAAGAATTGAGAAGTTGCAAGCAAATAGAGCAGATTTGACGGACGAGATAGATATAACGGCGGTTTAGTCCATTGGGCTATGGAGTCATATCAGGCTTTAATTGAACAACAACATCAAGTGTGATCAGGAAAGTCATCTATGTCTAAGGATTTCTTTAAATTTTGATTTATGGAGATGAGTGATACACTAAGAAGAATTAAACGAGATGCAAAACGAAGAAGCGACCCTAGGATACGATAAGTACTTTTTAAACAGGTGACCTTTGTAAACACTTAAGGAGGACACGAAAGAAGACTAGGATCAGTAAGTGCTTTTAAACCAACCGGCCTTTGACACACTTTAATAGAAAACATACAAAACAAGGGAAACACAAAGATAACACGAGAATAGTGCAAGATCTAGAAAGTGCTTCTAAACTAGCCGACTTTTAACACATTCCAAGAAACAATGCGGTAGTTATGCAGACAAGTGCAGGACCGGGGCTAACCATATCTTCCTTCGGTTCATCATCACATAACACACTCTTTAGAAAGTAACATTCATAAAATAATATTCGGCTAGGACGATAAAATGAGGAACACAAGCATTCTCATGCCTAAAGCGGAGTAAGTCATTCCTAAATAACACGGGGGAAGAAAACATTCAAATAAAGATTTCTCGAGCGGAGAGGTTGCGTCTACGGCGGGTCCTAACCTGTTTAAGCTGTTCTTTACGGTGGAGAAATGAAACAACATGAAAACGAAATAAAACAACAAGTTACAAATGAGAATAACATCACCGTCGATATAGATCGGGATCCCACATGAAGCAGCTTTTATATTGATGTCAAACCGACTACAAACTTCCAAGTCCAACGGTTCGGTTCGCGTCATCTTCACTATTCAACCTAACTACTCTAGCTGTGAGGCTTCAGGGCCGATGAATACTTCTGTACAAATAGAAGTCTCAAGCTCAAGTGTATTTCAAAGTTCTGCAACCAACAATTTCTCATCTTCTCTGAGGGTATTTATAGAAGAATGAGGAGGTGATACGAGAAAATATCTCTCCACGATAATTAATACGGGTTCAAGACTTCTCGGCCTTTCGAGGGCTCGAGAGAGAAATTCTGGTGGATCACTTGTATTAACTTTTTACCATAAATATCAAAGCTCGGTGGGAGCTTTATTTTGACTTTGAGACTCTACGTGTAATGTGGGGAGTAACTGCATGAATGTTACGCATTGATTACCCTACTTAGTAACTCTCCTGTTGCTCACAGTAATCGATCTTCTTCCAATAACCCGGCCTGTTTGAAAGGTTTCAGGAGCGGTGGCTCGGTGGTAGGCGAGGAATCAATTTGCCTCAGTGTGGCGGTGGAGGCTTCCCAGAGTCGATCAAAACACTTTAGGTTTTCCTTTAAAGCTGTGTTTTTTATATTGGGGATTAGGATTTTGATAACGGTCTTAGCGAAGTAATCCCCATAAAAACCGTCTTAAATCTTCCGCTATCTTTGTACTTTCTTGTCTTCAAGCGATACTCTTTAGCGTATTTGAATTAAAACCGTGTCTTGTCGATGTGCGGGACCCGCCTTGGGCTTTACGGCATCAATACTCATAGAGTCTTGACGAAACATGGAATAGAGCCGTGAATGGCTTCTCTATGTAATGAAACGAGGCGTGAGAATAAATCATTCCCGGCCCTTGGCATTTCTTGATTATATAATGGAAAACCATCGAAAACACACATAAAACAAAAACAATTAAGAAATCTGTGAAAATGGGTTTAGCCTTCGGATGGCGGGGAGGAAGCGTAGCCGTCGGATGAAAGGCAACCAACGGTGGAGTACATAGAAGGCAAAAAGGATAGCGGGGAGAAGAATAAGGAGGAGCTTGAGTTTTGGACCGTCATTACGGACACGTGGACGGTTCAGTTGTCGGAGGGTCTCAATCGGGGTGGCACCAAGGGGATGCGATTGAACTTCCCGGTGCGGTAAGCGGCAGCGTTGTCTGCGAGATCAGATCGACGACGAGAAGCGAATCGGCGGGCTTTGAAATGGCGGTAGGAATTGCGATCGGAGAATAAGGGCAGGTGGATAGGCGGAAATGGACGGCGGCGGTGCATCGGAAGGCTTCAATCGGGGCGGGTGCCAATGGGCTTGCGATTGCGATCGGGCATGGGCTTGCGCGATTGAGCGCAAGCCCGGATTGTCTGCGGGAAGAATGGACGGTGGAGATTTAATCGGGCAGCAATCGGAGGAGGAGCGGAAGGAATTGCGATGTGGAGGGCCGTCGGATCGCGGGGAGATCAACGACCACTATCTGATCGGGAGGGTTTCAATCGAAGCCCGCAATCGGGAGCGCACAATAGGTGTTGCGATTGCGATCGGGGGAGTGGCGCGATTAGTGGCTGGGCGTCGAATCTTGCGACAGAGATCGGCGGCAGACAAAATAGCAAGACTTAACAATATAAACTAATCGCATGAGTTTTAAAATATTTACAAAGGAATTTGTCTGCTTGGAGCCTTCGATTGCGATTGGCCCCCAATGCTTAAGCTCTTGGTCTTGGGTGACGGGCATATGTGGGAAGTGGTTTAGGACTTAGCCCAAGGGCTTAGGTCCATAGCAATAAAACTTTGATTTTTATGAGAAATTTCAAGGATTAAAATGGATTTGGGGGGTTCGAAATAGTTAAAAAAGTGAGTTTTTAACTATGAAAGGGGAATTTTAATAAATGGAGGGAGAACTTATGGAAAGTAGAGAGAATAATATGGAGGAGAAACAAGGGAAGAAAATGATGGTTTCTTTAGTAGTTTTGTTATACGAAATCGTGATTTTGAGTATAAAATGGGACGGCAAATGAGGATTTTGGACGAGAGGCATGAGGCCTAGAAGGAGTCTTCAGAGCCAACAATTTTTAGTGATAAAATTTGTTCCTTGGAGGCTCAAAAAAGACAACCACCTTTTGGTATAACAAAATACAGTGGCTAACGGTGAAAACTCCACTTGGGGATGGTGCCTTCTTGAAGGCATCAAAATTCGAACTTGATTTCTCTGGGACCCGACTTGTGCACGATCCATTGAAATTTGTCCCTCCTTTTACGAGATGATGCAGTTACGAAAACATATTCGCGGCCATGAAAATAATGGATTTTTCATCTACAAGCTTTCTACACAATCTGATCTAACATTTTTTTCTTCTTAGAGTGCACTTGGGTTAAGCAAACTCTTTTACAACATTTTATTCTTTTGAAAACATAAAAACTAATCTAGTCTACTCCTTATTTTTCCCCGAACTCGAGATTAAACGGTTGAGCTCGAGATATTTCTCTACCTAATCTATACATCTTGTTGGGGTTAAACAATCCAACAAACTTCATTCTCTAAATTATAAAGCGAAATTTAACAGATAAGTGAAGATTAAGCAGTTTGACTTCTTTGTGATCTATAGCATAAAAAACAAAGTTTGCACATAGATTATTATTTGCAGAAAATTAAATCAAAATAGAAGGCTTAAGATACGAAGTTTAATCTTCCCTTTCTTCATAGCTACGGTTTGAAGTTTGTCTTTTCTTTTCTTGGTTGATTTTGAGTGTTTTAGAACCCGGTTACACTCTTTGACTCAAAAAAATAAAACAGTTTTGGGTCATCTCTCTTCTGAAACTATGGTTCGACTTTTGAACATGTTTGAACCTTAATTTCTATCCTAATCTATCTAGCGATGAGCCAAGATTGAAATAGTTTGGCAAATCAAATTCACTACCCTATCGGCAAAAAAATTGAAAGCTAATTAGTCAAGATTAGGGTGTTTGACTAACTAGATGTGTGTTTTGTAGGAGTGGCATTTAAGCTTGCACACTTTGATTTATTTCTCTTTTTGGCATGGGGCTTTGCCTTTCAGTTTTCATTTACGCCTCTTTTTATTTTTCTTTGTTTTTGTATTTTTTGATTTTTCAAAACTTTGAATGCAATGATGGATGAAATGTTTACAATGGAAAAAAGAAAAATAAGGCTTAAACATATCATGAATCAAGAAAGTAACGCTTGAGCATCACACTTACGTGTGAGGACCCCCAAACAACTACATTCCATCCAACTCTTGTAAGAAGAATGCATTGTTTCCGGCAAGCGAATGAATAGAGTAAGGGCCAAGCCATAGTTATAGGCCCCATGCTTTCCCTTGTCTTCTCTCTCTTTAGGTCCCACTTTAAAACTTTTTCCCCAATCTTGAAATTGCGGCCTTTGTTCTTACGTCAAGCTTCTTAATCTTTGTCTGTTTTACGCAATGTTTTGGTGTACACTTCCTCTACGATTTCTTTGAGAAGATGAATGGTCGATTTATTCTTCGATCATGTCATTATCCTGAGTCACGCAGCTCTTGAATTAACTTCATAAGCTGGTACACCAGTTTGTTAGGAAAAATTGCATACGTACCATACTCTGGTGGAAAGGTGACATACCAATGGATTTCTTCAAAGTTAATCACATCGGCCCAAAGTGCATGGATCGACTTTGTGTGCCAAGACTTCTTGTTTGTCTTCAATAGTTTCTTTATTATGTTCACTAAGCTTTTTGTTGGAAGACTACTGCTTGAGTCCATTACCACGAGGATAATAGGGCATGGAGTGTCCCGATGTTATCGGTACTTGTGACAGAGAATTCCACCATTGCCTACTTGCTTCTAAATCTTCTGCATTATCCGTGATGATGTAGTAGGGCAGCCAAATCTGGAAAAGTTGGTTTCTATGAACTTTATAATAAGCTGAATCATTGGCTTTACTACAAAGGAATAGCTTCTATCACTTAGTGAAATAATTTTTATTAGCGGTAAGGATCCATCATCTTGGGCGAGAAGATGAGGATGGATTTCGCTATGAAGTCAAGTCCCCACTTGTTGAGGAGCTTCAACGGTGATTGGATGCGAGAGGAAGAGGTAATAATTTTCTCTTGCCCTCAAACAATTGGCATTTATGGCAACTAGTTATCCATTTGTGAACATCGGGGAAAAGAGGGTGGGCCAAAGAAACCTGACCCTCAAAATTTTGTTGGTGTTGACTTCGATACAAATGTCCTCCACACTCTCCTTCATGAAATTCTGTAATCTTCTGCATCAAACTCGAGGCAAACATTTAAGCAATATACCACTAGCATTTTTTCCAATAAAGACACCTATCTCTGATACAATAGTTCTTGCTTTTAGCTTTAAGAACCTTGCCTTCGTTTTCGATAAACCCCCGGGAGCGTGTTTAAGTTAAGCAAAACATAAGCAAATATACGACATACCAGGAGAATTGAGAGAAAATGGTTTTCAATAATGGGAGTTGAGAATTCTTCTTGGGCATCCAAGCATTAATCACATTAATATCAAGAACTTCAAAATTGGATTCGGCCATTATTAGCTAGACCTTGGCCTTTGATGAGTTTAGTGGGTTTTTATCTCTAAATCATATTCGAGAATAACAACAATCCACTTACCTCTCTTTCCATCGGGTCTACGTATTAGAATATCTTTACAAGCGGGTTTGGGACAAGGCAATGATGTGTGAGTGAAGGATGTATCCTACAGGAAGTCTTTTAATGCTTTAACCAAAGCCAAAGCTTGCTTTTCCATAATAATATACTTCAAGGCATCCCTCCATGCCTTGCTAAAAATGCAATAAATTTGCTCTTGTCCTTGTGGATTTTTACGTAAGGACAGCGGCAATGAATATAAAAATCTTTTTGAAAAATCGGGGCTTATGAGAGCCAGGTGTTTTGGTTAATGCTTGTTTCACCGGCTCAAAGGATGTCTTTGCTTCCAGGTCCATTTTATCCCTCGTTCCTTCTTGACATGTTTGTGATATTTCTAAGAGCTCTGCCAAATTAGGGATGAACCTTCTTAAAAGTTAATCTTTCCAATGAAAGAGGCTACACTTAGCTCTTTGATATTTAGAGGATGAGGGATTTGCAACAAGCCTCAAATCCTCTTTTAGAGAAAGGATCTATCTTTATACCCTCTTACGGAAATAATGTGTGTCAGAAACACCTTCTTGGAGACCAAATAATTTCTTAGGGTTTAAAGATATTCAAACCTGCACACTTCCGAAAACTTTCTCAAATGTTAAATGTTCTTCATCATTTTTGAAAACACGGAGTGACATCATCTAGATAGATAATGATGAAGAAACCCAATTCTTAGAAGAGATGCTATGTCATGGCTCTACGAAGGTTGCTCCCGTTCATTAGACCAAAGAGCATCTTCACATACATGAAAGTGCCCCATAGAGTAGTGAAAATTGTCTTTAGTGTCCAGCGAGGTGAACTAAAATACGTTGCTGTGTGAATAGCCATCAAGCAACGAAATCCTTTTTAGACCCCACCACCCTTTGTAAAATGCTTAGTCATTTTGATAAAGGCTAGTTGTCTTTTAACGAAGCTTTACTAAGTCTCTAAAGTCTATACAAAGCTTTGATTTCTCAGTCTTCTTCCTAACGGACACGATTAAGATACCCACTCGGAATATCTGTAGGGACAATAATGCCGGCCATCGTGCATCTTCACGGATTTCCTTCTTAACCAATGGCAATGGGCCAGGAGTTATTACTGCGCGGTTTGTTTGAATAGTTTTTAGTTTTTCTTTAAGGGATTTGTGTATCATTTCGGTCATAGGATTTGAGATCTTCGTAACTCAAGCAAAAAGCATCAGAAAATTCTTTGAGAACGACTCTCTAAGTATTTGAGTTTAATGTGATACGGCAAAGTTTTGGACAGCTTGATCATTTTCTGTTTTCCTCACTTTGCCTATATTGCACTCTCTCACTTGAGTTTCTCGGTTCCGGTTTTTGGTTTATTGGCCACATCGTTAAAATCGAACAACTCCTCTAAGGCGTTAGACCACTTGGCGAGATTTTTCATCTTTAGAATGCGAGTTTGTAATTCTTCCATTTCTAACTACGCAATTGTTTTGCTCTAAGTTCGCTAGACAATAGGTTAATATTGGCGAGGTTGAGGAGACGATTCTTCTTCACGAGAAAGTTTTCTTCAACTGCTGATCTGTATCATAATGCGAATACGGGCGTATGATTCGAACTCATTCCCGAATTGCATGAAGTCTTCTATTCGTTTGTCATTGTCAAACACTTGCCAATATTTTTCGTTGCTCGAGCCTTTGCCCGGTCTAAATTTATCGGAGTTGTGTTGTCTCCCGGTCTCATATGGCGTTAGACATGTTCGCCGCAAAAGCTAAAATTGTGGGCCATAATGTTGTTTTCCTTGGGATGAAACTACGAGTTTGACTCTCCTCAAATGTTGTCCATGATCCATGACATCATTCCATTGAGCTCTAGAATGCAGGATGATTACGTATACTCCCATTGACTTGCCTAATGATTAACAGAATCCTAGTACACATTAATTCTTCGGCTCCTAATTTCTTCAAGAGATGCAAGCCTAAGAGAGGGATTCATATTCTGCTATGTTGTTGGAACGAAAGTTTAATTTGCATGAGATGCATTATGTGTGGTTGTTTTCGGTGTTAATGATCCAAACCCCTGCACCGGCATTATTTCTAGTGCATGACCCCGCAAAAATACATACTCCATAAGGAATTGCCTTTGGTTTCGTCTGTTTGGTGATTGTCCTTTTAACTATGGTGCCTTACATGCGATTCGGGGTTAGCGGCACCAATTGAATTTGTTTGACTCCTCAAATTCTTCAATAGATTGAGGATGATGCCGAGAAGCGTTAGGGGTATTTTTACGGTTGTTAAGTCTAAAAACAATGGACTCATGCTTAGGTAAATCAAGACTCTATGCTTTGTTTACTAATGTTTTCACATGTGGCTTAAAGCTGTTTGGACACTTCGCGTTATTATACTCTTCTTCCCACCTTGACCTTTAATTGGTAGAGTGACTTGTTCACTAGGAGTTTCATTATTAAACATGATAAAGAATCAAGGCATGTATTGACGGAATATATAGGAGAGTTTAGGTAGTGCAGTCTTGACTTGTAACCGTGTATTGCATATGAGACTCCACAGCAAAGTCTTAAGTGCGATTGGCGGGATGGTCGCATATGTCATGTCCATCACATAGTCCCACTGGCAGCTCCCCAGGATCTTGATAATAACATTCCATACTTTGGGGGAACATCGGCCACGGCAAATGTCCATAAGTAAACATTTAGGTGGAATCTGGAGCTGAAGTTAACACATAGGTCTTTGATCAATCTAGACATTTTACTCTATTTGAGTCAAGGAGTATAGGTCTTTGTAAGTGCAGTGATTTCTAAACCAAGGCTCCATCACGGCTTTAGGCATTAAATTATAGAAGCCAGGAATCATGCATAGCGTTGTGTAAATTTTGTCATGGATGTTCAAACTCACATAAAGGAGGAGCGGGTCCTTCACTTGAAACCTCCCTTCAATCTTAGGGCCAAAATCCAACTCTGGTAGGTCGTCACTACATAGCGCTGTCTCCATTTCCTCTATATTTAAAACCTTCAAAATTTGGTTCCTATATACATGTTGGGTAGCTAACTCGGTTAATGGAGCAGAGATCTTGATCTTTAAGATTTCTGTTCGGTGAAAGGGTTTGACTCTTTGAAGCACTTGTTTCAACATATTAGTGTCCTCTATCAACAATTACGGCTTCTTGTGATTCGTTTTACTTGACACAAGTTGTTGTAGAAGGAGTACTAGATTTGATGTTAGATGCTAGCGTGTCTTCACTACGTTTTCGAGAATTTTGAGTGTTTTTTTTCCTTATCCTTATCGGGTAACAACCACTATTTTGTCTTTTTGTTTGAATTTGTTTTTGGGTTTTAGTAGGAGTCTTTGAGAGGATTTGTCGAGGTTTTGGTGTTGGGGGCTTGTTGGCTGGTCTTGCTTCTAAGGTCATATTCTCTTTGAGGTTCTATGGCCGATATTTTCCATGTCTGATAATAATTTCCATTATCATCTCTTTTGTTAAATTAAATGGGGTGTGTAAAGACCACCATTTTTTTATCATAATGAACCTCAAAGTCATCCATCCTCTTCCCCAAACATGTTGATATCGTCTCCCCTTGTTATGTCTTATGTTTCTTCAACCTCACTTATAGTTTTGATGAAAGGGGTGATCTGTTGATCATCATCCCTAGATGCATTTGGAGGTTGGTTCCTTCTAACATTCGATTTTGGTTCCTATTTTTGAGGAGCGGTTTTGATTTTGATTTGCTTGTGCTCTCTTAATTATGCTCATCTCTTTCATCATTTCTTCCAGCATCATTCTCTCTATCTTTGAGCTTGAAGTGGAAGGGGTTGATTCCTCTCTAAAGATACTCTTCTCGCTCTTCATTCTTGCTCTTTCTCCATCGAGTTACTTCCTGAAGAGCACCCCTTTGCATGTCTTCAAGGGTTGCAAAAACTCTTTCCCCTAAGTGAATATGTCATGTATGGATCAAACCCTTCGGAAATTTGTTTAAGTGAGCCACGAGGTTTAGTTCGGAAAGTGCATTATAGACAGTGTCTGGTACAATAAGATTGTACACTTTCCCCCAGGGGGTTCCTCTGATTGTTATAGTCGCGGAGGACTGGAGAGGATTCTTTCTCACTTCCACTTATTTAAGAATGTCGATGGAAGCCTTGGAGGTCATTTATACTACGGGGGGCTAAACCTTTAAACCATTTTCTTACTTCTCCCTAGCTACGAGCCAACGATCCCGAGCTTGATAGAATCATCATCGAAATTTCATTTCGATCAAAATAGTCATTCATCTTATCCACATGTTGTGAAACCGGTTGTAGCATTATTAGCATCATATAATGGAATTTGGGTGATAGTCCGGTGGAAGATTGACTAGTGGTATATTAAGGGCTAAGGGAGCATACCATGTTGCCATGGCGGGGAGGTGGAGGTGGATTTACGAGAAGGGAAAGTGGGCTGAGGTGAAGTGGTTTGAACGATTGGATGTAAGGTGAGTAGAAGTGGATGGACCGGGGGTATTTGTTGAGATGATCTTGGATGGGGAGACACACCTAAATTGTGAAGGAAATGTGAATCAAAGGTGTTGTTTCCCTGCTACCAGGATGTTCACTTGTTCGGGAGATGAGGAAGTGAATATATTGAGTCTAGCTGGATTATATCATCAAATGACCTAGTCTAAATGGGTTCACTAAGTCGGTTTGTGATTGTTGTAGAAATTTGAAATATTTTCGAGGGATGATTTGACTCTCAAGGGTGATCACAAAGCTTGATTAATAATTTAACCTTAGGAAGCCAAAGGATACTTTCAAGGATTATCAACTATCTCGGGTGGGTTTAGGAGTGCAGGTGGGCTCTAGTGTGAATCTTCTTAGAAGCCACTATGCGTGTTGTTTAGACCTAAAACAAAGAAAAGTTCAAACCGAGATATGACAATCTTGGAGGGTTAACCCATACATTTTCACAATTTTAAATCCCACGAGTCCTCTTAAGTGAGTTCGAATGGTTTTATTAATGATAAGGGGTTTCTTCCCGGTGGAGTCTTAGGTATGCTAGGATTGTGGAGTCGCCCAGTGGAAATTTTTAGCTCCTTTCGAGGTAAAAGGTCTTATAGTCCACCACCACGTTTATTTAACTCCAATACGAAATATATTTTTTAGGTTTTCTAAGTCATTTTTCAGTTTTGTGGTTGTCAAGAATATCCTAACTTTGTTTCAAAACTTAGCTAAGGTTGCGAGATTAAAGTGATCTACTCTTATGGCTATTATTTGATTTTCAGGTTAGATAAAAACTTAAAAAAGAATCTAGGGTTGACCTAGTTTTGTCTTTGATTCAATTTAGCTTCATCTTAATTACCATTTCTTGATAGTGCTTAGAAAAGGCTGCTTTTGACTCACAAGATGTTGTGAGTGCAGGTAAGGGTTCCCCCGATTAAGGTCGCCGGAAATGTTGGGATTACAGTGGCTCAAGGCTGATTAATAAGCAAGTGCTCCATGAGCCTAGCATAAACTTCTTTATGAATAGATTTGAATGTAGAAGTTTTCGAGTTTCTCCCCGGTAGTGCATGGAAATGTTAGGTTACGGTGGCTCAAGAGTACAGTTAATAAAAGCAAGTGCTCCATGAGCCCCAGAAGAGAAAGCGCAAGCTTCTTTATGAATAGATTTGAATGTAGAAGTTTTACGAGTTTCTTGGTGGAGTCGCCGAAATGTTAGGTCTGCGTAATTTATTAGCGAAGATTGGGAGAGTCCAATCCACCGGAGTTAACATCATTTCAGCCAACTTTAGGATTCTAGAGGATCTAGCCCTCACGAATGGGAGAGGGATCTCTCAATATGTACAAAGATGGATATTGTCTTGGAAGTTTAGGGTAATGATATTAGAGTACAGTTATGAAGGCCAAGGGTTTTGTTTTGTTTTGGATGGTTGAGCATGAAATGTTACTTGAGGGGAAAGTCACAAGTGCAAGGTTTCAAAAGTGAGAAGTTACTTGAGCAAATAGAGCAGTTTGGCGGACAGGATAGATATAGCGGTTTTTAGTCCATTGGGCTGTGGGTCATAATACGGGCTTTAGTTGAACAACAACATCAAGTGTGATCCAAAGAGGCCCGAGTCATCTATGTCTAGGATTTCTTTAAATTTTGATTTATGGAATGGAGTGATACACTAGAGAATTAAACAGATGCGGAAACGGCGGCCTAGGATACGATAAGTACTTTTTAAACCCGATCGGCCTTTGGCAAACACTTAAGGAGGACACGAAGCGGACTAGGATCACGGTAAGTGCTTTTTAAACCAACCGGCCTTTGACACACTTCCAATAGAAAAACATACAAAACAAAAGGGGAAACACAAAGATAACACGAGAATGGTCACAAAGATCTAGCAAGTGCTTCTAAACTAGCCGACAACACATTCCAAAGGAAGCATCATTGATTATGCGGACAAGTAAGGACCGGGAGCTAACCATATCTTCCTTGATTCATCATCACATAACACATACGAAAGTAACATTCCAGAAATAATATTCGGCTAGGACGATAAAATGAGGAACACCGGCATTCTCATGCCTAAAGCTGAATTAAGTCATTCCTAAATAACACGAGATTGGAAGAAAACATTCAAATAAAGATTTCAGGCCGAAGAAGGATTGCGATCTACAACAAGTCTAACCACTGTTTAAGCATTCTTTACGGTGGAAAATGAAACAACATGAAAACGGAAATAAAACAACAAGTTACAAATGAGAATAAGCATCACCAAATCGATATAGATCGGGATCCCATGAAGCGACTTTTATATTGATGTCAAACCGACTACAAACTTCCAAGTCCAGCGTTTCGGTTCAGCAATCATCTTCACTATTCAACCTAACAATCTAGCACAAACGGAGCTTGAGGGCCGGTTGAATACTATGTACAAATAGAAGTCACAAGCTCAAGTGTATTTCAAAGTTCTATGACCAACAATTTCTCTAATCTTCTCTTTGAGGTATTTATAGAAGAAT
This sequence comes from Pinus albicaulis, assembly GCA_034641835.2. NCBI lineage: Eukaryota > Viridiplantae > Streptophyta > Pinopsida > Pinales > Pinaceae > Pinus > Pinus albicaulis. The sequence continues at coordinate 1,210,973,129 of CM076583.1, forward strand.
GAGGAGGGTGATATGAAAATATCTCTCGGGATAGTGAATACGGGTTCAAGACTACTCGGCCTTTCGAGGCTCGAGAAGAAATTCTGAGGTGGATCCTTGTGGTATTAACTTTTTACCATAAATATCAAAGCTCGGTGGGAGCTTTATTTTGACTTGTGAGCTACGTGTAATGTGAGGGAGTAACTCTATGAATATTTGCGTGATTACTACTGAAGTAACATCTGGCTGCTCTGTGGCGAAATCGATCTTCTTATTAACTTCGGCCTACATTTGAAAGGTTTGAGGCCTTGGTGGCTCGGTGGTATTTGAGGAATCCAATTTGCCTCGAGATGTGGCGGTGGAGGCTTTCGATACGATCAAACACTTTAGGTTTTCCTTTAAAGCGTGTTTTATATTGGGGATTAGGCTTTTTGATAACGGTCTTAGCTGGTAATCCCCCATAAAAACCGTCTTAAATCTTCATATCTTTGTGCTCTGTCTTCAAAAGCGATACTCTTTAAGCTGTGTTTTGAATTAAAACCGTGTCTTGTCGATGTGAGACCCGCCTTTGGGCTTTACGGCATCGATGCTGTGAAATGCGACGAAACATGGAATAGAGCCGTGAATGGCTTCTACGCAATGAAGCAGGGGCGTGAGAATCTTCATTCCCGGCTACTTGGCATTTCTTCGATTATATAATGGAAAACCATCGAAAACACACATAAAGCAAAAAACAATTAAGAAATCTGCGAAATGGGTTTAAAGCGCCGAGATGGTGGGGGGAGCGTAGGCCGTGGATGAAGGCAACCAACGGTGGAGATGCGCATAGAAAGGCAAAAAGGATAGCGAGGAGAAGAATAGGAAGCGGTTTTTCTGGGCCAGTCCGTCTGGTGCGTGGACGGTCAGTTTGTCGGAGGGTCTCAATCGGGGTGGCACAAAAGGGGATGCGATTGAACTTCAGTGCGGTGCGGCGCCGTTGTCTATGAGATCGGATCGACGGCGGAAAGCGAATCGGCGGAGCTTTGAAATGGCGGTAGGACTTGCGATCGGAGGAATAAGGGCCGTTGGATAGGTGGGAAATGGGCCGAGCTGCGGTCGAATCGGAAGGCTTCAATCGGGCGGTGCCAATGCGGCTTGCGGTTGCGATCGGGCATGGGCTTGCGATTGGCCTTGAGCCAGATTGTCTAGCGGGGAAAAGAATGGACGGTGGAGATTTAATCGGGGCGCGCAATCGGAGGAGGAGGGAGAAGGAATTGCGATCGGCGGAGAGCTGTCGGATCGCGGGAGATCAACGGCCACTATGCAATCGGGAGGTTTCAATGGAGCATCGCAATCGGGAGGTGCACGATGGGTGTTGCGGTGCGATCGGGGAGTAGCCATGGGTGGCGGGCCCGTGAGATCTTTAGAAGATCGGCGACGGCGGAAGCAGCAATCCGCGAGACAACAATATAAACTAATCGCATCGGGGTTTTAAAATATTTACAAAGGAATTTGTCTCCCCGCCGACCTTCGATTGCGATTGGCCCCCAATGCTTAAGCTCTTGGTCTTGGGTGACGGGCATATGTGGGGAAGTGGTTTTGGGGACTTAGCCAAGGGCTTAGGTCCATAGCGATAAAACTTTGATTTTTTTATGAGAAATTTCAAGGATTAAAATGGATTTGGGGTTCCGAAATAGTTAAAAAGTGAGTTTTTAACTATGAAGAAATTTTTCATAAATGGAGGGAAGAACTTATGGAAAGTAGAGGAATAATATGGAGAAACGGGAAGAAAATGATGGTTTCTTTGCTTGGTTTGTTATACGAAATCGGCGAGATTTTGAGTATAAATGGGACAGCAAATGAGGATTTTGGACGAGAGGCATGAGGCCTAGAAGAGGTCTTCAGAGCCAACAATTTTTAGTAAGAATTTGTTCCTTGGAGAGCTCAAAAAGGTAGCCACCTTTTGGTATAACAAAATACAATTGGCTAACACTTGACCTCATGGAAGATGAATAAGTGCAACATGATATATCAAAATTATGGGACCAAGTGAAATGAATTTCTATCTCACAAAGAGTAACAAAAAATGAAATGGAAGCTAAGATGCATGGTTTGAATAAATACATGGATGGTTTCAAGAAATGATTGGAAGCTAAGATGGATGGTTTGAAGAATGGTGTGGAAGCTAAGATTGATCGTATAGAAAAAAAAACTGAAAGGCAACATGGAAGACATGAAGAATGATCTAAAATTTGACATGGAAAGTTTGACGGAAGGTTTGAAAAAACTGCTACAAGAAATGATTCCTAATGGAAAAATGATAGTAGATGAAACTCATGATGAGAACATAAGAAATTTTGATCATGATTTAATAGACTCTAATGTTGGACTTAAGACCCACCATATTCCAAAGAATTATATCAGGAATTTTGATGGAGAGGATCTGGTAACATGGATACTACAAATGGAGAAATATTTTGATCTCCATAATGTGAAAAACACACCAAAGGTACTTATTGAAACTTTATATTTAGAACACAATACATTTGTATGGTATGTCTAGCTTTTCTCTTGCAAAAAATTTTTCACTTGGTCAATTTTTATGAAGGAAATGATAACACATTATGAGGATAAAAAGAGAAACACCTTCTTTAGCGAATGATTAATCTCAAACAAAGGGGTTCAATGGTGGAGCACATTGAGGAGTTCCCAAAATTGAATATAAGGGTAACTAATATTCCAGAGGAAAACAAGATTGATGTCTTCATAGGAACTTTGAAGGATAGAATCCAACATGAGGTTCACCTTTGGGAACCTGATTAATTGGAGAAGGCATCGAGGTGGGAAAAAAAAATTGAAAAAAAAATTATGGTGACAAGGAAGCCTACCACTGAAAACTATAAATATGGAAGTGTTGTTACTCCTAGAGTTCCACAACCTACAAGGTTGAAACCAAAACAATTGGAAGAAAAAATAGCAAAAGGTATTTGCTAAAATTGTGATATCAAATACACTAAAGGTCATAAGAGTGCTGAGAAGAAATTTTTTTACTTAAATTGTGGAGTGGAGTAAGAAAATGAACAAGAAACTTGAAAAGAAGAGGATATACACCAGGAACCAACCCTATAGAATGAAGAAATGAATTCGACCATATCTTTTAATGCATTTGCAGGAATTATCACTCCTTAAAATCCCTGGATATAAGGACATATCAAGAAGAAAGATAGAATAGTGTTGATTGATTCAGGTAGTACCCATAATTTTATTCATTGTAAGGTCTCCAAGGAATTGAATTGCTTCCTATACCCAACACCAAAGTGTCAAGTGATGGTTGGAAATGGAGGAACCATAAATTGCTCTGGAAAGTGCCTTAATATCAAAATAAACATGGGGGAATATATATTGAATACTCCAATTCTCTCCATTCAAATGGGTGGTGTTGATGTTGTACTATGTGTCCAATGGTTACCATCTTTGGGGACGATAGATTTTAATTTTCAAGAAATTTTCTTAAAAACAATTTGGGAAGGAAAGGAAGTTGAATTATGGGGTATCACAGGGAAGCCAAGAAAGATAATAAGCTCTAATATCATGACAAATATTATGAAGAAAGAACAACGTGACATAATTTCACAATTATGCTCACTAGAGGTTCAAACATCAAAATCATCTATTTCTCTAGATATCCAAAAAGAATTGGACAAACATTCCAAGGTGTTTAAAACTTCCAAAGGGCTCCCACCTATTTGTGATCATGATCGTTCTATTCATTTGATTCCAAGAATTTTTCCTACAAACATCAGGCCTTACAGATATCCTTATGCCCAAAAGAGTGAAATTGAACATATGGTTGCATAAATGCTAGAGGATGGTATAAATCAACCTAGTCAAAGTTATTTCACTGCTCCAATAGTATTGGTGAAAAAGAAGGATGGATCATGGCGTATGTGTCCAGATTATAGGGAGCTCAACAGGCTCACTATTAAAGATAAATTTCACATCCCCATCATTGATGAATTATTGGATTAATTACATGGAAAAATTTACTTCACCAAGTTGGATCTATGTTCTGGATATCATCAAATTAGAATGAGGACTGAAGACATTCTGAAAACAACATTCATAACTCATGAGGGTCATTATGAATTTTTGGTCATGCCTTTTGGCCTTACCAATGCACCTTCCACATTTCAAGGTTTGATGAATTCCCTTTTCAAACCATTCCTTAGAAAAATTTTGTTAGTATTTTTTTCATAATATACTAATCTACGACAAGTCTTGGAAGGATCATGTTCAACATGTTGAAATGGTTCTCAAACTATTGGAGGAAACAAAATCATATGAAAAAACCTCCAAATCTTTCTTTGGAGTACATGAGGTGGAATATTTGGGTCATATTGTAACTCATGAGGTGTTAAGGTACACCGTAACAAAATTAAATCCATTAAGATATGGAAAATCCCTACAACCATAAAGCATATTCGAGTATTTCTGGGTTAATAGGGTATTATCACATTTTTGTTAAGAATTATGGGAGAATATTGGCACCTCTAACATCATTACTGAAGAAATATAAATTATCCTAGACTTAAGAAGCAACTAAGGACTTTGAACATCTTAAGGAGTCAATGTACCAAGCATCGGTCTTAGCTACGCCAGAATTCAAAAAAACCTTTATTGTGGAATGTGATGCCTCGGGAAATAGAATTGGTACAGTTTTAATGGAAGAATGAAGACACATTGCTTTTGAGGTCGTTCAATCAAAGAAAAGTATTTTCGAAAACCTAATCATGATAAGGAAATGTTGGCAATAATACATGAACTAAAGAAATGGCAACCTTACCTAATGGGAAGACACTTCAAGGTAAAAACAGATCATGATAGTCTTAAATAATTTTTGGAACAAATATTTCCTTCAGAAGACCACCAAAAATGGGTAACAAATATGCTGGGTTACGACTTTGAAATCATATATGAAAAAGAGAAGCAAAATTTTGTTGTAGATGCACTCTCAAGAAAGGATGAGGATGTGGAAACATTGCTTTGTTCCATTTCTATTAACTAACCTAAGTGGATAACCGAAGAAAGGGATGAACAGAATAATAATGAAGAGGTGTGGAAACTCATTCAAAATTTGCAACAAGATTCCAGTACATCTGAAACATTTAACTAGAAAAATTATTCATTATGGTACAAATATCGCTTATATCTTTGTAAGAATTCCCAACTCAAACAAAATATTATTTTGGAATTGCACACCTCTCCCTTAGGAGGGCACTCGGGATTTTTAAAAACTTACTACAGGGTCAAGAAGGAATTTTTTTGGGATTTCCTTAAATCTGATATTCAAAATTTTGTGGTAGAATGTTTGGTTTTCCAATAAAATAAATTTAATATAGTTAATACCCCAGGTCTGTTACAACCTTTATCCATTCCAAGTCAAACTTGAGAGGAGGTTTCAATGGATTTTATCACAGGTTTACCCAAGTCCAAAAGAAAGATTGTCATCATGGTGTTAGTTGATAGAATTACCAAGTATGCACACTTTTGTGCATTATCTCATACATTTAAAGCCATTACAGTTGCTACCGCATTTATGGAAACAATTGAAAAGCTATATGGAGACCCAAATATTATTGTAATCAACAAAGGTCCCATTTTCACAGGAAGTTTTTGAACGGGATTATTTTCTTGTTTGGGTACTCAATTAGCTCATAGCTCATCATATCATCCTCAATATGATGGGAAAACTGAGATAGTGAACAAATGTTTATAAGGATATCTTCATTTTTTTGTATCTTATAAACATACGCAATGGTTCAAGTGGTTACCTCTGGCTGAATGGTGGTATAACACTTCCTTCCATACTACAGCAAAAATTACCCCATTTATGGCACTTTATGGATAGAATCCACCCTCGCTCACATTATCTTTAAGAGAAATTTTTTAAGTTTCAAGCAGTGGAAGATCACATTGAGCATCAATAACAAGTTGTCAAACTCTTAAATAATAACCTCAATTTGGCGCAAACTCGAATGAAACAACAAGATGATCAACATCACAACAAAAGAAGTTTTGATGTAGGTGACTAGGTATTTTTATGGCTACAACCATACAAACAAATGTCCCTCAACCAAGATAATAAGGATAATAAATTATCACCAAATTATTATGGTCCTTAAAAGGGGTTAAAAAATATTGTTACTATGGCATACAAATTGGATCTTCCTAGATCTTCCTGAGTACACCCAATTTTCCATGTTCCATGCTTAAATAAAGTTATAGGTGACAAGTTACCAGTTAAAGCAATATTCCCAGAACTTTATGATGAAGGAAAAATCATATTGTAACCTAAAGCAGTCACGGAAAGAAGATCTCGACAACTATGAAATCGATGAATTTCAGAGTATCTCATCAAGTGGAAGAACTTACCGATTAAACATTGGACATGGGAGGATGATAATTATATATAGAAGCATGCATAACTACTCAAGCATTAAGGACAACACTTCTTTGAAGGAGAGAGTGACGCTAGGTCCCTATAATACTAGTGTATTTCCTTATTTTTATTATGAGGGTATCCCCCTTATTGTTATTGTTGTGCCCATCTAATCCCACTATTATTATTATTTTTCCCCATAGAAGCCCAATATTGTTGTTTTTGTTCCCTTACATTGTTATTGTTATGTAGGCTAGGATTATATTGTGACCCATTGGACCCCTATATATAGAAAGGAGGTTTTATCATTTGTATCATGCAAGAATTGTTTATTTATGTAATGTAAAGGAGGTTTCCCCCTTGAAGAGGCTGATTTCTAAGTCGTTCATCTCTCTTTTCTTCTATTTTGTGATTTGGTTTCATAACATACCCCTTAATTCATCTTCCTTTCCTTCCCAAAAAAATTTCAAGAAATGTTCTTAAAAATTAAAAGTTATTGTACCCAAAGATTTTAACCATTGGAATCCTAGGACAACATTAGTACCACCCATTGGAATGGAAAGCATTGGAATATTCAATACATATTCCACCATGGTTAGCTTAATATTATTTCACTTTCTAGAGAAATTTATATTTCCTCCATTTTCAACCATCACTTGATACTCTACTGCTGGATATAGAAATCAATTCAATTCCTTGGCTATCTTATATCAAATAAAATTATGGGTACTACCCGAATCAATCAACACTATTACCATTTTCTTCTTGATATGTCCTTCTATCTTGAGAGTTTGAGGAGAGGTAAGTCCCACCAATGCATTACAAGATGTGGTCAGATGCATTTCTTATTTCTCTAGGGTTGGTTCCTGGTGTTTATCCTCTTCATTTGAAGTTTCTTATTCCTTTTCTTCATGTATCATAGTAAATATTTCAAGTTTCTTACTACGAATTTATATTTTCTTTTTTAGGGGAATCAATTAATGATATTTATGCTTCACTATTCCCTTTGAATCACTTCAAACTATTTTTTCAAGTAAAACTTATGCAAATTTCAAAAAATACACACATTTTTCCTGCCTTGTAGAAGCTTGATATTGAATCTGTTTTATCTCTGTAATTTCGGATCTCTAAGGTCTAAAATTTCATCTTTTAGTAGCCCTCTAAGTCTTATTTCTAACCCGACAATTCATACTAAGATTCGAGTCTTCAAGAAAGAGTTATGCCCGATCTCCCACAATGTCCTAATTATATACTCGTTCATTAGAGAGAAATTGTACGGAGTGCCACATGTCACTGTTTTGACCTATGACCCTGAAATTGATAAAAAGAAAAACTAAATTTTGTGCACTTTCCCCCACCTTTTACATAATTCAAATATGATGCGTGAAATGAAATTTATGACTATTTTCCCTTGGTCACCTATTTAAGACTTAACTTAGGAGCCTATAAAAACCCTAGCTTCCCCGAATCATAGATTCTAACATACAACGAACCAAGTGTTAGGGTCCTATAAATTTTTATAGGGTCACTTAATTATAGATGATGATTATTATATTTCAGATGTTGCAAATCATATTCCATATTGTAAATTATTTCCAAAAAAAGGTCAAAACCTTAAGAAAAAAAAATATATATGCTTGCAAGTCGAAATGCAGCATTAGAGGATAATTAAGTATGTTTAGATTAAATTATTCACATCATTTAAATGTGATTAAATAAATTGTAATAACACCTTGGTACTATATTTTTGATTTCATTATAAAGTTGGCAAGCCGACAAAATGCGTTTGTCGTTTCTAGTTAAGTTAGGCACTCCAATCAATGACATGATTATCACTCCGCAAGATCTACGACCCAAGATGCTTTTCAGATCCCCCTCGCCATCCTACCTTTACCACCCACCCGAAAAGTGGTTTTAATTCTACCAGTCCCATGTAAAGTGTCACTACCTCTACATTTCTCACCCCCCCCCCCCCCCCCCTCAATACCACACACCACTCCCACCCCCTCCGAAAGCAGTTTTCTCTGATCCTGCCATAACCTGCACTCCCTCTTACCATTCCATTATCGTTCCTTCCTTTTGCGCTCACACGTTAATTCTTCCAACCATGTGCCTCCACATCATCCCCTACCTCAATGTCACCTCCTGCCTCCATGTCATCTGTTCGTTTCATGGTCAATTAAAACTATGTTTTTTCTCTATACATCATAGTAATTTTAAACATGGTTTACAAACAACTGAGAACGATTTTTCAAAAATGGAAATATTATTTTGTTTATAACATCCTCATAGACAAAAACTCCCTCAGTTTCCTAATAACTGGTACGGTTTGGGAGATTCGGAGAAATATTTGTAAGCATATTTTCCCAATTTTTCATATTTTTTGTTAGTATTTTAAAATACAGTTTCTGTGCAGGTGGAAATGAATTTTCAAAAAACTAAAAGTGGTTTTTTTTTCTAACATCCATATAAATTAAAAAAAACCATCATTTTTACACAGAAATTATGTTTTGGAAAATTTGAAATAATCTTTGAAGGCACATTTTCTAGAAATGTCATGTTTAGTCATCATATTACCAAATAGATTGTCGCCAATCAAAGATACATATTGAGAAACTCGAGGAGGTTTGTGTTCCTAAGATTCCAAAAGAAAAAAGCCTATATCACTTTTTACACAAGTATTAGCGAATGATATATACATTCACATATTCACAGCCTATTTTTCTGACAGTGCAAAGTCTTGACTTAGACATATTTTTGTAGATTATAATGTGAATAAATAGAGCGTAATTTGGGAAACTGGGAGAGGTTTATCTCAAAACAATATTCATATACAATAACCTCTTTCACTTTTTACATATCTATCTCGGATTGAGATCTTAAAAGGGATAATGAGACCCTATTTTTCAGAAATTCAGGAGGAAAAAACTTAAAGACATTTAGTGACTTGGAGGCCACCTCATCAAATAAGAGTTTCTATCAGATTCAAATTTCTCTTCTTTGTCACCAGAAATCCACAAACATAGTTCCAAGTAGATTCATTAGTTTTGAATCTCCTATATTTCATTTCTATTTGTGTAACACAATTTTAAGATATTGGTGAAGAATTTGTATAAATAATTCATCATTTGAAGTTATAGATGTTGGGATTTGTAATGACAAAGACTACCATTAATTGTAAATTTTTTCACTGAGTTCAAGTGACCTCATTAAGAATACAATGGAATTCTTCATAGGATTCATGTGTTGTACTAATTAGTGATGTTTTTCTCTCATTCATGTGTTAATTCATTGTTTTCTTTCAATGTTGTTTCTTAAAAGGATTAATTACATCACAGAAACGGTGATGAATAGGATTTGTTGAAATATTCACCCTATGCTCACTGTAATTAATTTCTATGTTTTCTTCTGAAGTGAAATTAAGTAATTCTTAATTTCTCCTTAGTTTCTACTGAAAATTTTCTTTTCTTCTGTTCCATATCATTTAAATTCTAAAATGTCCAACTAGTGCAGCCTAGCTTGCCCTATGAAACTCCTTTAATGTTTGATGCAGATCGAGTTAGCTCTTCTAACTCCATTTCCCAATGGTCTTCCCTTGTTGTTCCAACCAAAAAAATTCAAAAATCAAAATATGAGCCCATTAACTAGCCTAAAATTCACATAAAACATAGCTAATTGTTTACAAAGAGATCCATCTCCGAAGTTGGCATGGCTATATCCCAGCTTCCAAAGTGGTTTTGATGTTACCTTCGAGGTTTTTTCTTCAGCCTTGAAATTAGGGAGTGTTAACATAGTGCAGACCGTACTGGGGACAAAACATTTTATCTTCCTCAGAAAAGTGTATCAGTTCAATATTTGATTACCGATGGTGGATAGTGATCACACAGAAGAAGGTTGAATCATTCACTTGGCGACAACATGCTCCAATTATCCAGAGCTTCAAATTTTTCAAGGTGACTCCATTGTCAGAGAATCCAAGTTTTAGAGCATTCATGGTGACTCCATTACACTTTGATTAGATTTCTTGCTAAACGAGATGACAGGGTATGTGGAAAATCCTCTATCCTGTGAATTTTTAAGAGAATTCAGGGATAAGTTAGCAGAGTTTCAAATTGATGAATATTTTTTAATGGTCACATTTCGTTGTTTGAAATTAATCAAATTTTCTCCTGAAAGTAAATTTTTTTTCTTGAGTTAGTTCGTGAAATATTCGAGTAGGGTATTGAAATTTTGGATTTTCAGGTTCAGGGATATAACTTCCAAGATCCTAAACGATTCTAGGAAAATATTCCTTCTCCAAAGCAATAGGAGATTGTATTGCCTTTTGATTTGCAAATTGATGATAATTATGTTTTCAAGTATAAGAGTGAAAATGTAGAGTTAGAATCAGGGTTTAATCTTGAGGATACAACTGATGAAATCATCCATGATAAATTTTTCATTGAAGACGTGAAAGCTAACATAATAAATCATGCTTTTATTGATCCTATAGCAGACCACATGGAGGTTCTTTTCAGCTTAAGTGTTCAACCATGTTTTCACTGTAAGGAACAGATCCATCATCAGTTTCCATTACATGTTACAACTTTGATTTTGTGGACACATAGTCAATTTTTCCTTTTGATTATGCTAACAAGCAGTCAAGTAGTCCACTTGTTTCAACATATACTTGACCGGATTCATAGGAAATTTTGTATTACTTGATTCAACATGATTTTTAGCAGTATAGGGTAGGTAGTAGTGTGAAAAGAAGCTCAACGCTTTTAGAATTTTGCCAACCATTATTTCGAGTTTTAGTTTCAATGTGTTTCAAATTTTAGTTTGCAGAAAGGTTTTGATTTCAGTTTTAGATTTGCAGTCACACAGATTTTATGGCAGAACATGTTACAACCTTGGGATCAACCCAATGGATCAAGCTACTAGTGTACGATGTTATTGGCACCTCACAGGGAGAGTGCCATCCCCAGCTGGAGCCTATGTTAGGGTCCATAAATTTTTATAGGGTCACTTGATTATAGTTGATGATTATTATATTCCAGATGTTGCAAATAATATTACATATTGTAAACTATTTCCAAAAAAAGATCAAAACCTTAATAAAAAAAAAAAAGAATATGCTTGCAAGTCGAAATGCAGCATTAGAGGATAATGAAGTATGTTTCTATTAAATTAATCACATAATTTAAATGTGAAATTATAATAAGGACTTGATACTATAGTTTTGATTGTATTATAAATTTGGCAAGATGATAAAAGACATTTGTCGTTTATGTTAAGTCAGGTGCTCCAATAAATGGCCTAATTATCACTCCGCCAGATCCACAACCCAAGATGCTTCCCCCCCCCCCCCCTCTCCATCCTATATTTATCGCCAAGGGTGTCCGAAAAGTGGTTTTACTCCTGCCAGTCCCACACAACGTGTCACTACCTCTACATTTCGCTCCCCCCATCCCAATAACCCAAACCACTCCTACGCCCCTTTGAAACAAGTTTTCTCCACTCCCGCTATAATCTGCACTCCCTCTAACCATTCCATCATCCTGCATTCCTTATTTTCTCGCACATCAATTCTGCCAACCATGTGCCTCCACATCATCCCATACCTCCAAGTCGCCTCCCCCCTCCATGTCATATGTTTGTTTCATGGTTAGTTAAAACTATGTTTTTCCCTATACAACATAGTAATTTTGAACATGGTTTACAAACAATTGAGAACAAATTTTCAAAAATGGAAAGAGGTTTTTGTTGATAACATTCTCACATACAAAAAAACCCCTCAGTTTTCTAACAACTATTATGGTTTGGGAGATTCAAAAAAATCTTTGCATGCATATTTTCCCATTTTTTCTTGTTTTTAGTCAGTATTGTCAAATACGGTTTCCGCACAGGTGGAAATGAGTATTCAAAAATTGAAAGAGGTTTTTGTTGCTAACATATATATGTACAAAAAAATCTCTCCATTTTTACACAAACATTATGGTTTGGAAAATTTGAAATAATATTTGAAGGTACATTTGCCATAAATGTCCTGTTTAGTCATCATTGTACCAAACAGATTGTGGCCAATCTGAGATGCATATTGAGAAAATTTTGGATGTTTGTGTTCCTATGATGCCAAAATACAAAAGCCCGTCTCACTTTTTACACAAGTATTACCAAATTAGAGATACATTCACATCTTCATAGCCTATTTTTCTTACTCTGCAAAGTCTTGGTTTATACATCTTTTTGCAGATCATATTGTGAACAAATGGAGTGGAATTTTGGGAAACTTAGAGAGGTTTATCTCAAAAACATCTTCATATACAATAACCTATTTCAATTTTTACATATATATCTCGGATTGAGATATTCAAAGGGATAATTGGATCCTATTGTTTAGAAATTCGGGAGGAAAAAGCTCAAAGACAGTTAGTGACTTGGAGGCAACCTCATCAAATAAGAGTTGTTATTAAATTTTAATTTCTCTTCTTTGTGACCAGAAATCCACAAAGATAGTTTAAAGTATATTCATTATTTTTGAATGTCCTATATTTGAGTTCTAGTTGTGTAACACAATTTTAAGATATTTTGTGAAGAATTTGTATAAATACATCATCATTTGAAGTAATATATGTTGGGATTTGTAATGAGAAAGACTACCATTCATTGTAAGTTTTTCACTGAGTTTAAGTGACCTCATTAATAATACAAGTACTTTATTCATTGGATTCACGTGGTGTACGAATTGGTGCTGTTTTTCTCTAGTTCATGTGTTAATTTATTGTTTTCTTTCACTATTATTTCTTAACAGGATTACGATTTGTTGAAGTATGGACCCTATTCTCGTTGTAAGTAATTTCTGTCTTTTATTCTGAAGTCAAGTTAAGGAATTCTTAATTGCTCCTTAGTTTCTACTGACCCTTTTATTTTCTTCTGTTCCATATCATTTAAATTCTAAAAGACCCAACTAGTGTAACCTAGCTTTCCCTATGAAACTCCTTTAAAGTTTGATGCAGATCCAGTGAGCACTTTTGACTCCATTACCCAATGGCCTTCCCTTGCTGTTCCAACCAAAACAATTCAAAACCAAACTCTGAGCCTATTAACTAGCCTAAAATTCGCATAAAACATAGCTAAATTTTATGGAGAGATCCCTCTTTGAATCTGCCAGGGCTCTATCCCAGCTTCCAAAGTGGTTTTGATGTTACCTCTGAGGTTTTTTCTTCATCCTTGAAATTACGGAGTGCTAACACCAAGAACTCAAATATTTACAAGACGTTCACCAAGATTTTGGTTCTACATGGTAAAAATTTCAGCTTCTGAATCCTTATAGAAAAAACGTTATAGAGAAAATTCCAGGATTACCTATTTGAAGAAGCCAAACCCTAGAATCCCAAGCTCTGATACCAAATGTTATGCAACCAACTCTCAAAAAAATATAAATAATAGATTAGTTATTTAAACAATATCCTCTTTGATGGGGTAACCTCCTTTACATTATATAAATGAACAATTCTTGGATGATTCAAATGAAAAAACTCCTTTCTATATATAGGAGTCTAAGGGGTCACAATATAATCAGAGTCGACATAAAATTAATAATGTAAGGGAACAAAAATAACAATAGTTGGCTTCTATGGGGCATAATAATGGAAATACGGGGACTACATGAGCACAACAATAACAATAAGGGGGTTAAACTAACAATAACTATAAGGGGATACACTATTATTATAGGGACCTAACAAATCCCTTGACCAATAATGGAGGGATATATTGTAAATCTTGAGGAAGCCATGGCTGGTTTTGTTGTGAGTCCCACATTCATGTTTGGAATATGTCACAAAGTTCATTGGATTAAATAAATATTTGGTTCATCCCAAACTATGGTCGGTTGGTACATGGGATTCCCTCACTTGGTTGGATTTTGTATATGTTATTAATAGCACTTTTACTCTTCTATTTCATGAGTATTTGTACTTTTTATTATGTGGATTTAATGGTTTTTACATCATTTTTATTTTGTTGGTTATAAGCATGGTTTATGATAGACTTGATTTATGGATCTCATCATGGTTTGGTTAGTAAATGAAATCTTAATGAATGAATTACCTAATAAATGGTATTGCAGCTATTATGAGAGGGCATGAGGCCTTCCTACTGATTCTCAGATAATTATGAGATCCCTATGTTTAGATGTGTATTTATAACTTGTAAATTTCATGTTCATGATGTGTTTGACAGAATATATGTCATGGTTAGGTAAAGTTCTTGTCTAAGATTTGTATTGGAGGATTTTTCCTTATGTCATTCATGGTTCTAGAAAGTATCATTAATTTCTGGGAAGAGGTTTAGATCTGAGCCTGAAAAAGTGGCTTAAACCCTGTTGCCGCAGGCACAAAATTGGTTGAAAAAGACTGCAGTTTTGTTGGGAAAAATACTGAGAGGCGTAGTCGGTATTTAGAGTTTATAAAATAAATTCAACCTTTTCTTTTAGCAGAATTCCATACGCAGTTTTTATGAACTGAACTAGCGTATGCACACGGAAATATGGAAGGAAACTAGTGTATACTGATTTACCTTTCAGATTTAGAGTATTTCTCAGGAACAGTCTTTTAAATAGATTTATCAGATATGAATAAGGCTATATAATCAGAAGTTATGAGCAGTAATCAATAGAATAAGCATCACACACATGAACACCAATATTTAAGGTGAAAACCCAATTCGGGAGAAAACCACCGCTATTGTCGTCTCTGTCTTCAATCTTTATTATATAGAAAAACTTGTACAACAATGTACAGATGCAGACTTATACCAGTATGCAGGCTTCTACCTGCAGAAGGCTGCAACCTTCTCTTGTTTTCCAGCTGCAACTGGAAGGGAGCTCCAACCCCCTGAACTCGTTTACCAGCCTCTCCTGGAAGGGAGCTTCGACCCCCTGATTTCAACACCAGCTTCTACTGGCTGAAAGCTTCTAATTCCATACTAAAGGCTTCAACCTTCAGACCCACTGTAGACCATGTTTCATCAATTTTCATACTGGATCAAATAGCTTCAACACAACTCTTCACTTAACATCAACAAACATACTTTGCCCAAAACTTCAAACAGAACAGTGAGACCACTGTAACCAGAATGTCAGAAATAACCCAGAATTCAGAATAGATATACAGATACAAACTCAACCCTGAACATTCATTAATTCAAATATCATACACTACTTTGATTCACTGAAGCCGCGTACATACGCGCTTTCCTGCACACCAACCCTCGTATACTTTTTTTGTACATTATCTTCAGAAAACCCTAACTGCCATACGCGCTTTTAATGAAGCAAACCCGCGTATATATGCGCTTTGCATGAAGCGAACTAGCGTATAGATCTGTAAAAATATATTTTGCAGAGCAGGCCAAATATATAAAACTTACCCAGATTTATTCATGTTCTTCAGCAGACTTGCGCCAGTTCTTCATCATTTCTTTCGTTGATCAAATTAGAGATTCATCATCTTTAGATCTAGAGATCTTGAACCATCAATATCCATGGGTGCATCATAGATTCAGATCTATCAATTAAGAACAGAGTTCATCCATGCAAATATTCCTTAGATAAATTTATTCATCAACAACCCTTACTCATGCACACCTTGCACTATGATCTTCTTCTCCTTAAATAAATTTAGCTTTTACCAATACCATGAGCCAAAACCACACAACTTCTGATGGTATTCTTGGAAGAAATCAAATAAACCATACAACGCTCAATACTGTGTGCCAAAACCATGGTAATGCCCCTTGGTATTGTAATTTTGGAGTGCAAAAGGGCATACGCGACTTGGGACGTACTTATCCGCGTGCATATGCAACTTGGCCTTTACAAACTCGCGTATATATTGTGACATATCTGATTTATCATTACTCTGGCACTTACTAGAATTTATTTCTTCGTTAATTCTGAACTGCTTTGTAGATACATCAGATTTACATCATTAACAAATAGGTTTCTATCCAAAGACAACTCATCAAGTTAGTTTCCATCAAGGACAACTTCATCAAGTAGGTTGCCATCAAGGACAACACATTGCATCATATTGCCAAGAATCTCCCACATTTCATCATATTGCCAACAATCTCCCCCTTTGGACTTGATGGCAACCATAATACATAATACTCTCCCCCTTTGACATCAAGGGCAAAGGTATCATGCTCCCCCTGAGTTTATGCTGAATTTTCAAAACATATTTTTCAATGAAGTACATGACTCTATAACTCATCCTATCACCAAGAACTTACATCAATGATCCAACCAAGTGGGTTTACATATTTGACTCAACTACCCAACCAAGTGGGTTTACAAATTTGAACAAGTCCTTACATGACTAAATATTACAATATTACATCATAGGTCTTAACATGACCTTTTCATCAATCAAGACCAAAGCAACTCAAGCATGAGATCAGATCACAGAAAATAATTAGAATGCCAACAATGCATCCTTTCCATATGACCAAAGCTCTCCCTTATCTTGTGCATCATGAACACTTTCAACAGCAAATCATCAAGGCATCTTCACCAAATATCAGAGAATGAAACAGAAATATGAGAGCTGAAACATCACTAGAGATACCCAACAGCACCACAGCTGTGCTGAAGAATGCTGACCCAGAAATTTTTTGTCAGCAAACACCCATACACGGTTTTCTGTGTATAAACTCGCGTATATACACGACTGTCCTTCAGGAAATCCGCGTATCCAATTTAATCTTCTGAATTTAAGTAGATCTGATCCTCTGCATGGCAGAGACTACTCCCAGCTTCTGTCTGAGATATTCAAATGCTTCCCTGGGTAGAGGTTTGGTAAATATATCAGCAACTTGTTCTTTGTATGGAACATATTCCAACTTCACCTTTTGTTCAAGCACTTGTTCACGTAAGAAGTGATACTTGATGGGAATGTGCTTAGTCTTGGAATGCATAACAGGATTCTTTGAGATACTGATGGCACTTATATTATCACACATAATGGAGATAGGAGGTGAAAATTTGATTTGAACGTCTTGTAAGGTTTTCATCATCCAAAGAAGTTGAGTGCAACATGATGCGGCAGCCACATATTCTGCTTTTGATGTAGATAAGGCAATAGAGCTTTGCTTCTTGCTGAACCAAGATACTAACCGGGGCCCCATATAGAATGCACCACCACTAGTGCTTTTTCGATCATCAACATTTCCAGCCCAATCTGCATTAGTGTAAGCATGAAGAGTGAGATCAACATTCTTTAGATACCATAGTCCAAAGTCTTGAATTCCTTGTAGATATTTGAATATTCTTTTAACAGCCTGAAGGTGAGACTCTTTTGGATTAGCTTGGAATCGTCCAACAATCCCAACTGCATGCATAATTCCTGGTCTAGTCCCAATGAGATAAAGTAGACTTCCTATCATAGATATGTATTCTGGTTGATTCACCGCGGGAGAATCATCATGAGAACTGAGATTACATCCAGTTATCATTGGTGTACTTACAGGTTTGCACTCTTCCATGCCATACTTTTTTAGAATTTGCTTAAGATATTTTGGTTGTGATAAGAATATGCCATCTGTTGCTTGTTGCACTTGCAAGCCAAGAAAGAATGTTAGTTCCCCAAGTAAAGACATTTCAAATTCTTGCTGCATAATAGAAGCAAATTTCTGACTCATAGATTCTTCATTACTTCCAAAAATGATATCATCAACATATACAACCACAATCAATAATTTATCATTTTTTAGTTTTTGTGTATAAGTTTCTATTAGCATTCCCCTTTGAAAATCCTTGTTGATGAAGATATTTGTCAAGACGATAATACCATGCCCTTGGAGCTTGTTTGAGACCATATAGAGCCTTTTTAAGTCTACAAACAAGTTTTTCATCATTTCCAAAAATGAATCCTTCTGGTTGTTCTATATAAAATTCTTCTTCTAGATCACCATTGAGAAAAGCAGATTAACATCCATTTGATAAACTTTGATTTGTTGGAAGCTTGAAAAAGAAAGAAACATTCTTATGGCTTCAATTCTAGCTACATGAGCAAAATTTTCTTCAAAGTCTATACCTTCTTGCTGAGCATACCCCTTGCAAACAAGTCTAGCTTTATTTCTTATAACATCCCCATTCTCATTTAACTTGTTTTTGAATATCCATTTAGTTCCAATGACATTTTTATCATGAGGTCTTGGTACTAATTCCCAAGTGTGATTCTTTTCAATTTGATCAAGATCTTCATTCATGGCTTGAATCCAACATTCATCTTTGCTAGCTTGATTGACATTGTGTGGTTCAATAGTGGATAGAAATGTGAGATAGCTAGAAGATCCCACAAGAGTCCTTCTTGTTTGTACACTTGATCCCTTTTCTCCCAAAATTTGAGATTCTGGATGATTCTTTTGAACATATCTGGATGGAGCTTTTTCAGATAAATCATCTTCGGGTTCTTCATTGGGTTCACTGTCTATATCATTCTTATTTGATGTAGAAGGATATATGTCATCATCGTCTCCATATGTTGTTTTTTTTTCTTCTTTTGGAGCTACATGAGACTCATCAATAACAACATCAATACTTTCAACAATCTTTCGAAGTATTTTATTGTAACATTTATATGCTCTACTCCTAGAGGAGTAACCAAGAAGTATTCCTTCATCTACTCTGGGTTCAAACTTGCCAAGTTTTTCATCATTATTTTTGATAAAGCATTTTCTTGCAAAAACTCTAAAGTGCTTCAAAGTGGGAGGATTACCATACCAGAGTTCATATGGAGTTTTATCACTATTTACACGAACATGTGCCTTGTTAAGAATATTTACCGCTGTATGTGCTGCTTCTCCCCAAAATGTGTCAGGTGTTCCGGAATCATCAAGCATAGCTCTAGCCATTTGTTGAACTGTTCTATTCATTCTTTCTACTACTCCATTTTGTTGTGGAGTACCTGCTACCGAAAACTATCTTTTTATACCATGTTGTTCACAAAATTCAAGGAATTCATCTGATGTATATTCTCCTCCTCGATCAGATCTAAGACACTTGATTTTTAGATCTAATTCATTTTCAACCAGAGCTTTGAAGATCTGAAATTTCTCAAATGCTTCATCTTTGTGTTTAATCAACCCAATCCAATACATTCTAGAGAAATCATCAATAAATAAGATATAGTATTGTTCACCACGTGGTGACTTTTTCCTCACAGGTCCACATATGTCAGTATGAATGAGTTCCAGAGGCTTACTTGATGATCCTTCCTTGGCATTAAATTGCACTCTGGTTTGCTTACCAAATTGGCAAGATTTGCATATGATACTTTCAGGTAGAGTAATATTGGGAAGATCATGAACAAATTTAAGTCTGCTTGATTTGTTGATTTGAGAGAAGCTCAGATGCCCCAACCTTCTATGCCATAGCTAGTTTTCTGAAGATTTACTCAAGTAACATTGTTCTTTGCAGTTCTTCAATACATACAGGTTGCTTGGAGTTATGTTTCCTTTTATAATTGTTTTACCTGTATCAAGATCACATACCACACATTCTTTTGAACTAAAGACAACTTTAGTTCCTTGATCACACATTTGACTTACACTTAACAGGTTATGCTTTAATCCATCCACATACATGACATTATTAGCTTTCACCTTTTCTTTTAGAAAAACAGATCCTTTTCCCTTAATGACAGCAGGAGTATCATTTCCAAATGTAACATTCTTTTTCTTTTCTAGAGCACTATATGCAATAAGTTTGTTTTTGTCACCTGTCATGTGTTTTGAGCATCCACTATCAATGTACCATTGATTTTCTTCTCCTTCTGCAAATAAAGCTATGCCACAATTTTCAACTTGTAATTCCTTCTTTTTCCATATTTTGGAGCTTGAAGGAAAATGCTCTTTTGGCTGGACTTTGCTCCTGCATTCAGATTCTTCATGGCCAAAGTTATTGCAATAAGCACATTCAACTTCATTTTGAAGAGGAGAAAAGTTGTTATAGGTATTCTTCATTGTTCCAATATCAATCCTTTTCTTTCTTGATTCTCTTGTCATGATGGTTTTATATGCAACACATTGAACAACTTTATGACCAAAATTGTGACATGAGAAACATTGTCCATTGAAGAAGAAATTTCTGCGATCATGAAATCTTCTGCTTGAATTTACCTGTTGGTTGGTGTTTCTTTGAAAGGTATTCTTGTTATTGTTCTTTGAATTGAGATGGTAATACTTTACCTGTGAGGATTCTTTATTCCCTTGCTGAGTGGCAGAATGTTGTATACTGGCTGTAGCTGCTTTTAGATAATTTGGTGCTGAAGTCTGAGAAGATTCTCCGATATATCCAAGACCTGTCTTTATAAGAGGAGAACGTTGTACCTTGATAATCTCATCTAAGGTTTCAGATCCTTTAGCAAATCTAAGATTCAAAGTCTTCACTTTTTCAATTTATTTTCTTAGACTTACTGTTTCACATTCTAATTTCTCATTGTGTTTCTCCTTTTCTTCAAGCTGATTTTTCAGAGTTTCTATGGATATTTTACTTTCTTCTAAGCATATTTTGAGTTGATGAATTCATCAAGAAAATAATTGTCCTCTAAAGCATCCATAAAAGTATATTTTTCTTCTCTAGATTCTTTTTCAAATGCCATGAGAAGTCTAAGATCTTGTTCACATTCTTCCTCACTGTCAGATAACCCATCACTGTCTTCATGAGTATAGTAAAATTTTCTAGTGCTAAACCAATTCTTATTCCTTCTTGCTACTTCCTTCCCTTTTTCATGTGTTTCTTTATGAGGACACTTAGCAGCATAATGACCAACTCTTCCACAAGCAAAACATTTGAAAGGAAGCTTACCTCTGAACCGTCCTGTGCCAAGTTGGAGTTTCTTTACAAAATTTACCTCATCTTCTTCTAAGATATACCCTGATCCTTCTGTCTCTTGTACTTATTTCCCTTTTGTAGAAGCCCTAAAGACGGCTTCTTTGACTTCAGATGGTCTTCCTCTTCTCATTTCACATGCAGTTAGTATGCCATGAAGTTGCACCACAGTAAGATTTTGAAGATCCTGCTTTTCTTCAAGAGCATAAACTTTTGACTCAAATTTTGCCGTTAGTGATCTTAAAACTTTCTCAACCAAAGTAGATTCGATTATTGTTTCTCCTATATTTATCATACGATTTACAATATCATCAAGACGTAAAAATAAATTTGCAATGCTCTCCTCATTATGCATTTTTAGATTCTCATATTGAATTCTGAGAGTTTGGATTTTAGCACTTTTTACCTTTGCATGACCTTCATAACTTAGAATTATTTTGTCCCATATTTCCTTTGCTGTATCCAGCTGCATGACTTTGACAAATTCTGATTTAGTTAGACTTCCCAATAGAGAATTGACCGCCTTTGCATTTTTTTCATAATTCTTTCTTTCCATTGGATCTGTTGGTACTGTGGCTGGATATTTATGTCCTTCTTCAACAATAGCCCATACATATGATCCCAGAGACTGAAGATATGATCTCATCCTTGTTTTCCAAAAGATTAAATTGTTTCCGTTGAAGAGCGAAGGCCTGATAGATGCTGTTCCATCTTGATTTCTCATCTTGTTTGATCTTCCTTCTAGCGGCTAAGATTTTTCAGAAGGACCTGCTCTAATTCCAATTGTTGGGAAAAATACTAAGAGGGGGGGGGGGGTGAATTAGTATTTAGAGTTTATAAAATAAATTCAACCTTTTCTTTTAGCAGAATTCCATACGCTATTTTTATGAACTGAACTAGCGTATGCACGCGGAAATATGGAAGGAAACTAGTGTATACTGATTTACCTTTCAGATTTAGAGTATTTCTCAGGAACAGTATTTTAAACAGATTTATCAGATATGAATAAGGCTATATAATCAGAATTTATGAGCATTAATCAACAGAATAAGCATCACACACATGAACACCAATATTTAAGGTGGAAACCCAATTCGGGAGAAAACCACCGCTGCTGTCGTCTCTGTCTTTAATCTTTATTATATAGAAAACCTTTTACAACAATGTACTGATGCAGAATTATACCAGTACGCAGGCTTCTACCTGCAGAAGGCTGCAACCTTCTCTCGTTTTCTAGCTGCAACTGGAAGGGAGCTCCAACCCCCTGAACTCGTTTACCAGCCTCTCCTGGAAGGGAGCTTCGACCCCCTGATTTCAACACCAGCTTCTACTGGCTGAAAGCTTCTACTTCCATACTAAAGGCTTCAACCTTCAGACCCACTGCAGACCACGTTTCATTAATTTTCATATTGGATCAAACATCTTCAACACAACCCTTCACTTAACATCAACAAACATACTTTGCCCAAAACTTCAAACAGAACAATGAGACCACTGTAACTAGAATGTCAGAAATAACCCAGACTTCAAAATAGATATGCAGATACAAAATCAACCCTGAACATTCATTAATTCAAATAACATATGCTACTTTGATTCACTGAAGCCGCGTACATACGCGCTTTCCTACACACCAACCCGCGTATACTTCTGTGTACATTATCTTCAGAAAACCCTAACTGCCATACGTGCTTTTAATGAAGCGAACTAGCGTATAGATATGTAAAAATATATTTTGTAGAGCAGGCCAGATCTATAAAAATTACCCAGATTTATTCATGTTCTTCAACAGACTTGCGCTAGTTCTTCATCATTTCTTCTGTTGATCAAACTAGAGATTCATCATCTTTAGATCTAGAGATCTTGAACCATCAATATCCATGGGTGCATCATAGATTCAGATCTATCAATTAAGAACATATTTCATCCATGCAGATATTCCTTAGAGAAATTTATTCATCAACAACCCTTACTCATGCACACCTTGCACTATGATCTTCTTCTCCTTAAATAGATTTAGCTTTTACCAATACCATGAGCCAAAACCACACAACTTCTAATGGTATTCTTGGACGGAATCAAATAAACCTTACAACGCTCAATACTGTGTGCCAAAACCATGGTAATGCCCCTTGGTATTGTAATTTTGGAGCGCAAAAGGGCATACGTGACTTGGGACATACTTATCCGCGTGCATACGCAACTTGGCCTTTACAAACTCACGTATATATTGTGACATATCTTATTTATCATTACTCTGGCACTTACTGGAATTTCTTTCTTCGTTACTTCTAAACTGCTTTGTAGATACATCAGATTTACATCATTAACAAATAGGTTGCTATCCAAAGAAAACTCATCAAGTTAGTTTCCATCAAGGACAACTTCATCAAGTAGGTTGCCATCAAGGGAAACACATTGCATCATATTTCCAACAATCTCCCACATTGCATCATATTGCCAACACTTGACTTTGGCCTTTATAAATTAAACATCATGCTTCCTGCAAAGTAATTCTGCCTACCCATCACTCTAGTCTAACATTTTTTCTTCATCTTGGAGGTGCATTTAGACTTGCAAACCTTGACATCATTTTTCTTTTGAAAAGAAAACTATCTATTTCTACCCTTATAACTTCCAAAGGCTCAGATTAGACTGATGAGCTCTTTATTCTCTACCTAATCTACTTATCTGTCAAGATTAAACAGTTTGACAGATTTTTTATTCACTAACTATCGACATGAAATTTAAATCATGACTAAATCAAGATTAAGTAGTTTGATTGTCATGAATTGTGGCATTTTGGACAAGCCACACACAATGTTATTTTGCAAAAAGTAAAACTAACTAAGGGCTTTGGTTTTTGAATCTTCCATTTGTTACCTATCCCTTATTTTTCTTATTTGGTTCAGCTTAGGCTTTGGAACCAATGTATTTTTCTACCTATCTACTGATAAGCAAATTTTAAACAATTTGGAAAATCTTCATTTTCTAACTTATCAGCAAAAATTCAAAATTTATACAATCATGATTAGGCTATATGACTGAACAAAATTTCTTTTTTCAAAGCAGTGGCATTTGGACTTGCACACTTTTAGATTTATTCATTTTCGGTATGGGGCTTACCTTTTCTTTTTATCTGCCCTCTTTTCTTCTTTTCTTTCTTTCCTTTTGTATCAATTTTTCTAAGCTTTGTTTTAGCAATGTTATATACAATGAAGAAAAATTTAAACTAAGATTCTTAACTAAAATAATGCTTGAACATCTTGCAATGTAAAGGACCTCCAAACAATTATGTTCCATCCATTTCTTGTAGGAAAATTGCATTGTTACCTCTTGCAGAATGGATGATGTATGGACCTTTCCATAAATTTTCAAACTTTCAATGCTTGCCTTTTTCCTCTCTTCTTGAATCCCACTTCAACACTTTGTCTCCAATGCTGAAATCATTTTCCTTGTTTTTTCTGTCAAAAAGCTTCTTGATATTTTCTTGTACTAGCTGTGTTTTGTTGTATACTACTTCTCTGGTTTGCTGCAGCTGAATAGTTTGGTTTATCCTTCTTTATATGTCATTTTCTTTAGACTGCACCTCTTGAATGAGCTTCATTACTGGCACTCCCAAGCTTGTTTGGAAAATTGCATCTGTTCTATAAACCAACTGATAGAGAGACATATCAATTGACTTCTTACTTATTAGCCTGTCTGCCCATAGTGCATGAACCCGACTTCTTTGTCTAGTCAATTTAGTGTCCTAAATTGCTAACATAAATTATCAACCAGGGCTAGTAAACTGATAAAGTGTGATGCACTATATGTGCCTAAGTATCTCTTTTTCTTACTTCGTTGTTTTTAGTGTTTTATTGATGTTTTGGAGTTTTTATGTTTGAATCTCAGTATGCTACTCTATGCTAAAAAAATGAAGTTATATTTATGTCAAAAGGGAGAAAATGAAATGTTAATAAATGAATTAAAAGAAAGTTTATTTGCAAGTTCTGTTCCTAACTAGAAAATGATGAAAACAAAAAGTTCTAATCCATGGATATTACAGCTTCTAAATGAACATTCATAAAATGAAAAGTAACTCAAAACACTACAACTTAATCTGATTCATTTAGTTAGAGATTTGTTGGAAGAGCTTGTGAAAAAGATTAATTCTAATGCAATGAGGATCTCTTAAAACATAAAAGAAATGTTGAAACAACTTATAACATTACAACTAAATCTCATTCATGAGTTAGAGGTTTATTGGAAGAGATTTTTGAAAGAGATTAATCATAATGTGATAAGGATCTTCTATGAAGCAAAATAATCAATAACTCAAAATATTACAACTTAGTCTCATTCGTGAATTAGAGGTTTATTGGAAAAGCTTTTGAAAGAGACTAACTGCAGTATAATGAGGATCTTCTTTTTAACTAAATAACAGAAAATGAAATGCTAATAACTCAAAATATCACAATTGAATCCCATTCATTTAATAGAGATGTATTGGAAGAGTTTGGAAAAGAGACTAACTGCAATATCATGAGGATCCTTTATCTAAACAAATGACATGAAAAATAATGCTAAAAGCTATGATTTTAGAAAGCAATCTAAGTAAGGAAATATGACAAAATAGAATTGAAAATGACTTATCTAGAAAACATGTAAAACCTCCTTGAATAACAGGGGCCCTCTGCTACCAATTTGGTGAAATTCTTCAGCTCCTTAAAGTTGTAATCAAAACAGCATCAAATAACTGAACTTCTTTATTGATAAACTCACAAATATACATCCCATTCCATCTTAAGCTTTGTTACAAAACACTCTCTAATCCTTTCTCTTCTTCTCCTATTTTTTCACTACCCATGATAGGAGAAAGCTTCTCCTATTTATACAAAATATGAGAAGTTATCTCATTAATGGGAGTCCATGAATCTCTCCCTCCATCTCTAGAGTTACAATCAAAATAGGAAATGATAAGACACATGTATTTTTAGAGTTTCAACACAAATGAGAAATGAGACACATGTCATCATGATCTTCTCCCTCCATCTCTTAGAGTTACAATCAAAATAGGAAATGATAAGACACATGTCCTTTTAGAGTTTCAACACAAATAAGAAATGAGACACATATCTTCTTAGAGTTTCAATACAAAAAGGAAATGAGACACATGTCCTCATGATCCCATGATCTTCTCCACTCAAATTCGAATTTGGTTTTGGGAGGCCACATAAAGGTATTTTAGAAGCTTCCTTTTGACCTACACATGTCACAAAACTCATAACACATATATAGATATATGAAACTATGTTAATTTTCTAGTTTCTAATCATAAATTCATTTTAAATACATAAAATAAATAACTTTGGAAGACAAGGATCCTAACCCATATATTTATGAAAATGGTTACTTGATGTAGGGTTTTAGGTCAGATGGCTATGAAATGAGAGCTGAATGGTTATGACATAATGGAAATATGTATGAATATGAAAAACACTTTTGAGACTCAACATACCCCCCAACTGAAGTTGTTGCATGTCCTCATGCAACTATTGCAATGATTCATTTGTCCATGAGTTGATCTTTTATGAGTTTTGACTCATATAGATTCATTCCAAACTTTACTTCTTGATATTTTCTTTTTGGCAAAGTATAATACATTTGATTGCAACATTTTTTAATGGTTGGTTCTTGTGTGACAACTAATTTTTTTTTGAGCAATGGTTCTTGTGTGACAATGCTTTATTTTCTTTGTTGCATAAAAGTTCATGAAAACATTTAGAATCAAATACTTCATCAATGAATTGATCATTTGCAAGGCATATAATCTTTTGGATCATGTTGCAACAATAGTTGGTTGGGAAGTATATGCGGGTGGAATATGAAATGAAAATGTGTGATAGTGTATGACATGTGGATATGAAATGATGTCCCTTTCCCCCAACTAAAGATATGACAATGTGAAAAAGGGAGTGAGGAATTTTTCCAAAGTTACAATTTTAGCATTCTAATGAATTACATGACTAAAAATTAGAAAAACACATACCTTCACTTACCTTAAATGTGGATGAGTTGTGTATACTGAAGAGTGTGGTTGTTGATGTTGTTGGATCATGAACTATGTAAACAAATGAATTTGATCTGCTTCTTTGTTCTCTTTGTTCTCTTTGTGCTGATGGAAAGATTAGGATCTTTATTGTTGCTGATACAAATTGATTCCTGCTACAAACTGCTGAAATGATGTAGTCTTCAATTGTTACAAAATCCGATGGTACAATTCTAGTCATGCGAATAAATGTGTTGATGTCGAGCATGAAGAAAATTCATTGGATTACCTACCATTGATGAATGTCGTTAACCAATGCAAGGCAAACTCACCATTAATGTCAATGAGTGCCAAGGTACCTAAGTACATCTTGAAAAGTGCGAATAAATGGGCTGATGTCGAGCCACTTGCAAGATCTGATGATCAAGGGACATTGATGTATTCCCATGATTGTCAGCGAGAGAACTTGTCATTAATGCATACAAGCCTCAAGGTACTATTAAGGACTCTAGTCTTGGACCTAGATAATGTGCTGATGTCGATAGGCCAAGACTTGTTAGAAGGGAGACCTTAAGGAATCCTCCATCATCTAACGCGAGCATGAAAGAATAATTTTTGAAGGACTATGGATTCAATAATTTGCATTGAAGTAAGGTTTATTTGCAAAATGAAAAGGATAGGAAAAGGAAAATGGAAATGGACAATGAAAAATGGAAAATGACAATGGGAAATAAGCATGTAGGTGAGCTTCTTGCTTTTATTTGTGGAGTAGAGAAAAAGTAATGGAAAGTGTATGTGAATGAAGGAAAATGAACAACTAACTCTTGCTAGGAAAATAATGGTGGTTTGCTTTGAATTTCTTGGTTGGATTTACAATTCAAAAAGGGAGGAAAAGTAATGGTCTTGATGGATATGAACATGGACTTGTTCTTATGTTTCTCATGAAATTGGTCCTTTGAAAACCAATCGTGCGCACAATTAGTTTCCTTCAATGATCATTCGATCATCCCAAATTTGCAAAAAAAAAACTTGACATAAAGAACATAAGTGTGTTAAAAAAGAAGTAGCTAATTTCTTTCTGATTCTTACGCAAAAATTAAATGTCAAATGAAACAGATTAAGGTAAATCAAAAAGTTCTATATTCGGTCCAATTCATGATATCGATAACAATCCATTTTTAAAGAATAACCATGAAAAATAAATCAACTCCCTATTGTCGGATGACTTCATGCACTGTGCTTAGTAAAACAATTGACATCACAAAGATTTGTTGTGTTCTGCAAGTTAAAACTTTATAGAAAAATACACATCAACAATATTAATGCCAAATGTTTAGAAATGATCTAAATAATCTTTCAATTGTCCTGCAAACCATTATTAAAAAGTTTTTTTTTTTTGTTCTTTTTTTTTGAATTTTTATTTTATTTTATTTTTTTAATGAAATAAAGCATGGATGAAATAATTGTCCTTATGAATATTTTTGAAACAAAGTCATGCCAATGCCTCTTTCATGCAAGATAAAAATAAAAAGCTTGAAATTTCTAAAGTCAAATTCCTAACTATGAAGGAGATGAAGGCAGAGTCCTTTTCAATTTATACAACTTGCATTTGATGCACATGTGATAATGTGTTTGCCTCAAATAATCCATTTGTCATTCATCATGTGCCACCACACATGAATTCTGCCACATTTTCCTTCAAGTAAGGAAATCAGTTCCTTGATTATTTCTCAAAATTGAATTTTATAAAACCGTGACTGTTTTCATAATAAAAAAAAACATTTTTCTCTCACGCACACTGCAAATTAGTGCTCCGAAGAACCCTGAATTTCTCCCAAATGGCTGCGAATTTCAGAAATTTTTTATAGGATTACCTAATTCACCCCGTTCCCGAACAAACCCATGTTTTAGTTTTTTTGTAATTCGCCTCGATTTGATCAGAAAATTCATTTTAAAATCAGATGTTTTTGAAAATTACGCATTTCATTTTTTGGCAATTACTTGTGGTTTGATTTGTTTTTATTTGCAGGTTTTGAAGTGCAATGGCTTATATCTCATAGAGAAGTTCAAATCAATCTCCTTCATTCTAATTACTTGCAATGGAATCTGCAATCTTCTCTTCATCGAGAGTCTAAAATCTTCTCTTCATCAGCGATTTCTTCATATGATACACTTCCATTCTCTGTCCCTGCAATTAAATTTGTAATATTCTCTTTATCAGCAATTTGTAATCTTCTCCTCATCAACAATTTGAAATCTTCTCTTCATCAACAGTTTCTTCATGTGATATACCTTTATTGTGTGCAAATTTTTAAAAATGATTTCTAATAACTGTTGTTTGAGGAAAAACGAATATGGAAAATAGAAGGTTACTTCTTTTTTTAAATTGCAGTGCATGGTTCTTTGTGTGGATTGAAGGACCGCATATATGCGTAAAGCCAAGCCAAAGGCTGGCCTCATGCGTATGCGTGGGTTTTATTTCCATGAGTCATTTTTTTTTTAATTGATTTGTTAATAAAATTATATATTATATTTTCAAAAATTCAAAAATATACATATATATTTCATTAAACAAAACAATTATTGAAATTAAAAATTTTCATCATTTTTAAAGTTTATTGTAAAATGAAATGAAATGATGAAAACATAATTTATTATTATTTTTAACATAAAAATTCTTTTTCTGATCCTCTAGATCACACAAAGTGCAGGAGGAGAGCATACTTGAGAACTTATTAATTTTTCTTTTTAGATGTAAGAAATAAGGCTACCTAGTTACACTTCCCCGGCAATGGCGCCAAAATGTTTAGTCAATTTTGTGTCCTAAATTGCTAACATAAATTATCGACCAGGGCTAGTAAACTGATGAAGTGTGATGCACTATATGTGCCTAAGTATCCATTTTTCTTACTTCGTTGTTTTTAGTGTTTTATTGATGTTTTGGGGTTTTTATGTTTGAATCTTAGTATGCTACTCTATGCTAAAAAGATGAAGTTAGATTTATGTCAAAAGGGAGAAAATGAAATGTTAATAAATGAATTAAAACATAGTTTATTTGCAAGTTCTGTTTTTAACTAGAAAATGATGAAAACAAAAATTCCTAATCCATGGATATTACAGCTTCTAAATGAACATTCATGCAATGAAAAGTAACTTAAAACACTACAACTTAATATGATTCATTTAGTTAGAGATTTGTTGGAAGAGCTTGTGAAAAATATTAATTCTAATGCAATGAGGATCTCTTAAAACATAAAAGAAATGCTGAAACAACTTATAACATTACAACTAAATCTCATTCATGAGTTAGAGGTTTATTGGAAGAGATTTTTGAAAGAGATTAATCATAATGTGATAAGGATCTTCTATGAAGCAAAACAATCAATAACTCACAATATTACAACTTAGTCTCATTCGTGAATTAGAGATTTATTGGAAAATCTTTTGAAAGAGACTTAACTGCAGTATAATGAGGATCTTCTTTTTAACTAAATAACAGAAAATGAAATGCTAATAACTCAAAATATCACAATTGAATCTCATTCATTTAATAGAGATGTATTGGAAGAGTTTGAGAAAGAGACTAACTGCAATATCATGAGGATATTTTATCTAAGCAAATGACATGAAACATAATGCTAAAAGCTATGATTTCAGAAAGCAATCTAAGTAAGGAAATATGACAAAACAGAATTGAAAATGACTTATTTAGAAAACATGTAAAACCTCCTTGAATAGCAGGGGACCTCTGCTATCAATTTGGTGAAATTCTTTAGCTCCTTAAAGTTGTAATCAAAACGGCATCAAAGAACTAAACTTCTTTATTGATAAACTCACAAATCTACATCCCATTCCATCTTAAGCTTTGTTACAAAACACTTTCTAATATTTTCTCTTCTTCTCCTATTTTTTCACTACTCATGATAGGAGAAAGCTTCTCCTATTTATACAAAATATGAGAAGTTATCTCATTAATGGGAGTCCATGAATCTCTCCCTCCATCTCTAGAGTTACAATCAAAATAGGAAATGATAAGACACATGTCTTTCTAGAGTTTCAATACAACTAAGAAATGAGACACATATCCTCTTAGAGTTTCAATACAAAAAGGAAATGATAAGACACATGTCTTTTTAGAGTTTCAATACAAAAAGGAAATGAGACACATATCCTCATGATCCCATGATCTTCTCCAACCAAATTCGAATTTGGTTTTGAGAGGCCACATAAAGGTATTTTAGAAGCTTCCTTTTGACCTACACATGTCACAAAACTCATAACACATATATAGAGATATTAAACTATGTTGATTTTCTAGTTTCTAATCATAAATTCACTTTAAATACATAAAATAAATAACTTTGGAAGACAAGGATCCTAACCCATATATTTATGAAAATGGTTACTTGATGTAGGGTTTTAGGTCAGATGGCTATGAAATGAGCGTGGATGGTTTTGGCATAATGGAAATATGCATGAATATAGAAAACACTTTTGGGCTCAACTTTCTTTGTGCCATGATTTCTTGTTTCCTCCAGCAACATTTTTGATGATATTCACAAGCTTTTATTTGAGGGTTTAGCCAACCCATATTCTGCCAACCCCATTACCTTGAGGTAATAAGGTGTGTTTGAGGTAATAAGGTGTAGAATGTCCCAAAGTAATATGATATTTGTGGCCAAAATCCACCATTTTTCTTGGATCTAAAAGCAACAATAGTACAATATTTTCGGTAATGTCTTTCTAGGACAACCAAACCTAGACAGAATATCGTTTTCAAGGAATTTGATAATTACTGAGTCTGTGGAAGTCCTAGAGGGAATGGCTTCTATCCACTTTGTAAAATAATCAGTTGCAGTGAGGATCCATTTATGCTGGGCAGAGGAGGCAGGATGGATTTATCCAATGAAATCTAGGCCTCATTGTTGAAAAGGAGCTTCAACAGAAATTGGTTGTAATGGCAAAGGCAAAAATTTTCTTTTACCCTCAAAGATTTGGCATTTATGACAAGTAATTACCATTTTGTGGATGTATTGGAAGAGGTTAGGCCAATATAAACCAACCCTAAGGATTTTATTGACAATGGTTTTCCAATAGAGATGGCCTCCACATTCTCCTTCATGGAACTCATGCATGATCCTATCTACATCTTCTTCAGGCAAACATTTAAGCAATACACCACCAGGGTTTTTCTAATATAAAACTTTGTCTAAAATGCAAAAATTCATAGCCTTTAGTTTCAGGAATATGGCCTTTGTTTTGGAAAAACCAGGAGTAACATTTAGATTAGAAAGAACATATAGTATATCAGCATACCAAGGTAAGTTCAGAAATGCTTCCTCAATAGGTGGAGTCGCCAGTTCCTCCTGTTCATCCAATGAGTGAATCATATTTATGTGCAGTGCTTGAAAATTTGTTTCAGCCATGAGTTTAGCCAGTACTTGTCCTTTGATTAGCTTGGTGGGCTTGATTTCTAGATCATATTCCAAGATGACAGCAATCCACTTACCTCTTTTTCCATCACGATCTTGTGTTAGGATATCTTTAACCACTGTGTGAGGCACAAATGCAATGATGTGCGAATGAAGAATATAAACCCTAAAAGCTTCCAGTGCTTTGATTAAGGAAAAAGCCTATTTTTCCATGATATTATATTTCAGAGGTACATCTCGTAATGCTTGGCTGAAGAAAGCTATGGGCTGCTTTTGTCCTATTAGGTTCTTTTGTAGTAAGACAACAACAACTATGTGTTCTGATGCAGAGGAGAAAATGAAGAAATCTTTGGTGAAGTCATGGCTAATTAGAACTAGTGTTTTTGTAAGTGCTTGCTTCACCAAGTCAAAATATTTCTTTGCCTCTATGGTCCACTTGAATCCTGTTTCTCTTTTCAGCATGTTAGTGATGTTTCTTAGGTGTTCTGCAAGGTTTAGTAAGAACCTTCTTAGGAAATTTATCTTTCCAATGAAAGATTGCAATTATTTGAGGCTTCTTGGGTGACTGATTTGTAATATTCCCTCAATCCTCTTTGGGTCAATCTTGATCCCTTCTTCAGATATGATGTGACCTAAAATCTTCCCTTCTTGAAGGCCAAACAATTTTTTCTTGGGATTTAAAGATAGGCCATACTTTCTACATTTCTCAAAGACTTTTCTTAAGTGAGCTACATGTTCTTCATCAGTTTTGGAATAGACTATTATGTCATCAAGATATATCACAATTAAGTAACCTATTTCTTTTGAGAATCCATGGCTCTTTGAAAATTGGCCCCAACATTCATTAACCCAAAGGGCATTTTAACATACATGAAGGTGCCCCAGGGTGTAGTGAAAGTTGTCTTATGTTGATCATCTGGGTGTACTAGCACCTGATTGTACCCTGAAAAGCCATCAGAAAAATATATTCTTTTGGATCCTACTACCCTTTGCAGTATATGATCCATTTTTGGTAAAGGGTAGTTGTCTTTTAGGGAGGCTTTGTTTAAATTTATGAAGTCTATGCATAGCTTAATTTCTCCTGTTTTCTTCCTCACTGGTACAAGATTTGAAACCCATTCTGAGTATCTGAGGGGAACTATTATTCCAGCATCATACATTTTCTTTATTTCTTTCTCAATGAGTGGTAGTTGGATAGGGTTTATTCTACACAGTTTCTATTTAAAGGGATTCTGGTTTTCTTTGAGAGGAATCTTGTGCTGAATGATCTCAGTATCATAGGACTTCAAGTCCTCATAGCTCCAAGCAAACACATCACTAAATTCTTTGAATAGCTCAATATATTTCTGTTTTACATGTGCTGGCAATGTCTTTGACAGTTTTATCAATTTGGGTTCTTGCTCACTGACTATATTTCATTCTTCTATATTTGCTTCAGTGGATTCCATCTTTGGCTTCTTAGCTACATCATTAAAACCAAAAACTTCTTCTAGAGGAACCAGACCTCTTGGCAAGGTATTATCTTTGAACTGCATCACTTCAAAGTCCTATTTTTCTAAATCTACACTCAGCTCTGTCTCATGTGGGTCATCTCTTGTTAACATGTTTATATCGGCATCATCACAGGGCTCCTCTTTATATGTTTGTTCCTCAACAGAGCAGTCTTATTCATGATCTCAGTCTGGATTTGGCATTTCAAGCTCATTTCTTGACTGCAGGACATCTTCAATATGTTTTTCACCTTCAAAAACTTGCCAATATTTTATATTACCAGGGACTTCTAGTTTGTATTTGACTTGTAATGTGTATTGTTTGTTATGATGAGGTTTTTGACAAGTACTGGCTGCAAATACTAGTCCATTGGCAAGGATGTTTTGATTTCTTGGGATGAAGGTAAGATCATATTCTTTGAATGTTTTTAGGAGGTAGAGGGCATCATTTCTATATGATATTAATATAGGATGTTTAGTTGCATATTCTCCCTTAATCTGCCTAACAAGTAGCTTAGAATACCCATGGAGAAAGATCCTTTTTGCTCCTAATTTCTTGAGTAATTGTATCCCTAGGAGGAGTGCCTCATATTCTGCTATGTTATTTGTACATTGAAAGTTCAGATTGTATGAATGGCTGCTATAGGGTAAACTGCTTGGGTTGCTGGTTTTCGAATATCCTTCTCAGGGCTTTCCGGTGCCTGAGGCAGATAGTAATATTAGCTGTGCAGTTCACAAAGATGGCATGAGCATGTTCATATTAACTGAAAATAACTTGATTGAATACGATAGAGAATTACCTCTTTGACGATCTTAGAGTCCCTTGGAGAGCACTAGGCAGTGAAGTAAGAGTCCTCCTCAGTCTCCCAATCTCTCTTATCTCTCAAGTGAAGAAGTCTAAGTCAACAAGCTCCCTAGGAACCTCTTTGGCTCTTGGCCTTCACACTTATAACACTATTCTCTATTCCACAAGTATGAAAAAACCTTTAGAAATCCTTCGACCTTCAATTAAGAGCCTTCAGCCCCTTCTTATAGGAGAGGTAGAAAGCCATTGTTGCCTTTCTCTTTCCACTAGTTTGGAATGGAAAAACTTAGATGTTTCTTTAATCTCTATGCTTTTGCCTCCTTTGGAGTTCAGTCTTCTTATGGAAATGACCAATAATGAACTGGTGTGTTGCAGTTTCCTTTGTGAACTGACTCTCTTGTGAGGGAAATCCAGAGATTCAAATCATTCTCCACGGGCTTTTCCCGATTCAAACTTAAAACACGGGTAACACTTCCTTTTAGTGTAAACAGAGTATTTCCCTAGCCACTAACGCGGTACATTCACTGATTGACTGCGTTATAACGCTCTTGTGTTGTTCTAGATAGGTGTTACCCTGGCGGAAATAGGCTTAATTTAGGTCTTTGTACTCCTTCCATATTTGTCTTCTCCTCTGAGCTGATGAGGAGGTATTTTGACCTGTAACAGATGCCCCCTAAAGTGTGAGGTCAGAGATGAAGATGATGGCCGAAATACTTTATAATTTGTGTAGAGATAGAGAGATTGAAAGACTGAGGAAAACCTGAAACAACAACATACGTCAGAAAATATAGTATTTTCCTAGAGTCGGGAATTTCCCATGCTCAGTAGCTTAAACAACATGATTTCTCTAGAATAGAGATATGAAAAATCTGTCCACCGATAAGCACAATGTGGAAGTGTCTGTCATAACAGGATCAGGCTGAAGAAGCTGTCTCCATAAACAATATCACAACTTGGGGAAGGAAACAAAACTTTAATGATGTAACCTTTTCCCCAAGGTCTTGACCGCCGATTCACTTAAACTTCATATTCCTCGACATGTGAATGAAGGAGCTGTCGTCGAACATGTGAGAAATCGTCTGATTACCAATCGATAATGAAAACTGTTAACAGACACGAAGGTGGCCACCGATAATGATGATTGTCCCTAAGATGCACAGTACAATCTAGCGAGTGTGAATAAAATGAGTTGAAGTCGAACACTCGTAGAATCATTCGACCAGGAGCCAATAATGAAGACCCATGATCAAACACAAGAGTACCTGCCACTGATGTCTACAAGTATCCGGGTACTGATGGTTTTTTGGATCAACTTCCTAGATAAGATGTTGAAGTCGATAGGAAGAGATCTGTTGAAAGGTAGGCACTGAGGCATCCTACATCAGTCAACACCAAACGGAAAACCAACTGATTTTTTTTATGTTTGAGATAATGAGGAGTAAATGGGGACGTCAGACGATAAATGATTTCTGGCATAATGAGCGGTTTGGTTGATAACAGGAGCAGTAGATAACGAGATCTGCTTGAACAATAGAAGGCACTGTAGCAGGGTACTAGGCAGCTGAAGCTTTAATGAACACCAAAGAGTGTGTTAGGATTTTACCGGTGCAGGGACACTGGGAAATGAAGGCTAATACTCATAAATGGTAGGGTTTGGCTAACTGCGAAAGAATTTTCTGGGAAGTGCCATGTTCAAGAATTTTGCTGCCAAATCGACCTTTTTTGAAATGTAACAGAGGTAGTATCCATTTTGCCCAAATTTTTCCCCGTCTGATTAAGTTTAACGAGTCCATACGAGTAAACTCAATGAATTTTTCATTTTTAGAGAGTCTGAAAAATATCATAAAAGACAACTTCGTGCCCCGTCTAATTAGGTTTAACGATTCTATACGAGCAAACTCAGTGAATTTATCATATTTAGAGCGTCTGAAAAATGTCATAAAAGACGAATCCTTGGGGGTACCTTTGTCATGTCTTGATAACCGGGCACGGCAAAGGGATAATAGTAAGCCCGAAACAATTCATTTTCCGTAAGTTAGTCCATCGAAACCGGAAAAGTGAGAAATCTATGTTCGATGGACGTCTACCTCATTTTGTTATGAGTACGAGGAGACGAAGTAAACTTAGTACTCTTTGTGAAATTTTAATGAGTCTAACAAAGAAAAACTCGGTGCCCTTCGTGGAATTTTAACGAGCTATGTGGAGAAAACTTGATTACCTCCGTGAAATTTTAACGAGTCACGCGGAGAAAAATCGATTACCTCCGTGAAATTTTAACGAGTCACGCGGAGAAAACTTGATGCCCTCCGTGGAATTTTAACGAGTTACGCGGAGAAAACTAGATTACCTCCTTGAAATTTTAACGAGTCACGCGGAGAAAACTCGATTACCTCCGTGAAATTTTAACGATTCACGTGGAGAAAACTCGATTACTTTTTCAGTTTAAAGAGCTTTGAAAAAGAGGAAAAGAATGGCTCCTTACTCTCTGTCGTGGTAGTTTAACGAGCCTGACAAATTCAACTCCGGGTTTTTTTC
Source organism: Pinus albicaulis (assembly GCA_034641835.2). NCBI lineage: Eukaryota > Viridiplantae > Streptophyta > Pinopsida > Pinales > Pinaceae > Pinus > Pinus albicaulis. The sequence goes on from CM076583.1 coordinate 1,211,010,697, forward strand.
AGTTTCATGAACGAGAAAAATATTCCTAAGAAGAAAGCTCAGTGCTTCTCCATAGTTTTAACGAGTCTGAAGAAGAAAACTCTAGGTTTTTCGGATTAACGAGCAAGAAAATACCATACAAAAAGAACGCTCGATATCAACTTCGTATAAGTTTAACGAGTCTGAAGAAGGAAACTTGAGGTTTTTCGGATTAACGAGCAAGAAAAATACCATAAAAAGAATGCTCGATAAAACATGAGTATGTCTGCACATAAATCTTGATCACTCATCAGAACATCAGAACCAAATCTCAAGAGTTGCAACACATGCGCAGCAAGAATTCACGACTTTGGCCGACTAGCTTAAGAGATTCATGCCCCTAATTTGCTATAAGAAGGCCGAAGACTTTCATTTTCACCGTTTCTTTGAGTGTTATGAAGAAGCTCCCTGAGTAAAAAAGGGGTGAAAATTTCAGCCGACGATTACTACTAATCCGGCAAATGCTTTCTATTCCGCGAGATCTGTAAGAGCTAGAACCTCCCGCTATCATTTAATTGTCGTTTTGTTAGCTTTTGCTGGTTCAAAATTAGAAATTTTGAGGCCCAGAAAATATTTGCGCCAACGCGGGTCAGAGTACACAGCCGCGTTAAACGCATAACCCGTGAAGCGATTCCGCGTTAGAACGCTCCGTTTTGTACTAGAGCCGTCATAGGCACACCGTGTTTTTCTAACAACTCAAATTTTCCATTTTGAAGTGGTCCGTGCAAGTTTAATCTGGGTTGAAATGTTGCATTTGCAGTGTGTTCACCGTTAATCATGAGACATTCGGGCGAGAGAGAGAACATGAGTGGGAAGAACGAGAGATGGTGGCCGATGCGGCAAGCTTAATGGCTCTCCTGAGGTGCGGATTGGCTCAAGTATGCCCGTTTAGAACTGATGAGGGGTCAAGAGACCTCCCCGTGAGGTGGCCGATCCGGGAAGAAGGGGACGAGCTGCACACCATGTCTTTCTGATTGGGGGCAACGAGCTCGCCATCGAAAAGGATGATGTGTACTTCTTGACCGGTTTATCATGTCGTGGGCAAGGCCCAATTTGACGGGTCCGTAGTCGCACTGCTCCACTACCGATCTGATCCATGCGCACCGTATACGTGCACCCAGCCGTGCAGGAACGTGATACCTATTGCACAGTAGGACTTTGAGACCACCGCGGTCTATACTATGGATGATTGTTCGCTAATGGGTGCCAAGAGTCAAGATGGCCACCAAGGCTCAGGGTGCTCCTAGGCCTGGATTGCATGCAAACTCAAAGTTTTGACCGGTGTGACTCGCAGGGTCCGTCGGTCCGAGCAGAGCTATCGTATGCAAGACCCATACTCAAAGAGAGTTTGGGTACGCACACCCATTGTTTCTTTCATACCGGAGCCGATACCACCGATGAGACCCGGTGGATCCCTACAGCCATCAGGGTTCACGCGAGCCGGGTGCTGTGCCCTGCGGCCACTTCGTCTTACCGGATCGAGAGGGTCCCGTCCGTCACCGGCTTTGATGACGGGTTTTTTTATTGCCAGACTTCGTATAATCATGATTGAGGATTATCCCTATGCAGGATGAACTTCACAAAGTATCCGGAGTTAGTCTTGCCCCCGCACCTGGGCAAGTGGGGGCCCGATGGTAAGAAAAATGACCGTTGTTTTTCAAAGAAGTTTTTGTGTTTTTAGCTTTTGAATGTTTATGTAATTTTTTTTTTTTTTGTTGAAAAGGGGTGAAAATTAAGTTTTGACATGAAGCTTTTGCTTCTACGTATGTGGCACTCTGTCCGTCCGCTGGGGCCCTCGCTATGCATGGCGAGATTGGCACATCTTCAATACAAGACAAGAGAGGATGCTAAGCCGGCGAAATACGCATGATACCCAAGTTTTATATGAACTCTCCAGGAACCCGGAGGGTCCGAGCAGGTATACCACCACTTCCTATGCGGGAGGTTCCGGCTGCCTCAGCCGCATACCGTAGGTGTGGCCGAGAGATACCTAGTCCCTCTCGAGGAGGATAGCTAAAGTAGCTGTATGCTATCATGAGCATCAAGCTTAGTTGGTGGAGTAGATGTATTAGTATCGAGCGTGGCTTAGTGTAGCCAAATTTTTGTAAAACACCCTGCTTCAAGATTTTCATGTTTATTATGTGACCGGACATGACATATGTATATGTATATATATTTTTGGTGATTTTGTGTTTTTAAATTTTTATGTATTTTTGACGTGATAAAATATATGTACCCATGAGTAAATATTTTACAATAAATGTGACAAATGCCAATCTAACACATAATTTGCCAAAGAGTTGGCTAATGCATGAAATTCTCTAGAACGTGCTCAAATGTGATTGTTTGAAATCGACGCCTGTGTCGCACTGCGAAAGAACGTAGCAACAACGGCATACACGGTAATGATTGTTTAATCGCATAATGATGAGTTGGGAATCTAACCTAACCACTAACTGAGATGCCACTAGGATAAAGCCGTCAGAGAGTTGATCACCGACATGTACCTCGCAACATTATTGGTGGCGTTACCTGTGAAGATTCCCTCCCTAACCAAGAAGGTCCGACTCAGAGGATGAGAACCTGCTACCGGCGAATGCGTCTAGTGTGACAACTAGCTCCGTCCGCATATCCGACATATGATAACGAATGTGATGACATCCGTGCGAAAGAAAATATTACATGAGAAAAACACCTTAAACCAAAAATAATCCAAGCATCAAAACAACAGCAAAACTATATACATAAAATTACAGAAGCACGTGCTCAGTGCGAAATCAGTGTGGCCATTTTCAGATAGAGCCCGCTGCAGGCTCCTCGAGTGGGAATTCCATTACAAGCCCGAGTCTGCAGTTCTTCTTTGAGAGGGCTTTAGTAACGATGTAAGGACCGAGCCACAATGGCTGAGGAGTTCCCGCCCAAGAGGTCGTGCTTTATCATAAAGTAGAACAATATCGTCTTCTTGGAAAGAACGAGGTTTCGATTGCATTTGTCGTGATTGAGCTTAACTCTGCCACGGTGAGCTTCGAGTGCTAGTGTAGCATCTCAACGAAGCCAGCTCCAAATGATCGAGTGAGAGCAAAGGTCAAAGGGCCGTGGTGCCAGGCAGAGTTCAACTGCTAGCTTGAGTGACAGGATTTCGCACTCGATGGGGAAGTACCGCCTCCGTGCCGAAAGCAAGTTGAAAGGTGTGATATTTGAAAAGCAATACGGAATATTTTCCATGATACTTGTTTTGGACGTAGATATCAATGAGCGCCGTCTTGAAAGATTACCCATGTTCCCTCTCGAATCGATAGTGTGAACAATGTATAAGAGGAGGGAACTATCTCGTGTTGGCCTCTAAAGATGATTTCAAATTTTTATCGCCTCTCCGAATCAATCATCGGGCGAGGTGAGTCCTCCCAAGGTCGTTTAATGACATGATCTCTCGAATAGCTTCCTCCGTAGGCCGACTTACCGAGAGATCCTTGATAGAACTCAGATGGGAGGGAGGCTTGCACTGTGGTCGAAACCATAACACTGGAGGGTTCAGAGGATTGGATGGCTTCGGTAAGCCAACCCGACCGGCGAAAGCGCATCCGATCTCCATAGGAATCAATATCTCGAAGGTGTCGGATGATCCATGGGTCGACAGAGCCATCCGAAAAGGTGGATATCATTGCAACCGTGTTTGGATCTCATGGGCGGCGTAGAGGAAAACAACCCAAGAGGAAGATGCCTTCGTAAGACGGCATCGATATCGACGTAAGAGCCGTTGACACCTCCCTATTAGGGGCACAAGCAAGGTTTGGTAAAGTGGCATAATCAGGGTGCAAGGATAGCCGTATCGACCGTGACTATTTTCCATCCAATGGAAATAGGATGAGTCGAAGACCGAAGACACGATGGCGGTCATAGCATAAGACCAACTGCGACCGAGCAATAGATTATAGCTCGATGACGCCACTTCAACGTCCACGTTTACCGTTTTCCCACCAAAGTGATGGAAAAGAAGGCATCCTTTGGGAGGAAAGTGTGGCCATCGAAAGCTTGAGGAATTCGGGATGGCGGGTTAGAGTAGGAGAACCTAAATTGAGCCGCTAAGCTTGTGATATAACGCAGTCAAGAACCTTCGCCACGCACAAGCATGATGGATTGTCTCTTTTCAACACAACTTGCACTGGAATGCGAGTTGATGGGAGAGGCGAGTTTACTCTTCATATCAAAGATTGCTAAAGATAAACTCGGGGGTCTATTCCACCAATGGCCGAAAGCAAGGCTTTCCTTTGTGCCGGATGTGTTTGTAATACTTCAAGAAAGGGGGACATACGACGGTGCTCGGCGCCAAATCTTCTACAATATTGTAGTTTTGGGGGCTGCACGCGAGGTGTTATGAGTCGTATGCTAGCGCCCCTTTGGGGGACGAATTACAGGTTCAACAAGAGGTTGTGTTCTTGATATGTAACGTTGGCGGCTGCCGGATTGGAACTAGTTCCAGTTCCCGAGCATCTACAGGTAGATTTCATAAAGCTTGGCGCGTAGTTTGAAGGTCAACACTCTCAATGCCATAAATGCGATGGTCCTTCACGGAAGGATACGAACCACCATTGCCCTGATGGGGTTGTATGGATTGTCAACCATGTGTCGATGTTGCCGTTGCTGATTGGGGAAAGGATTGTGAAGAACGGCGGTGTGTTCGCCTAATCCCTTAGCAATAAATCGGGGTGGGTGATTCCCGCAGCCCGAGGACATTTGTATGTCAAGTGATCCTCCGCATGATTTTGTAAGGAAATTTCATGGGTTTATCCTTTCCTTTGTCATTTCTGTAAAGATTTTTCCTGATTAGGTTATTCTCGATTATCCGATCGCTCTTCCGAAGAAGACGTCTTCTTCTTATTCTTCTTATTTTTTCCGCTAGGTTTCGTGAGGTTTGCACCGGCCTAATTGAAGGCGGGAGGAAGAGGAGTCATTTGTAAAGGCGCCGAGGATGGCCGGGAGGTTTGCCCCTGGATCGATTGGTGGCTACACCCGCAGATCGCGCCAACGAGACCACCTGCGCATGAGCTCCGATTTTCCTCGAGTAGCCTAGGATTTGGGTTACCAGGGCATGGGGAGTGCAAATCGTAAAGCGTGCGTATTGTGAATAGATTAAATCCTGTGTGTTGGGCACGACGAATACATCGATCTTCCGTCACCGCACCGTGTAAAGGCCATGTCTTTAAAGATGTGGGGTAAAGAGACTTTAGAAACCAATTGGCCAAGAGATGGTCCTAAGATCGCGCTGACGAAGCCTCCTCCTACGTCTCCATTCATTAATATGGCCTGAGATGTGGGTGGCGTATTCGGGCGCAAATACATGTTAACAATTATGTTCCTATTTCACCTTAATTGGCGCTTGAAGTTCTTTAAGAACTCCGTCAAGCAAGCGCCAAACGTATTGATGGCGTACGTGGCAATTCAATGTACCACTTGGCGGCATCGTCAGAAGGGTGCAGGAAATACGGTTGGCTACCATCTACCATGGAATTGGATATGGACCATAAATGGAAGGTAGTGATGTGTGCGCCTGGCTGCCCCCATGTTTCCCGTCGAACTTTCTCGGATGTCGAAGGAATCTTATGCGTATTGGAGGCCAAAGGGTCAGGGCGATGGGGTCGTTGTCGTCTTATGGATGCCTGGTATGTCCAAATGCCAAGAATGGCACCGTGATTTGCCCCCGAATCTTAACCAAGGCAAAGAGGGTTGACTACTTAGACCATGGGTCCCCCCTATCCACGTGTTACTAGAAGGGTAAGTGGGACTTTTGATAAACCTCCCATAGGTGGAGGAGTAGGAACATACGTATCGTCGTCCATAGGCATAGGTATTGCGGGCAAACGTTGGCTGCTCCCCAAAGATAAAGTGCCCTCCCACCTGCATGGAGGTTAGTTGGTTAGTCCAAATGGACAATAGAGTTTCTAGAGGCATACTAGTACTGCATAATTCTGGCAACTAAGATAGATCCTACACCTATGTTTGAACCACTTAAGGATAGTATTTACAATGGGTTGTCCCATTTTTTCCTAAGGATTGCATAGGAAGAGAAATATTCCCTCGCTACCTATGTACTGATAACACTTACCCCCAGGAGAAGGCTGTGTGGGGTTTGAACTACCGTAGGAAACCAAAATTAAAGGGTTGCTAAAGGGCACCGAAGTAGTCATGCTCAGAAAGGAGCTACCGTGGGTCCCAACGTGGCTCGCCGTAGGAGTAGATGCCGAAGGGTTCGGTAACCACCGATGGGCTGTGTAACACTCGTTATCGGCGAAATAGGTAACCTCGACCTCAAAACGAACTCTAGCCCAAAAACTCTCAAAAAACATGAAAAAACACCCAAAAAAGTGTGTCTTTCCAGAATCCACTTGTTTTTTTTGAAGGTCAAATTTCAACATTTTCTAAAATTATGCTAAAACAAAATTGTTTGTTGAAAAAGGATTGAAAAACACTCCAAAAAGTGTGTCTTCCAGAACACACTTCGTTTTTTTTAGTCAAATTTCAACATTTTATAAAATTATGGTAAAAACAAATTGTTTCTGAAAATGATTGAAAAACACCCTCAAAACAAAACAAGTTGACGCTGGAAATAACAAACAAAAATTGTGTCATACTTTGGCATTTTTAAAAATAGAAATAACATTTTTTAATTTTTAAAATTCAAACATTAAAAAAAAACCTAAAATTTAAGAAAAAATAAATTTAAAAATAAAAACATTTAAAACTTAAAATTTAAAAATATATGAAAATAAAAAATAAAAATTTTAATTCAAACATTAAAAACACCTAAAATTTAAGGAAAAAATAAAATAAAAACAATAAACAAATAAAATTTAAGATTGAAATTTTAAAATATATAGAAATTAAAAATAAAATAAAGCAAAATAAAATATTAAATTAAAAAAAAAAAACAACTTAAAAAAAGAAGGAAATTATAAAAAATAAAATATAGAAATTAAATTTAAAAGAAAAAGAAAATGCTTATTAAATTTTAAAAAAATAAAATAATTTAAAAACAAAAAATTAAATTTAAGGAAATATATTAAATTTTAATAAATTTAAAAATTTAAAAAAAATATATAAAAAAAAAAACATTATTTAAATTAAAAGTAAAAAAATTAAAAATTAATTAAAAATAAAAAATAAAAATAAAATACAATGAAAATATTAAATTTAAAAGACTGTTATGATGATGTAGTAACCACACTTCTTGTAACCATTATAAGCAGTAAGCTCACTAGTATCATAACCTTATAAGCTTAATCGTACGAGTAATGGCTTGTACTATATTAACCGGCTCCGTATTGTATAGAAGCTATCATAGTTATGGGAATAGAACATCATGTTAGTAAGTAAGCATCAAGCCTAACTAGGTGTTACTTATGTTCCAAGAATGTCACTATGTTTGATATGACGAATAAGACTGATACGAAAGCTCAAGATATGATGTGTTACATACTCTATCGCCTTCGTATAAGTACATGTTGTGTAATCATGTGATATGAAAGAGGAATGCATTGGCTTATATCTAAGCTATGTTTATCCTGGCCTTATTAGCAAGATCATATATTATGGATATGTAATTAGATTCAACCTTAGTTTATGTATCCTTACTATGTAAGAGCTATATATGGCTTGAATTAGGATAGCTTACTCTATTGCTTTAGTAATTACAAAGGCATATGTATAACAGTTGTGTTTTATTACTATATTCTATATAGTAATACCGTACGTATATTTTATATAACAGGCTTTATAGGGTGTTCTATTCCGTAAGATTGCTGCATTGCAATGGTTATTATTACCATATCTAATTATGAGCTAAACCGCCCCTATATTCAAATGATTGGTCATATACTCCAACGATTATGAAAACTTCGACCCTCCCACCTTGACCCTTACCCCTGCTGCAATGTGAGGACTAACTTGGCTTGGTTACTCTGGATCGCGCTACTCGACTTGGCTCTTGGTTACCGGATACTCAACCGGATACGCTTGATACTAGGCCTGATACCGGCTTTAACTAGATAGGCTTTTCTGCATAGCTTTCTTACACACCTGATAGGCGCACAATACATCTCTCGGGGCAAGTATTAAGCTGACAGGTATCAAGGAAAGGCCTTTCAAGACTTCTCTAGGCAGAGGTATTATGAGAGGCTTTTAAGAAGATATGATAAAGTTGGGGCTATCGCGCATTCCAATGTCTTAATAAGGTTAGCTATCATGCAAACAAGTGCACTTGAATCAAGCTCCCTCCCCACCCTAAACCCAAGGAAAACCCCTACCAACCCCTTGACAGACTATGCTTTATGCCCTCAACATTAGCAGAACATTAGGAGCGCTTTTCATTTAGTTTATGAGGAGCAAATATTACCTTTTATTACCAGGAAAACCCATCCTTTTTATCCATCAATCAACCTAGCTGAACCCACATCACACCCGATAACACCTCGCGACCACTAGTATCACCTCACTGCCGCCATATCCTACTGTGCCAGGATTCAAGGAGCAATTATTCACTAATACTACCTTATTGTCCGAGCCTGCACGACCAATTTCCCCCATTAAGAACCAAGATTGTCCCGGGAGGGATCCGTGGAGTCGCAGGCCTTGTTCGCCCTTATCCGGGAAGGGACGCATGATTCCACCGTATACGGGGCTTGCGTCGACCTCTCCCGCTGATATATTTCATGGCCGCCAAGCCCCTCCTTCGCATATGCCGAGGCTATTGCCCCAAATATGGGATCAACTTGCCAATTTCCACACCGACAAATTAATCAATTTCCCTTACGACAAAAAGCAAGTTCTCGACTCTTACGGTAATCCTCGTGAATAGATTCTCGTTAATGGCTTCGTGCAAGGAATGAAACAACGGAGAGGGGGCTAGGTGCGCATAATGGATCTTGTGAATAGATGGATTTGAATGGCTTTATGTGTGCAAAATGAGTGGAATGATTCCATTTATCGCTGTGCTTCCGGGCTTGGATATCAAGCACAAGGATACTCAACTGGCTACTTAGCAGGTCAGTTGGCTTTGATACTCTCTACTTGGCCACTATACTGGATCGGATACTATACTCGATTGGCTCTGTGGGCCGGGCTACTCTACTGGCTTATAGGATGGGATGGATACAAATATAGTCCATTGCAAATTAGTCATTGCTGAAGTCATAGCCAATAGATGGATGGTCATAGACATATGGGGGGCATACAATAGCGATCATCGATGATGGGGTGACTGCCAGGAGTCATCATTGATAGACGACAGCGCTTGTCATTGCCGAGAGAGAAATAAAAAGTTCCCCATACTAACACTTACCGCACGAACATCGGGAATGTTCCTACACTATTTCACTGCTACGAACATTGGAATGTTCCTACCTTTGGGCCGCATGCCATGACGACACGCATTACATATGATGCACCCGTTTAGTTAGCTCCCTCGACCAACCTATATCTCTGCTTTCGCCTCTCACGAAATGGCGTCCCTATCCGGCGGCCGCCGAACACAACTTGGCAAATGTAACAAGCACAATGTTACATGCCACCTCACTCCCTACCCCCACTATAGAGGATAGGTGGATAGGGGTACTCATTGATGAAAAACTTTAAGGTACATTGTTTGGTCAATGTGAACTCGCATTATTGTGCAACCGGGTTCAACTATAGTTGCGTATGGGGCTTAACCCCAATCCCAACCGTTGTACCACCATCGGAAATCGCGCTCGAGCGGACGGGCGCAGCCACAACCTTTACCATTTCGACCCGCACATAGAATTGAACAAGCTCGGCCGTCTCCTTCCTGCTCTCCACCACTGCGGTCGCCACTGCTAGAAGAAGCCTCACCGGACCGTCGGTCCACTCTTCGACGGCACACATGCAAGCCCACTCCTCTTGCTCTCCGAATCGCACTCCACTTCCCTTCCACGTGTGTGGCAAACCTTACTTTGCGCTTTTTCCCCGTCCTCCACTTGGGTCGCTTATTTTCCGAGCCTAACGCACCGTCTCCTTTTCATTCTCTCGAACATTCCAAATCATAAGGTGCGCCCGCAATGACCACATTACTGCCCCTGCTTTACTTTCAGACCGTGTTGGTCTCCGCCAACTATTATAGTTCCTTCCGCTCTGCTTCATCAGAATCCTCCGTCCGAAGGCTTATTCCTTTTCTCCTTTCTCTACCCCGACTATAGTTATCAATGTACATTGCCTTGGTGCGCCCCATCCCCACTCGCATAGGCACAAGCACCTCATCATAAATGGCCACTATGCAAGCCTCCTTGTACTTGCACACAATGTCAGGGTCATTGAGGTTGATGCCCAATTGGACAAACACCCTCCTTAACTCCGAAGTGTACTCCAACTATAGTTGCCTCCGCGCCAAGGAATAACTCCGTCTCTGGCTTTTCTCGACTCCAGGGGAGTATTGGGCCTCCAGATAATCGAAAAACCCGTTCAAGACCTAGTACAGATATAGTTCCGCTCCAAAGTCGACTTCCCGCCACGAGAGCGGCCTCCAAGCGCCAACGAGATGCACTCGCCCATTGTTTCTATAGGCCTCCGATCACTTTTTGGTGGAGCTCATAGTGGGCACCTTCAATCTCTTCACCCACCCATTGCTTGTTCTGTGTCACCCGAGTCGAGCCTTCTCCATCATCGAGAGATTGAGGTTCCTTCCCCTTCTTTCCCTCAACAAACTTTCTCCATCACCCGACCACTGGATTCTGAGAGTGGACTCCATGGACTCGGAACCTTTCCTTAAACTCCACTTCGCTCATTTACTCCTCGCTCTCCTCGCTCCATTTGCTTCCCGGGGCCGCCACACCTCTCGTCTCGGCTTTCCTCGCTCCGATAGTAGGGCACCAACCGAGATGCTCGTAGCTTGTTTTCTCCACCCGTTCCTCACGTGCCTAGGAAACCTCGCTTCCGATACCACTTTATCCTGAATAGACTAGGGGACGGGTATGCCTAAAGGGGGTCTAGGTTAGTGAGCTCGACTAAGGACCCAATCCGTAGCTACCGAGTAGATGGACTTCCTATTGTTATGCTTCTCCCGGCGCTCCGTTTCTTAAATCACTTTATAAGATCTCCTGAGGGCAAAGATTAACGCAAAATCCCATCTATACCTCGACGTCTATCCGTCTAAAAACTAAAAAGGTAATAGATCTCTCCGCCAGACCCAACCAACCCAGTACTTATGATCGGGAGCAAGGGGCCGGCGGGGGTGGATAGGGGTCGATAGAAGTGACTTATAGAAAAATGAATCCGGAATCACGACTCGATGGGTGGTGGGCAAGCATTAGTTGTTAAACAAATGTTAGGAGATCCCGATGAATGTTCGAGGCATCAAAGACGCTTGCCAATGATAACAAAAAACCTGCTCAAAAGAATAGAAAATATGTGGTGGGAGAGAGTGTCAAGCCCCGGTTATAGGGTCCAGGGAAAAAAGTAAACCTCCCAATCTAAGAATGCTCTCTAGGGAGCTCCACCCGACCATGGGGAGGACGAAACGTTGCTAGTAGGTGTGGTGAGGAGCTGCATAATCACCGTCTCGCCGCTGCATCGTTCCGCCTCGGTCACGCGAGCGAGCTCTTTCCATTCCATATAAAAATAATGAGCGAGACCGGCGAGACCGGAGTATTATATATATATATATAATAAAAAGAGCTGCATTACAAGACACTAGAGTATGCACGCAATAATATCTCGACTATGGCACGGTAACCGCGCCCGCTACATCGACAAAATTTCATACAAGTGGTTCCACTCCCACACATATCCAAAGTGCAAACAAACATAATGGTCAACAAATGCTATTATTCTACCCACCCCGTCGGTAATAAGCCAATGGATCTATACTCTCGAACCGATAACGAACCCTACAGAGACACGCTGCATACAATCCGTTCCCTCGCACCCTTGATGGATTGATTCAACGAGGCAAATGAGGAAGGTGTTCGCGACATTGTGTGCCGTGTCCACAACCTTTGGTGTCACATCCGCTTCGTTTTTTCCCTTTCCGTTTTCCTGCCTCATTATATTACTTAAGAGGCAAGTCGCCGCAGTGGCACAAATTTTACTTCATTCTCGGTACGAGCCGGCAAGGAACGTGAGTCGCCGTCGACAAAAGGCCCGGCGGGACCGAGTCACTCTCACTTCATTCATATGGTGAGGCCCAGGGACTTTGACTGAGGTTACGAGGTCGAGGATTTATCTCTATTTCCTAAAAAATAGAGGTCCTGAGGGACTGACCGAGGCTACGAGGTCGAGGACTCCTACGAGGTTACGAGGTCGAGGAGAGCAAGGCCAACTCTTCATTGAACACATCAACTCAGATCATATGAATTTCATGCACCGAGATATGATTTGATCGATTCTGAGATCACGTAATTACATATATAATATAGAAAATAAATTAAATTTAAATTATAAAAAATAAAATATATATATGAACTTAAATTAAAACATGTATATATATCAAATTTTATTAAATTAAAAAAAAATAAAAAATATTAAAATAACAAATTAAATTTAAAAACAAAAATATTAAATTTTAATAAATAAACAAATAAATTTTGAAAGAAAAAATAAATTTTAAATATAAAAGAAAAAAAAAATCATTGTTAAAATAAAAACTTTAAAAATCAATTAAAAATGGAAAATTGAAAAAAATATAAAAATAATATTAAATAAAAAAAATTAAAAAACAAATTAATTTAAAATTTTTTAAATATTTTTTAATTTATTATTATTTTTTTTTAATTTAAATTTTTAAATATTTTTTTGTTTTAAATTTTTTTTTTAACCTAAATTTTAATTTTGTAATTTTAATTATTTTAATTTTTTTTTTTTAAATTTTTAATATGGTTTTTTTTAATAAGTTAAAAAAAAAATGTTTTTTATGTTTTTTTTTTAAATTTTTTTGGTCAATTTTTGTTTTTTTTCTTTAAATTATGTGTTTTTTTTTTCAAATTTTGTCATTTCCTTTGATATAATTTTCAAATATTTTTGTTTTTATTTATTTATTTTTGTTTAAATTTTTATTTTTACGAGCTATTTTTGGTTTTTTTACATTTTTATTGGGTTATCTAAGTTTTGTGTTTTATTACCAACATGAAAATCCTGCCTCTAAAAAAAAAAAAGGTTGATCCTAACATCAATCGTTCAAAATTAGCATGAAAATCAGCTCTAAAAAAAAAAGGTTGATGCAGCATCAATACATTTCAAAATTAGCATGAAAATCACCGCTCTAAAAAAAAAAATTGATGCAGCATCAATATGTTTCAAAATTAGCATGAAAATCACCACTCTAAAAAAAAAAATTGATGTTGAGTTGATGCTGCATCAATACATTTCAAAATTACATTTACAGGGAAAGGAACCAACAAGCAGATATCTTATCTAAAGAAGGTCTTCAACTCGCTCTGGGGTCCTGGGCAGTAGCGGAAGTAGTAAATGGGACTGTTCAACCTCATGAACAGCCTCTTTTTGTGTAATTTTTCAGTTTATTTTCAACATTGTACAGTGGACCTTTATAAACTTATGTGATAACTGCTACTATATTGAGTCCAGAATTGTTTTCCTTATGTAGGGAGGTTCTGGGCTCGCTTTTTGTTTTATTTATGGTATTATATGGGGCTGGGATAGTATCTACTGCCAGTTCTTATGGGTGCTGGAGCATCTCGATTGTGCTGTCTCTTACTGCTCTCATCTGTTTTGATGATGAGCATAAAGAGTTGCACCGATGCTTAAGCTGTGATCATTTTGGGTTTTCTCTTGGGCTGCTAACATTTTCATCAGATGGAAAGTAGCCTTGATTCCATTCTCTTTCTAAGGGAATGGCTGTTTTGCTTCCAGAAATGCTTGGCATATGTTCAGAGACTATCTATATTAATAGAAAGTTCGTTTTTTTCCTGTGGAAACAAAAAAAAAATACATTTCAAAATTAACATGAAATTCACTAACATTTTAAAACAAATATTCATACTTCATAAATAAAAATATTAGAGTGTCAAAAATGTGCAAAAAAAATAAATAAATTGTGATTCTGCATCACCACTTTTCAAAATCGGGTGCTTTTTATGCTACCAAGAAAAAGTAGGTAACATTGCGGTTACCTATTTCATCGGTAACATTGTTTTGTGTTGACCATAGGGTTGGGGGTAGGTATATGTTGACTACTGGGGTTACCCAGTAATGGCATAGAACTGACCACCGGCGGGGAGGATGGTGGCGAACCAGGGATGGTTGCCATTGGTATCGACCCTGTGGATGCCGGTGGTGAAATAGATGTTGGTGCGGCCACAGACATATCTCGGCGTGGTGGAATCTGGACTATCATAGGCCCTAATGGATCAGTGAGCGGAGGATTGTAATTAGGTACAATGCCTTCAGTGAAAAGGTCCTCCGGAAGTTCTGGCTGATAAGGGTCTATGTGATAATCAAGATTAGTCAGAGGAGACTACTCTTCCGTTGAAGGCCCGGGTTCACCAAGGTTCAGTTCTTCCTCAAGGGTGAGAGGAGGTATACCTTGCTGTCGTCGAGACAGACGACGTGGGTCAGGGGACGCCACGGTGACTGGTTTAATTTTAACAAATTTTATTAAATTGTGATGTATTATAAAGTCTCAAATGACAGTAACCACAAACCTAACAAAAAGAAAAAGGACTCTCTAAAATCAATCAGCAAGCAGCCAGAATAGGGTGCCCTATCTGAGTACTACTGTTCACTGGTGATGAAATCCAGTATCACAATAGTATACAGAGAGGGTTGTTCGAAAGTACAGTTACGGTCACTCTAGAGCTTCGCCCGAACCTCAGACGATAGGTGTAAGCACTCTCGTGAAGACGAGTATCCTCCTAAAGACCGAAGACAGAGTGGGTCTGTCTGTTTCAGGTACTAGGACAGCCCGTCCCAGTCACCTTGTGTAAGTCCCTAAAAGTATGGCCACTAAGGATACCTCAAATCACAGACATCATCAGGGGGGTCCACGGTCAAGGACAGTGTGCTACATGGGCAGAATACCTAGATCCCCGATCTAGTTTCGACATCCCCGAAGGGAACCCCAATATATAACACACCCACAGGATGCATTCGAAGGCGGGCTACCTTCTAGTGCATCCAAGTGTTGTCTCGCGCTGAGCTCCGGTAAAGGAACGGTCCCGACAATGTGAGTGCAGCAAGATTTCACTCGTTAATGACTCTAGTTTTCAAGTTTTGAGATCTTGGGTAGTTTTCTCACTTTCCTAACCCAAGATCCTAGCCTGAACTACTGTTTGTGTGAGCTCAAAAAAGAGTAATTAGATTGATTTTATTATCGCTTTATTTTTAGTGTACTTTATTATTAGTCTTGCGGAGGGGGAGTGGACGTATGAAGTATAGTGAGACTCTGACTCAAGAAACCATGAAAAACATGCTCTAAATATTAAATTCAATGAAGAGTGTTTCTACAAGGAGAGGTTTCTTTTTCAATCATCCATGCACCAACATGTAAATAACACGGCTCAACTTTTAAAGATTCAGACTTCTATCTACCTCTTTGAACAGTCTATGAACTAAAACTTTTCAGAATAAACTCAGCTAGATGCAGAAAAATAATAAAAAAAAATATTTTCTCTTAAAAAGTAAATTCTTTGCACACTAACTAAACAAGAGAAACAAATAACAATGCCATCTTAGCAGACACGCATAGGGATTCAGTCAGTGAAAGGTACTGATGGCCAAAAAACTCTACAGCTAAAACACAGTCACAGCAGTGAACAACAAGGTTTTTGGCTGAGTAACGCTCTGTCTGTGAGAAAATACAGCGTTATAACGCACTGTATTTAAGCATAGACCGCGTTATAACGTACTGGATAACCTGCATAGGTCGCGTTAACCAGGGAAAAGCTCTTCAGTTGGCCAGACAGGAACAGGATTGAACTCTGCAAGCGTACTGGGCATCAAAAATGGTCGGGAGGATATGTGAACAGAGGAGAGAAGAAAGAAAGGAAAAAATAGTCCGGAAACTATGGGGAAACTCCCCAGTGGAGTCGCCAATTCTGCTATAGGGTAAACTGCTTGGGTTGTTGGTTTTCGAATATCCCTCTCAGGGCTTTCCGGTGCCCTAGGCAGACAGTAAGATTAGCTATGTTGTTCACAAAGATGGCATGAGCATGTCCATATTAGTTTGAAATAACTTGAAGGAATACAATAGAGAATTACCTCTTTGACAGTCTTGGAGTCCCTTGGAGAGCGCTGCGCAGCGAAGCAAGAGTCCTTCTTCACCGGCTCCAAATCTTAGTCCTGCAATCAGTCAAAGCACCCGCGTAATTTCTAACATAACAAGTATCCTATCAATTAAATCAATACACCATAAACATCTAGATTATACACATCTGAGCCATTCATATCATACTATGTAAATGTTCAAACAATAATGACAATATTAAGCATTGAGTGGACAAAACGAACACAGTTCTATTGATTTTGAAAGAAGGAGGATTACAACCGTCGGTTGTACCAAGCCCTCCTCAGTCTCCCAATCTCTCTTATCTCTCAAGTGAAGAAGTCCAAGTCAACAAGCTCTCTAGGAACCTCTTTGACTCTTGGCCTTCACAATGTCACACTATTCTCTATCCCACAAGTATACAAGAACCTTGAGCAATCCTTCGACCTTCAATTAAGAGCCTTCAGCTCCTTCTTATAGGAGAGGGAGAAGGCCATTGTTGCCCTTCTCTTTCCACTAGTTTGGAATGGAAAAAACTTAGATGTTTCTTTGATCTCTATGCTTTTTCCTCCTTTGGAGTTCAGTCTTCTATGGCAATGACCAATAATGAACTGGTGCTTCTGCAGTTTCCTTTGTGAACTGACTCCTTTGTGAGGGAAAGTCGGAGATTCAAATCATTCTCCGCGCTCTTTTCCCAATTCAAACTTAAAACACGGGTAACGCTTCCCTCCAGTGTAAACAGAGCGTTGCCCTAGCCACTAACGCGGCCAATGCACTGATTGCCTGCGTTATAACACTCTTGTTCTGTTCTATATAGGCGTTACCCTGGCAGAAATAGGTTTAATTCAGGTCTTTGTACCCCTTCCATATTTGTCTTCTCCTCTAAGCTGATGAGGAGGTATTTTGACCTGTAACATGGACCCGTGGCCCAGTTGCGGTAATAATCATTGTCTGTCTCAAGCTCTTGTTGATCAGCTATGGGACTAGGATTTTCTTAAAATTTCTCATATCAACAACCCAATTCGGACCATGCTCTCGCGACATTATTGGCTGTCAGTTGAAAATTTAAATCTTCACGTGGACTTCAGGAGAGAATGGCCCTTATTCATAGATGCTTTATACTCATCACATATCCAACTCATTAATTCTAAGCATGCTATAATTTGGTCCATATCTTTGAATGGAGTTTACACTCCAAAACTTTGATAGATTCGGTTAAATATGCTGGCACAAAATGCATACCTTATCTAGTGGTGGAGGGTTTTATTGAAATCAAATTTCCCCTCAAAGTCTTAGCTTCTTGTTTGCTGTATATTTGAAGGAAAGGTCCCTAACTGGGATGTTATGCAACTCATATGTAAAATTATCCCTTCTTGATGATCTTTGTGTAAAGGAAGTGCAAAATCCATTGATCATGTCTTTGTCCAGTGCTCTTTCTCAAGGCAAATTTGGTCTGCCTATAGGGAAGTTCTTGGATTAACACGTTCTTGGGATGGGGTTTCATTTGTGGAGATTTGGAAGGCCCGGGTTGAGAACAGAACAACCAATTATTTTCGTGCTCTCCCCCTCGGGTGTGGTATTTTGTTGGCTCAAAACCAGGTGATTTTTCAAGACTCCCTGTCATATCCTATTCAAGTTACAATGGATGGCCTTTCCATTCTATCACACCACCTAGAGTCAAAGCCTTCAACTCAGGTTAAGATAGTTTTGGTTGAGTCCTTGGATGTTAACTCTCCATAGGGATTTTTCGAAGGGGTGTATCAGGAGGAGGGTTATTTTTGTGGGGGGTAGGGGTGGGGGGGAGTTCTTAACGTTTCAGAACAATGTTCATTTCATGTTAATATGTGTTTGGAGCGGGGCATCAACAATTTGGAAAAATTGTTAGCTTATAGATCTCTTATTTCGTTTGCTTAAGAAAAAGGATGTGAATAACTTCAAATTTACGGTGACTCTCTACTGGTTGTGAATTGGGTCAGTGAGACCCAAGGTGTCGTACCATTTCCCTCGCACATATATTGGAGGATATTTTGCGACTGAAATCTATTTATAATTATTTCTCATGCATTCATGTTTTCAGGGAGCGAAACAGGAATGTTGACAGGCTTTCTAAAGAAGGCTTGCACATGGATCGAGGGCTTTGGTAGGTCACTATAGTGACAGGGACCAAATACTACCAATTTTTCCATCGTCCTTTAATGGATGAATTACATGCTACTTCAGAGGACTGATCTTAGGATCTTAGTCCTTTCATTATGATATATGCTTTTGAGAATTTTGGACACTATTGTATTTTTATATTATTATAGCTTAAATTATATTTTAGATCTTTATTTTTTGCTTGTTTATAATGAATGGAGCTTCTTTTCACAATGACTGTATCTATTTTTTGGGGGTTGGTTTACAACATACACACCGCTTTCTTGCGGACGTGACTATAAAACAATTATTGTTTTGTATTTTTTGACACTTATGCCATTATAGGATCTAGGCAGATCCTATTGAATGTACGTAATCATGTGTATATGCTAAATGCATTTTTCTTCAAAAATAGATGAATGAAAATACAGGGTTTTTTTTCTAGGAAAAATTATCGTTATTTAAGGAAAACTAGATTATCTAAAACTACCTGATGATGATGATGATGGTTAACGACCACCGAGACCAATATTTGGTCTATCGGACCTAAAGAAAAGAGTTATTTAATTTGATTTAAGATTTTATTCCTATGCTCAAAAAGCTTGGAGAGAAACCTCCTAAGGTCACTATAATTTTGACATCTTAAAAGGCTAGGAAGGTCAGTATTGCAAAAAGATTATGAAATTGAGCTCTAATGTGGTTGTACGCGGGGCACTCTAAGAGGAAATGATTTTCATCCTCGATGTTCATATTCTCACAGAGATGGCAGATCCTTTCCATCCATGGTGTTTTAGGAACTGTCTAACGACCTATTTCACTATGGAGCTCATGAGAGTTCGTTCTAATCTTGGCTATATTAATTTTCTTCTTTGAGCTAGTTAAAACAGAGAGATACTTTTGATCTTCTGAGGTGGGGTTGATGACCTCATTATAATACCTTAATTTTCTTTTAGCTGCTAGATCTTTCTCACACCACATTTTTTCTTTGAACTTAGAGTAACAATTTTTTTAATGTTATTGATGTTTTGCAATGCAACATTCTCGTCGATCTCCCAATGGTTTAACCAGGCCCTTGTGTCTTTATACCAACCTCGTTTAAGCCTTAGGTGGTTTTGGCTGTAATTTAAAGCTATCCTAGGAAGTCTATGGTCTCCTATGCTATTGAGCTTGTGCTTGTACAACAGAAGCCTAGTCATAGCTAGGCTCTCGATAGGGGAAAGACCCACTTCTATAAGGAGAATAGGATAGGGTTTATTGCTTTTAATTTTAAGGTTATACATTATAAAACGCTTATGGATTTGCTCAATATTTCTCCAGGATTCTCTAGAGATGCTGCAACCCCAAACCTCACATCCATATAAGTTAACAGGAGTGACTAAAGTTTCAAAGAGGAACTTCTTTCTATCCCACATTACGAGGTTTGCCGTTTTACAATTATTTTCAAGACCAAAATAAGCTTTCCACCCCCCATTAATCCTTTTATGAATGCTATAGTTACAGTTGAGCTTGTGATGAATATCAATTCCTAGGTACTTGTAAGAAGACACTTCCTCCAAGTTACTATTGTCATACATAAAATTAGTGTAAGTATCCTTCTTGGATTTGATAATAATAACTTTTGTTTTGTCAGTGTTAACAGACATACCCATGGTAGAGCAGAAATCCTTAAGAAGTCTAAGTTGCTTATCAAGATCAGATGGGCACCTTGTGAGAAGAACAATATCATCAACATAGAGAAGAAGGATGATGACTATCCCAGCTAAGATCGTGCCAGCACATCCTGCTTCCTCTAAACAACCTTCTAGCTTGTCGATGTAATTGCCAAATATGGTAGGGGAGAGGGGGCAACCTTGTTTAACTCCGATATTACACTTAATATCTTTTGACCACCCCTCATTGCTCTTTAACTTGGCAATTACATTCTCGTATAACCTTATAGCAGTCGCTCTTAGCTCGAAAGGAACATTTAGCTCTTCTAATCTATTCCATAGGTTATTTCTAGGAATCATATCGAAAGCCTTTCTAAAGTCCACAAAGCAACATAAGAGATTGGATTTATCATTGCAGCATTCCTCTACAATGATCCCAAGTGTAACGAGGTGGTCCGTTGTTGAGTGTTGCCTTCTAAAACCCGCTTACCTTCACTTTCAAGCCAAATGCTCAACTTATTTTCCAAAATAATACCATATAACTTGGCTAAGAGAGGGTTGATCATAATTGTTCGATAATTAGAGGGGTTATTTGTATCCCCACTTTTAAAAATAGGGATAATGAGGCTCTGAGTCCAAGGTTTAGGGAACCCTTGCTTGACCGCTTGGTTGAAAATCTTGTGGATGTTGGGGATGAGGACAAGACCTCCAATTTTTAAGATTTTCGCCTGGTAACCTTCAATGTCTTTAGCTTTCCCATTTGCCAAGCGTTTGACCCCAAAATCAATGTCTTCTAATGAGAAAACTTCTTTCATTGTGAGCAGGGTTTCAAAATCCCTGGCATTTGGAGATTCATAAAACTTTTTAAGATAGGAATTCTAGTCGTGTAAAGCAATTTTATTATTATCTTTAGTTTTCCTAATTAGAATCTACCTCCATAATTTCCTTAGAGAGGTGGAAGAGATTCTCTTATCTTTTACGAATATATTGCCTTTTTTTTCCTTTTAGTTAGGGCTTTGTAGATTTTTATCTTGTTAATTTTGAGAGATTCATCAACAGCTTCCTTAATTGCTCTCCTCGCACTTTTACAATCTTTGTCATACCATGGGTTGGTTTTGCTATTTCTATTATTACTTTAGACTTCAATTGAGAATTTGTTAATATAATATGAGAGGGTTGTAGCAAAGTTATGATAGAGGTCATCTGTGCTGTCTATACTAGATAAAGGAAGCAAATTAGTTTTTAATTCATTTAGAAAGAGATCGTTTTTATTTCTATCAAAGATTAAGTTCTTTTGACTGTAAGGATTATCTTCTATGGGATCTCTATGCATGACAAAATTGAGAGTTATGAGTAAAGGCCTATGATCAGAGTTAGGCTCATGGTCGTCTAAGATATCAAAATTTATCATTTTGTTGTATAAAGGGAGATCGGAAATAACATAGTCTACCACGCTCCTGCCAAGCCCATGGATGCATGTAATCTTGCTAGAATTGGGCCACTTCTTTAGACTGTTGCAAATTATGAGATCCTGAGCACTATAGAGCTTGACTAGCTCCGACCTAAACAAATTATCCTCGAGGTCTTTAGAGCTCTTTTTGTACCGGCTAGCCAAAGTAAGGTCTTTGTCTAACCAAAGACGATAAGTTTATGAGAGGATAAGTTTTCAATTCTACAAAAATGTCTTTTGATCTTGGCCAATTAACCTCTTTCCTTACATCCAAGAAGACACATTATAGCTTTAGGTCATACTCCAAGACCATTATTATCCATTATAATTTTTTTCCCAAAAATTGTTGTCCATTATATTATTATAAATTATTTTTCTTTTTAAAATATTTATTTATTAATTTTTAATTTGATTTTTTATCAATTTTAATCATTTTACCTTTTCTTGTTTTCAATCCTCTCCTCATTTATAGTCATTGTATTCATTACTCAAAATACACAACTTAACAAGCCAAAGGATCTTATGTACCTAGGTTCAAGTTTGGGAAACATCTTATAGTTTACACGTTTGTAGCATTACACATTTTCACTCTCTAAAGGCTAGGACTTTAAGAAATCATTCCAATTATCATTTACCATAAACTAATTAACATTTTGATTACAAATATTTTGTGCTTGTACCATATGGTAAACAAGCGCTACAGAGTAGCTACTACCTGCCGCTTAATGTAAATATAGAAATGTTATAATTTGAGTTTGAGCATGTTTTTGAGAATTTGCTTTGTAATAAAGTTGCCACTTAATTTAATTTAAATATAGCTAAATTTATAAAAAAATATAATAATAAAAATAAAAATATTATTATAAGAATTTATAATAACAAAAAAATATAAGTTATATATAATTAAAGGAATTTAATATTATCACTGAAAAAGTTGCATGCTATTTTTACTTAAAATTAATGACATGATATATAGCAATTAAAACTGTTCAATATTTTGTATAGTTATATATTTGATATATTTAATGTATATTTTAAAATTTAATAATGTAATTTCGTTAAACAATTTGAGTTTTTAAATATTGGATAGGTTTAATATTCCACTTATTAGGAATGTGTTTTTTTAATTACATTTTTCAATTTCTAATATTTTTTTTATTTTTATATAAATATAATTACATGACATAATATATAGCGATTACAATTGTTTAATATTTTGTATAGTTATATATTTGATATATTCATTATATATTCTAAAATTTAATAATGTAATTTAGTTAACTAATTTGTTTTTTAGATGTTGGATAGATTTGATATTCTACTCACTAGGAATGTGTTTTTTCATTAATTATATTTTTCAATTTCTAATATTTTTTATATATAATATAGTTACATTTGACATTTCGATAAATTCTTTTTCTGTAAGTTAAATTTTAACTTTTTCGTGTTTATTTAAAAACGTTGTTTTTGTTTTTTCTATCACACTTCTAATTAAATAAAATTAAAAATAGTATGTTATTATGAGTTACTAAATTTTATTTTTAGTTTTGGCTAATTTACTATTATTAAAATAAAATAGAATAAATGAAATGTTACAAACTTATAAGCTTTTCAATTCCTTCTTAAATACTTCGATCAATGTGTTAATAAATTAGTTTACATCAGTACATTAAAAAAAATTAGGTAAAGGTTGAGATGGCATATTAAATCACGACTAACTTCGTACATTTTTTTAATATGAGCGATGTACAAATGACAACTTTGTAGGACTATGAGCAACAATTGAAGGACTATGCATGGTCTTCATCTTTCCCACCATTGAGCTCGTGCTACCGTGTCGCAGAGGCCTTAAAGATAAAGCAAACAATACAACCAGAATTTAAATGATATTTATTTGTTTGTACATTTCCCACGTGAGTGATGTACATTTTACTTACAAAATCAAATGTCGTATCCGGAGTTTGGCAGCGCAGGACATCCATGAGCAATAAGAAGTTGAAATTACTAGCCAATAGTATTTAAGATAAATAAATTTATAAATTTAAAATAAATAAATAATAAAAACTATTAAAGTTTAAAAATAAATAAATAAATAAAATTCACAAGAAACAAATTAATGTCAAATCACAGTGAAAACTGTTGCGTTATACCTGATAGGCGGCAGGCATAATAAGATAAACAAAATAATTGATTTTTACAATGTATAAACTAGCAATTGCACCAGGGGTGCAAGGGAACGTTGGAAGGAGGAGATGTGAATCATTTTGTGCTATATGAGAGGTAAAATGTGTAATAACTGAAGGAGCTGAATATTTTGTTCGTTTGTGACTATATGGAATATTGGATTTTATTTTTAATAAAAATAGAAATTATTAATTTAATATTATTAAATTTTAATTTATTTTATTTTATTTTTATTTAATTTTATTGGTTTATTTATTTATTTTTATTTTTTTTAATCTTTATTTTATTTTATTTTATTTCTATTTATTTATTTATTTTATTTTTATGTTTTAATTCAAAATTTTATTTATCTATTTTATTTGTATTTTTAATTTTATCTTTATTTTATTTTATTTCTATTTATTTATTTCTATTTATTTATTCATATTTTATTTTTATTTTTTTTAATCTTTTTTTTTATCATAGCATTTAATTATTAAAAATAAAACAAACAACATTATACCAAACGTTTAAAATCCACTTACCTATGCACAGCGGTGGGCCATACTTCCTTTAACCGTCACACATATACGCGCCTTTCACTTACTGTTATATCATACAAGGTTTGGCCTTGATTTTAAATACTCAACCATCGCATATTTAAAACGGACTTGGGTCACACATTGCCCTTGTTAACATTTCAACCTTGTAAGACTTCGACCAACTCATTCTATTCAACTTAATACCACATTCGATAGTTAAGACCCAATTATAACACGATAATTCACAGCTGCCTTTAGAATTTCATTAACAACTCTTAACATGATTCTAACGTTTGAGACCAAGTATTTAACTTTAATATGCGCCCATCACCGGTGTATTTTGTTCAAGTTTCGACTTAACTGTATAACATATATATCAATGCACATAAGTGCTCCCAATCAAGCGTTAAGAATCATTTAAAAACCTTTATCTCGAGCCTTTGATTGTCGTGTTCACCGTCAAATGTTAATGTCGATACATTAAAATGAAATCTCCCGGGCCCACATCAACTTATAACACATGCCTTGTTAACCTTCGGACATCACGTGATATAGTGGCCGTTGGATTTCTTCCTCTACCAGATCAACGAGCCTAACACATATCGTGTTCTTTGGGACCTCGAACGTTAATGTTGCAAAATCACGTGATGAGCCCGGTTTTCGCATACCACCCTTTGCCACGCGTCAGGCAGCTGGTGGAATCACGTTTTTTTATCAACTCCACTTACTGGCCTTGGAGCTACGTGATACTGCCTGTTTTATATTTCAAACCCACCTCCACTGTTGATCGCTCATAGTTCCATCTTTTCACAATTCCGACCTCTTCAAGTTCCTCAATATGTTGTTCCTCGACAGCTCTCTTGCAATTGCGGATTCAATTCCACCTCCCCCAGTTGCTCGTAGTTCACTGCGATTTACCACGATTTCTCTGCGTTTCAATTTACCCACAATTTTGTTCTTTTGTTGGCATTTCATATATATATAATATATTTTTATAACACTTAAAAAATAGAATATAATTCCTACTAAATGAAAATTTTAAATTCACTTTGCATAATTGACTCTTGGATTCACAGTGATTGTAATGATGAGCCCGGTTTTTGCATACCACATTTTGCCACGCGTCAGGCGGTTGGTGGAATCACGTTTTTTTTATCAACTCCACTTACCGGCCTTGGAGCTACGCGATATTGCCTGTTTTATATTTCAAACCCGCTTCCACTGTTGATCGCTCATAGTTCCGTCTTTTCAAAATTTCGGCCGCTTCAACTTCCTCAATATGTTGTTCCTCGACGGCATGTAAACCAAAATAACAAAATTATTGGTTAAAATTTCTTATTAGCTTTGTATGTTCTCTCAAAGTTTCATAATTAGAAACACTAAATGTATGTTCTAGATAGAAAGATGTAAACCAAAATCACAAAGCAAAAGAAATCATGATGGATCAATCTTCATTATTTAATTTTAAATTATTATTTGTGAAGTAATTATATAGAGGAACTTTTCTTAAATTATGTATTATTTAGTAGTTTTTTTGTTAGATAAATATGTAAATATGTATAAAAAATATAATTGGTCAAGAATAATTAATGGAGTTGTTTTTAGTGTTTTTTGGGTGTTTGAATTACACTTCGATTGTGTAAAGGTTATTCATCAAATTCTTGATTTTAATAAATTTTTGCCATATGATAGAAAAATTAAATCCACAAGAAAACTTGCAAAAAATCTAACTAAAAACAACTAAATAATTAAATTTATTTTATATTATTATAACTATACTAAAAATTTAAAATAACTTTACTATGAATTTCAATCCTATTTCAATATAAAATGGTTTTCAAATCTTATCATAATATTTATAAAATAACAATCTAATGAAAATTTATAAATCAATGTTGAATTTATATTGATTAAGTCCTTAAAATGAAACAAACTTTAAATAAATTTTTTATGATATATATATATATATATATATATATATATATATTATAATATCATTTTTAATTTATTATATCCAATAATATAATAATGCCCAACATTATCCCTTAAAATACACACAACCATCATATTATATCAACCCCATCGATTATTTTTACATTGAAAATGCAGCTTCCCTACTTTGCGTGCTCTCTTTTCTTACGCGCACGCGCGAAAACGAGCAAGGAAAACCACGATCCAACTATCCCAATCGACGGTTGACCTGTTCTCTCACCCATCTTAACGATCCAACGATCCCAATCGAATCTCGCGCAGGCTATATGCACGAACGATAATGCGCGATGAGATTGGTATCGCGAAACCGCTTCCTCCACGTGTCACCCAACCTATGGGATCGCTCCAAATTCTGAATTATAGCTTACCGCTTTTGTGCCACACGATATACTGCCGGTTTTAGCTTTCAACAGGGGTTGCGTTTAGCTATGAATTCTAAGAAAATTGAATGGCTCTAAGTACCAACCTGCAGAGCGCAAGACCCTCTGACGCTTGCTTTGCTACTGACGGACCTTGAGTCTGAATCATGGTCCCTCATCTTAGACCCTTCGTCGGAATGAATTATCTCCACTTCATTCGGAATTTTAATGGAATTCATCGTTGTACGGCGCACTGTTTTTCCTCAATTCATCGCCCAAGTCTTACCAATAATGGAATTTTAATCGATCCAAGCGAATTTTGACATGGGTATGCATGGATTCATCATTAGGAATTACGCCATATTTAGAAAACTACTGCCGTTTTTGTTCTACAGGTTTTCTTGAGTGGTTTTGCTGTCTATCTATCCGTCTTCTGGGGGAGCCACTTGCAATGATTTGCAGGTTTTCAAGACAGCAAGCTGGCATTTATAGTGTTGGGATATGGTACTATTCCCTTCCCATGCAAGCCCAGGCAGTGGTCTGGACAGCAGGAGGGGGTGTGTCAGTGAGCCCAAATTCTACATTTGAGCTCTCTGTCGATGGGAATCTAATTCTTTTTTATGATAGCATGGGTGTCCCTGTTTGGACTAGCAATACCAGCAATAGGGGTGTTGTGGGTGCATCCCTGCTTGACAATGGCAATCTTGTTCTCAGTAATAATGGACAGGACATTGTATGGGATAGCTTTTAGACACCCACCGATACGCTTCTTCTAGGGCAGAGGCTTGAGATGAATCACACTCTGAGAGCTTCTTCTAAGAATGCCATTGCAAGTTATTATAACTTGGATATAATGGAGATTGGCAATCTGGTGTTGAGATGGTGCAGTGAAGTGATTTACTGGGAAAGCGGAACTAAAGAGAAATTTTCTTCTTCAAAATCCAGTAACACCATTGGAGCAGTTTTACAAGGGATTGAAGTTTTTGGCCTCTTTGATAGACAGGGGACCATCATTTGGTCGAGATATAGTGAAGATTATACAGACCCAAATGTGAATTTGAGACTTTTGAGGTTGGATGCTAATGGGAACCTTAGAATGTATTCATGGATTGAGAAACTTCAGGTATTGAAAGTGGCATGGCAGGCTCTGGAGAATCAATGTGATGTTTTTGGTACCTGTGGTTTGTATGGTGTCTGTAGCTTTAATGCCATAGGACCCTTTTGCAAATGCCCATTTGAGAGAGAAGGATCTAAGGCCAATGTTAGTTTGGAAATGGGGTCCGAAGGGGCCTGCAGGAAACTGATGAAGTTGGGTAGTTGCAATGAGGGCAACACCCTAATGGTGATGAATCATACTTTTTTATATGGAATCTTTCCTCCTCACGATGTGTATAACTATTCCAACGCCAAGGCTTGCATGGAAAATTGCCTCGAGGACAGGTCCTGTGTTGCTGCAACAGCCTTGAATGATGGGTCTGGCATCTGCAGGATCAAGAGGACTAGTTTCATCAGTGGATATCATTACATCTCGGTTCCTGCAATCTCATTTGTAAAGGTATGCCTTACACCAAAAGCAGTAAACAATCAGATTATTTCCATGTATCCTCAAACATCAAATTCGGACTCATCTTCCTTCTCTTCATTACCTTCAGTTTCAAGCATACATGGTCGCATCTGCATTGTAAGAGCAGTCTTGCCAATTGTGCTTATTTTTCTTGCCATACAAGTAGGATTAAGTTGGTATGTTTTTAAAAGAAGAAGAAGAATGCAGGGGATGCTTTCAGCCAAGCATGGATTGATGGATCAAAATTTTAGAGTCCCCATCAGGTTGACTTACTTATAAATACAAGAATTGACAGAGACCTTTAGCCACAAGCTTAGTCCAACTGTTTTCAAGGGAACTCTGTCCAGCATGAAACCTGTGATAATCAAGCAGCTAGATGTTGAAATTACTGAGAAGGAGTTTCGTAAGGTATTGTCCATTATAGGAATTCATCGTTGTACGACGCACTGTTTTTCCTCAATTCATCGCCCAACTCTTACCAATAATGGAATTTTAATCGATCCAAGCGAATTTTGACATGGGTATGCATGGATTCATCATTAGGAATTACGCCATATTTAGAAAACTACTGCCGTTTTTGTTCTACAGGTTTTCTTGAGTGGTTTTTCCGTCTATCTATCCGTCTTCTGGGGGAGCCACTTGCAGTGATTTGCAGGTTTTCAATTTAAATTCGGGATCTCCTTTTCTCTCAAGCACCGCAGATCGAAGCCCTGCGCGAGGGTCCACAACGCCCGTCTTCGCAACCTCGGACAGAGACAGACAGTAGGAAAGCGTTCGCGGAAATCATGCTAATAGGCTAACCAACATATGACAAACACGTGGCAAAATTTGATTAGTGAGAAGGGCGGTACGGTATTTCTCCTATTGGCTGGGGTGAACAGTGTTTGCTCACCCCAAGCCCGCAAAGAAAACGCCTCCAGCATAATTATTTGTATAACAAACGTTATCCTTCTAATTGGAATTTTATGTGGATGGTTGGAATGTACGGCCAACTTTTTCGAGAATGGGCTTTGAGACTAAAGTCTACTTTGACTAATTCATTTTATGTGCACTTTGGGTTGTGCGAAGAGCTTAGGTTGAGGGAGCTTGATTTGCAATTGAGTATTTTAAATATATATGAGTTGTGTGATGGGAACGAAGGCTTTGGTGACTAACTCTTTTGTTTGCATTATTGAAAAAGGAAAAGTTGGTTAATAGAAGTGACCTAAACTTTATTTTGAGCAAGAAGGAAGTTTGGTGGGATGGTGCTAGAGTTGATCCTTAGGCGGGGTATTTCCAGCATTCAATCAGAAATGATAATTTAGTCTATGTGGAACCACTGAAAATTAAAACTACTTGGTGTAATAAAAGGACCATGGTAGCAAAGTTTTTTAAGCATTTAAATCAATTCCTAGTGACAAACCAACTTCTTAGTTTTGGGGAACTATAGCAGTTTGGTTGGTTCTAAAGGAGGCTCAATCACAACCCATTTTATGTAGAATTTGTACCTTTTGAGATTCAGTCATCAATGCCTTTCAAATTCAATCCATCTTGGCTAGAGGCGAAGGTTTTGTGTAGATGGTCAATTCTGAATGGCAAACTTTTAACCCACAACTATGAACATTGATGAGTAGGTAATTCCTAAAAGAGAATGGTGGAGTGGTAGCCCTTAGGAGGAAAAACAAAGATATTTCTTTAAAGAAGGTGGAAATGACTATCAAGTCCCTTGACCATGAAAATTATGTGGGGGGGTTAATGAGCTTGATTTGTCATGGTTAACTAAATTTGAAACTAAGGGGTGTAGGGAGCGAGGGGGGTTATTCTCTACCCTAGTGAAACAATAGAATTAAATTTTTCTTGGGCATTATGACATCAATCAAATAAGCATGTTGAAGTGTATTCCCTTCTTTAGGGACTAATGCTTTCTCTAGAAAGACAAATCTCCAGTCTCTCGATCTTTGGTGATTCACAACTCATCATCCATAACTTAATCAAGGAGACTCTCGCAAAATACTTGGGCTTAACAACAATCCTTAAACAAATTGGATAACCCTAAAACTTTAAATTCTTATGTGTTTCGTCATATATTAAAACAACATAATACCTTAGAAAACTCCCTCGCTAAAGCGAGTACCTCTTTATCACAAGGTAAGATTAAATGATAGTCAAGTTTCAAAGCCCCTTCCATAGCTTATTGTGGGAAAATTAAATATGGGTACAAGCATGTGACGAGCCATGCAATGGCCTTTGTAAATCAAGGCAGTTTGCAAGGAAATGATAGGCCTACGACTTGGATGTTATTACTGCACAAGTGTGGGATGTACTATCCAACAATGGGTTTCAATTATTTC
This sequence comes from Pinus albicaulis, assembly GCA_034641835.2. Lineage (NCBI taxonomy): Eukaryota > Viridiplantae > Streptophyta > Pinopsida > Pinales > Pinaceae > Pinus > Pinus albicaulis. Next base: position 1,211,041,119 of record CM076583.1, read on the forward strand.
CCGATTCTATTGATGAGTGAGATTTTGACAACATTCAGAAGATGTGAGATCTTGGAGGTAATTTGATATTTCGAAAAAGGAAATGGGATTATGAGTTTTAATGGCACCATGTTTCAAGTTTTATGGTTTAGTGTGTGTAGATTTTTCTCGTGTGAAGATATTCATGTTGAAAATGCAGCAAGAAAATCTCGATTTTGATTCAGCCTTAACTAAAATTGAGGAAATTTGAAATTCCTCATCAGTAGACAACTTGGAGGAGTTAAATGAGGTGACATGGCTATTGTCACTCAGTTAAGAACACTGAATTTGAGTTAATGAGTTCAAGTTCAATTTACTTGAGTTGATTCCTAAAAAAATAGGAGTCTAGCTCAGTTAATTCAAGTTAGGGGCATGAAGTTCAGTTGTGTGCAATGGGTTCCAAAATTTTAGAAGCCTAGGTTGAGTTAATTTCAGTTGTATCAATTTAATTCAGTTAAATTGAGTTACAGTCAGTTAAACTAGTTCCAAATGTTGGAGAAACTAGTGGAAGGTCAAGTTGTTCAATGTAATCTCAATCATACTCAGTGATCGTCTAGATAACTAACCAACAAGCCTAAATTAGATCATACATGCAGAGAATTCAAGTTAACCAGTTGAGATGGAGGTTCCAAGGCAAAGTACAATTAGTTATATACTAGATTGAGTGTATAGGTCATTTTATTGGTTAGGTGATCAATCCTAGGAATTGCGCAAGAATTTTGGAGGAAATTCTTAATTAATATGGGCCTATTTCCTCAAGGAACAACGCAAGGAAATAGGAGCTTGGAGGCTTGAAATTTTGGCTAAGTATTGGTCAGATTTAGTTAGTCAGGCGGAGAATAGAAGATATAGGAGCAGGTTGAGTTCAAGCTTGAGCAAGCACATTGTATTCATCTAGATCCTTTGATTAATGCAATATAGATAGTAAGGGGTTTTGAGTAGTTGCTTTCCCCTAGATAAATATTTTTGCATGTGTGATGTTTCTTCTTGCATGTTAATGATATTTGTTCTCGGTCGTGAATTTGCTTCCGCAAATGAGTAGAGTAGATTTGAGTCTCATGTTTTAGTAAATTACGTGAGCAATTTTGAATCTACACATTAGTTCTACAAATCTTGGTGATACAATTCGCATAACTGATATGTTATTGGATGAACATTAGGAATGCACTCACAATCGTGTAAGCAAACTATAATCCAAGAAAAAAATCCTTAAATCTTAGAGGGAAAAGCAGTGGTTGATAATGTTGGATCTTGAAGTTATAAATTCGCTAAGAAGGTGTCGAGGTAACAGAAATATTGACTTTCTACCATTAGCAGCTCCCAACATCAGCTCAGTTTTTATTTTGGTTATGACAAACATTTAGTTAAATTTGATCTTTGAAGAGTCTGTAAAGGCCTATGGTACTAGGGATGGTATTGAGAGTGATGGCGGTCACAATCAGATTATTTCCAATTCAAGGGGAGTGGGGGAACCCGAGGAAAAAGGTGACTTTTGTCTCTCATATCTGGGTACTCTCTGTGATTTCTTAGTGTACATTATGGATAGAACAAACAACTAGGTGTATTGGGAATTGAAGAATTGGTACAATTTTCATGTGTTGGAGCTGGCAGTGAACCAATCAGTAGGAATACTTAGGCCACATGTCAATTAAAGGTAATGAGAGGACTTAGAGCTTAGTTAAATGCTAAAACACTCCCATTGCTCACTCACTCTAAAGGTGAATACATGTTATATTTCTCCTGTATTGAACACACATATTTTCTTGTGAATTCTCTTATCTTTCTCTTGGACATATAGTGCAATGGGATTAGTATTTGGCTTCCAAATGCTTTAGTTTGGCACAAGAAACATAGGGTTGTTGGGCTTAGTCAATTAATAGCTCAGTTGGTTATAGAAAGGCCTTATCCTATGGGACAAAATATTCATGTTGGGGTGAAGAAGAGCCTGGAAATTTAGTCTACAAAGGCTCAGCTCAGCTCCTTTGCATTTAATTATAATTGGGAGACATTTAGGGCAATAAATATGGTTGCTCCCGGGGAGGAGAATGGACAATTGAGGGAACGAGTTTCCCTCCTTCAAGAAGATGTTTTGAATATGAAAATTTAGGTAAGTCGAACTACAACCAGTGTGAACACGTGTCTGGACATGTTAATTGAACAAACAAACACCATGCAGAGAATTGAAGATGAAGTGTCCAATCTCCATTAGCAAGTGGAAGAATTGCAACAATCAATCAATAAGACCAATATGGAACATTCCTCTTCGAGCAACTCTAGTGCATAAGAGCTTCTTGACTGAAATGCTCCTCCTTCTCTCTGGTTTGGAAGCACACATTTAAGCAATAACTCCCTCCCCAAAGAAATTAAGATGTGTTTGCAAATTATGTAAAATTTTGAATGTATATTGTTGTATATGCCCCTATTGACATGATAATTTAGGTATACTAGACTTTAGAAAAATTAAGTAAATATTTTCTGGTTAAGCATGCTTTTCTAAAGACTATCTAACTTGGTCCTTTCTTGATGTACTTCTTGCGCTCACCACACATATTTTTAGTAATACAAATACTCATTATGTTTAAAACAAAAAACAAAAAACAAAACAAACAAACTAACAAACTAAACTTGTAACTAAGAAATCGAAGCTTTTTTAGAGATGGAAAAGGAATGGAGCATGAAAATCAAAGTTGTATGGATCGAGAAAAAAGGTGAGATCACATAATCCTTTCATCATTTTGTTTATCACCATCAAAATGTGAATACCATCTCGGAGCTACAAGGCAATAGAAGTAATATTTCTCACGGATTTAAAGATATGGCTTAGGAAGGGGTGCAATAACTTGGTAAGAACTCTAAGGAGCTCAAGGGTGCAAATTTGGTGAAATTTTGAAGGCATGTTAGTTTTTTCCACAACTAGTCAACTATGAAGTAAATGATGAGTTATCTACTAAGGTGAGTCGAGGGGAAGTTGAAGGTGTTCTCTCTTGATGCAAAAGAGTAAGATTTTTAGGCTAGATGGATGGATTTATGAGTTCTTTACAACTAGCTTTGATCTGTTGGGACAAGATCTTACGAGGGCAATGAAAGAGTTGTGGGTAAAAGGGAAGGTCATTCTTAGCTTTGATTTTAATTTGGAAAATGCAGAGACAATTGGAGACTTTTGAATGATCTTGTGTAATTGAGCTTGCAAAATTATTGTGAATATTTCAATGGTAAGGCTGAAATAATGGCTATCCTTGGTCATTTCCTCGGGACAATTTGGCTTCTTAAAGGGGAGGAAAATTTACGGTGCGATGGGAGACACTCAGGAAAGCTTACATAGTCATAATACCAAGAAATAAAGTTCATACGTGCTAAAATTCTATTTTTAAAAGCATGTGACCATTCTAGCTAGTTGTATTTGCAAATGCTTCTCATATGGTGGTTTGGATAGTGTCTTATGTCATTTTAGTTTTTTCTGTAGTGTTGGTGAATGGATCAACTTTTTCCTTCTTTGTGTCGAGCATGGGATTGCATCCACGATGTCCATTATTACATTACATCTTTCTTCTTGTAGTAGAAGGGCTTAGTGTTGTTAATGGAATCCATAAGTTAATATGCTCAACACAGTTAAACTGGGTTAAAAAACTCAAACCTAATTGCTCTTTATTGTGATGTGCTTCTTATGACCAATGCCTCTTTGGAATAGAGGGGCATGTTGAAGTATGTTCTCAATCTTCATGAAAAATAAATGGGCATGCTAATTAATGAGAAAAGAACCCGTTATTGTCTTAATGAACTAGAGAAAAGGGAAAAAGGAGAGTTGTTAGGTCTACTTCAGTTTCAAGAAGGTGACTTTTATGAAGCTTTCAAATATTTAGGTTTTTTTCTTTAAATCCAATGCATAGAAGAAGGAGGATTGGTGGTGGCTTATGGGAAGATAGAAAAGTGTGTCTATTTTTGGTGAAATTGATGGATTCCAAGGGGAGGAAGGCTAGCGTTGTAAGACAACCCCCATTCTAATTCCCCTTCATTGTAAATATATCTCATATATTTTGATTTTAATTATAATTAAAATGGCCTGAGAATTGTGACATGGATTCCATAGTTTGAGGAAGGAGATTGCTTGGGATTTGAAGGAAGCTTGACTTATTTTATTGCAACTGTTGTACATAGTTCCCCCCCTCCATTTAAATTTTGACCACTGGTCCCTTTTAAATTTGCTGCAAACATCTTTCGTGATCAAAAACCTCCACGTCGTGCTCATCGCCACCTTTTCCGCCAAAATGTCCAAATGATAAAAACCCGCAATTGAAATTTATCGACCCCGAAGCCCCGGGGCCTCGGCTCCTTTCTGTTGTCACCATATAACCGAATCCCAGCCTCCACAGAACCGCAAGCTAAAGTTGAAGAAGGGCCTATTGTTTTAACTCTCCGCGCCGTCACCCAACCGTGAGAGCCTCCGACGGGGTAACGAGCGCGGCAATTAAGCCGGCACCTACCCCCGGGAAATTCAGCCCGACGGTAAACCCCATATAGCCTTACCCATCTGGTGGTATTATCCATCGGGCCAGCGATTCCACTGGGTAGGCGCCGCGTGTCCTGGGTACGGGCCACGAAACCACTTTTCCCCGCGCGTTAAAGCCTGTACAATCGCCGGGCAGCGGAATTTGTTTGAACCGTCGGATCTGGCGATGTCGATCCAACGGCGGACATCCACCAAAGTTGCTCGCCCTTTAAACCCTGTTCGTCCTGTTCTATGGCCCACCGTCGTGCCGCTCTCATCATTCCCCAACCGTCGATCTGTGTTTGTAATCTGACGGTCCAGAGTTCAGTCCCCCCCACCTGTTGACTCCGCCACGTCGCCCTTCCACCTGTTTCCTTCGTATGTCCACGTGTTTACTCCCGTATGTCTAAAATATTTCTCTCCGTCATATATATATATATATATATATATATATATATATATGTGTGTGTGTGTGTGTGTGTGTGTGTGTGTGTGTGTGTGTGTGTGTGTGTGCGTGTTTGTATTCATATCCTCCATTTTATTTGCTCCTCGCAACCAAACAGTTTTACATGCAAACTTCGCAGTTCCTCTGTTCAATCATAATCTCCAACGTCTTTCTTCCACCACCCTGTGTATTTCTCCTCGTCGACCATGTATCCATCGTCCCCGCCTCCATCTGTGTCTGATTTCTCTAATATTCTGTGGTTTTTGCAGGTTTCAAGATAGTGGGGAGGTAGTTTTAATTCGCTGCCTCTGTTGCAAAGGTTTAGAGCCCATGAAAGACGATTTTCTGTGGGTGAAATTTAATGAAAAAGCTGAGGGTAGGTGCGAGAAATGATCGCCAATTAAAGAAGAAAAATAAATGTATCCACAGAACCCTCCAGAGAAATTCTCCCTGCATTAAAGATCCAGGATTCGAATCCAAAATCAGGGGCCGAGAGTACAGTACAGAATTGCAGACTATCCCAGGTCTCTTACGGCAACAGATTTTCCCTCAGCTGCAGGCAACACATTGTATATATTTTATTATTTGTGTCTTGTATATAAGGAGATTTTTATCTCCCAACATTTATTTCCATAGACAGATTGCTAAGTACAGTCATTTATAGTTAGTCATTCATAGAGTGGGCGCGAATGCTTTCCGCCATTTTATTCAAATTGAGTCATTAATTGTGCTTCATCTACCTCCTCCTCTAGAATTCTCTATCTTTCCTATAAAGGCCCGAAAAGAAGACATTGTAAGGGTTCCAGATTTCTATCAGCAAACTGTGCAGTGAAAAGGCTTTTGTATACATTTTGTAATATTTCTGTATGAAGGTTCAGAGCCCGTAGGGTCTCAGTGAGGAGGAGTTATAACTGTAATGAGGATTCTGGTCTTTGGTATCTCACAATATGTAATTTATCTTATGTGTTAATACAATATCTCCTTTCATGCTATTTATCTTCTTGTATCATGTTCTAGAATGCGAGTGGCTCACTAGTTTGCAGTAAGGATTCATCTTTGTTGGTGCCCTTTCTGGAATTAGTCAAGCACTTTAAATAGGCCTAGTCATGATATACTGTTCCATGATAATCTCTTCCACATTTTATGCTATATTGGTTGCATGAGAAGGGTGCTTTTAAAACGCCATTGTCATATAAGGATTCATATATTGGTATGCCCTTATGTGGTTCTGTTGTGTATCTGGGTATCAGTCTCATGTTAGCTAATATCTTCTTTATGTCTCCTCACTGCACTCACTCTTGATATTTGATTTTTGTGATGTATTATTTGAACTGGCCCTCTTTACAGTAAGCGGTCTCTTAACTGTCTGATGCCTTTGTATCGAAGTTTTACATGATGTCCCTACATTGTTCTTATCTTTGTACCAGCTTCTGAGAGAGATTGGTCCCATTCAAAACTAATTTCCTTGTTCAAACAAGAGATAGTAAGTGAGTTCTTGGACTGACAACCCAAACTATAAAGGGCTCCTTGCTATATTAAGATGTCCTAGGCATTGGTCTATGGCAACTCTAGACTGTCTCTAGGAGGGTGACAAAATCATCCACAACATCTTTCTGGCGCCGTTGCCGGGGACCGAATTCAAGAATATCAGTTTCCCTGGGTCTCGACAAATTGTTTTCACTCTCTAATCAGGTGAGCACAGAGAGTTGAAGAGTTGCATATCTCTCACCTTGGCGACTCCACTGGTCTTTATTTGATAAATTTTATTGGTAGTCCTGGCTCCTCGTAAGCCACATTTGAGGTTAGATACATCTCAGCTGAAAACACCTTATGTGTCTAACCCAGAGAAGATCATTCACAAAAGAGTTTGGAAGGAGAGGAAGTCAGTTCGTGCTGAAAACCCTGAATATTCCGTTGAAAATTATCCGCCCTCTTCTTCTCAAGAAGTTAGAACAGAAAATCCCGAGTCTTACTCAGAAACTCCACGTAGAGGAAGTGCCTGGATTGAAGAAGATCCTCATCCTCCTTTTGAGGCTGAAGAAATTAAAGAGGTCACAGAAGTAGTTGCTGTTAACCGTGAGTTATTTCCATCCACACCTCAGGCTTCTGTGCAATATATTCCCATTGTCATTCATACTCCACTTCCTCCTACTCCTCTCCCTTCATTTGTGACTCAGACTGTTGTACAACCCCCACCTCCTCCAATGGCCAATGTTCCTGCATTTCTTTTGAACAAATATGCTCCATTGGCCTTACCTCAAGTGCTGAATGATATGCCACAGGATTATTTGAAGATTCTGCCGAGGTTTAATGGAGAAAATGAAATTGATGCTCAGAAACATCTTGAGACCTTCTGCTCTTTTGCAGAGAACTTAAATGTTGAACATCTGGATGTGGTCTTGAGACTATTTGTGCAATCTTTGGAAGGGGAAGCCAGAAAATCGTTTAAAACATTGGGAAATCATTCTGTGACCACCTGGGATGTTATGGAGAATGTTTTCCTCAAGAAGTGGGGAGAAAAGAAAGATCATGGTCAGTGCCTCACTGAATTTAATACCATGAAGAAGAAACAGAATGAGGGAGTGGCAGAATTTATCAAAAGATTCAACAAGTTATATCTGAGCCTGCCTCCCAAAATGAAGCCCCATGAAGCTGCTGCCAAGATAATTTTCATAGCAGCCTTTGAGTTTGATTTTGGCTTCGCATTAAGAGAAATAAAACCTACCACTTTAGATGATGCACAATCAGATGCTCTGGAATTAGAAGCGAACTTTGCCTCTACTGGGAAGTTAAAAGGAAAAATTGAACAAGATACTAAGAGGAGAGGCAAAGAAGAGGTCTCCACCTCTAATCAGGAAAAAGATTCAGGTAAAATGGATGAAATAAGTAAAATGATAAAGAAGATGGTCAAGCTTGAACTGGAAGCTAAAAATGCAGCTCCCAAGAATTTCTATAATGCTCCTAACAGAGGATACAATCCCCAGTATAGAAGGCCACCATTGCAGATATTGCCAAGAGAAACGAAGGAACAACAAGACCAGGTACCTCATCCCTTATACCTGGAAGGACCAGCAGATGACTCCACTGGAGATGCAGCTTATGGATTAGAAGATTCAAATTTGGCTTTTTCAAATATTGATGATATGGAATGCCCATTGCAAGACGAAGACGAAGAAGCAGAGATTGATCATTATTGTAAACAATTTGCTAATTTCATGCAAGCACAATTCAATGTCAAATATGATCTCAGATCTTCAAGGAAGAGGACCAGAACTCAAGACCAAGAAGAAGAGCCACCTCAGAAAGAAGCATCTATTCAGAAGGAGTCAGCAACAAAGAAGAACGCAGAAAAAGGTAAGAATCCTTTAAATACTCCCTTGCAGTCAAGTGATCAGATTCCTTCTTCTTCAAAAATAGTCAGTCCTCCCAATGCTGAGCCAGTGTCAAAAGAAGTCAAATCTTCAGTTGAGAATAAGGAGTCAAAAGAAGTAGTGATAGAAAAGATCTCATCTGCTTTCAATTTTCAAAAAGAACTTGAGAAGATTAAGATTCCTGTCCCTTTGACTGAGTTATTAAAACAACCTGTATACCAGTCTCAAGTTACCTCTTTTATACTTCCTCCTGAAATACCAATTGCACCTGATAGTTTAAACCTTCAAGAAGAAAGACCTATGGTAGTCTTTGGCCCACATGTCGAGGAGATAGACCCTTCTACTCCTCCCTTTTACGTGTCACTAGTCATTCATGACCTGCTGCTACATAATTGTATGTTAGATTCTGGGGCTTTCCATAATCTCATGCCTCTGTCTGTCATGGAGCAACTAGGGCTGCAAATTACAAGACCATACAAAGATTTATATTCATTTGATTCCAAAAGGGTGAAATGCTTGGGAATGATTAAAGATTTAGTGGTCAATTTGGCCCAAATTCCAGTAAAGAGTGTGGTCATGGACATTGTGGTTGCCGATATCCCAGCTCGCTTTGGCATGTTGCTGTCAAGGTCCTGGGGTACAAAGATTGGGGGATCGATTAAATTGGATTTAACATATGCTACTGTCCCAGTCTTTGGAAGACAATAAAGGAGGTTGTACAGAGAGACTAGATTTGTTAAAATGGTAACTAAGGCTGACTGCTCGGAAAACTCCCCAGTCTATAACAAAGAGGGAGACTTCTCATGCCTGATGTTAGAAGAACATCAAAATTATGCTCATGAGTCCCTTTTTGGTCAAATCCAAGCTGAGCAGTCTAAAGGAGATCAAGAATCAGAAATATGGACTTTGCATTTTGATGGAGCAAACTCAAGAGAAGGCAATGGAGCTGGAGTATTGTTGATCTCTCCTACAGGTAAATGGGTGCCTTTGTCTTTTAAATTGGAGTATGAGGCTACAAACAACGTAGCTGAATATGAAGCACTATTATTGGGACTGCAAACAGCTAGAAACATGGGCATCCAATGTTTAAAAGTCTTGGGAGACTCTGAGCTAGTAGTAAGGCAGATAAAAAATGAGTGTCAAACTAAGCATCCTCGGCTCAGAGCATATAGAAACGAAGTATGGGACATGATAGAAAACTTCTTCTCAGCATTTAACATACAGTTCATGCCCCGGGAGCAAAACAGAATAGCAGACTCTCTTGCTGTTGCTGCCAGTACATTCCGTCCTCCTCAGAATCCACTTTTAAGATATGAAGTGGAGGTACGGTACAGACCATCCATTCCAGATAATATAAAGCACTGGCAGGTATTTGAAGATGATGAACAAATGAAGATATTTATGGAGACAGTGGGAGAATTCACAAATATAGAGATTGATGATGAGAGGGAGGAAGAAGCTGAAAATATTGTAGAAAACAAGTGGGAAGAAAAGATAGCAGGAAATAGAGTGCTGCAGCTGAAAGGAAACGTTATACCTAGAGGGCTGGTGCCTCTAGAAATATTATTTAACAAAGATGACATTCCAATGCAGCCAAACAAAGTAATAGAGGAAGATCAAGTAGGAGATTTGAATCTGGGTACTCCTGCCGATCCCAAAATTGTTAAATTATCTAAAAGAATCCCAGAAGAATACAAAGAAAAATATTTGAAGTTGTTTCAATCTTACAAAGATGTTTTTGCTTGGTCCTATCAGGACCTGAAAACTTTTGATGTAAATATAATGCAGCATAAGATTCCACTGAGGGAAGATGCAAAGCCTTATAAGCAGAAGCTCAGACAGATCAATCCTCTGCTACTTCCCTCCATTGAAAAAGAAATCAAGAAATTACTGAAAGCTAAGATAATTGTGCCATTAAGATACTCAGAATGGATAGCAAATCTTGTTCCTGTTCGGAAAAAGAATGGAGAAATAAGGCTATGTGTAGATTTCAAGAATTTGAATAGAGCATCTCTCAAAGATAATTATCCATTGCCTAAAATGGACCACATCCTGCAGAAAGTAGTGGGAGCATCCAGAATGTCAATGATGGATGGATTTTCTGGTTATAATCAGGTAGCTGTATTCCCAGAAGATCAGAAGAAAACTGCATTTACTACACCATGGGGAACATTTATGTATGCTAGGATGCCATTTGGATTAATTAATGCAGGAGCTACTTTTCAGAGGGCAATGGACATAGCCTTTGTGGGAGAACAGGACAAGTTTCTGGTGGTATATCTCGATGATATCACAGTGTTTTCAAAGAATGATGATGAGCATATTGAGCATTTAAGAAGAACTTTTGAAAAATGCAGAAGGTACGGCCTTTCCCTCAATCCTCAAAAATCTTTATTTGCATTAGATGAGGGAAAACTCTTAGGGCACATTGTAACTAAGGATGGTGTGAGAATAGACCCTAAGAGAGTGGAAGTAATAAACAACATTCCTTTACCAAGAAATAAGAAAGAGGTACAGGTGTTCTTAGGCCGAATCAATTTTTTGAGAAGGTTTATTCCTAACTATGCCGAGATAGTTAGGTATATAACTAATATGTTGAAAAAGGAGAATGAAGTAAAATGGTCCCAGGAGTCTAGAGATGCATTCACAAGGATAAAACAGGCATTTGCTGAAGCTCCTGTGCTAGCAGGGCCAGATTACAAAAAGCCATTTATGTTTTTCTCATTTTCTTCCCCTCACACAATTGTTGGAGTGTTATTGCAGAAAAATGAAGAGGGATATGAACAACCTATAGCTTTCTTCAGTCAAGTACTTTATGATGCAGAATTAAAATATAATATATTGGAGAAGCAGGCGTACGCCCTGGTAAAGTCCCTTAAAGCCTTTAGAGTATATGTTTTGCAATCTCACATTACTGCATATGTCCCCACAGTAGCTGTCAAAGACATTCTGGTTCAGGGAGACAGCGAAGGTAGAAGAGAAAGATGGATTGCAAGGATTCAGGAGTATGATTTGGACATAAGGCCTACTAAGCTGATTAAAGGACAGGGACTTGCCAAGATGTTATCTGAATCAAATCATAAGGCCTTGGGCATTAATTTATCCATGTTAGCAAATGAAGAATCTGAGAAAGAAGAAGAGCAGCAAGGACTGGAGATGGCCACTCAAAAGGTACATGTGAAATATCTAACTAGTCCTTGGTACAAAGAAATTGTTGAATATCTTTTAACACTTAGCTGCCCTCCAAGTTGTGATAAGATAAAGTACAGAGCTGTAAGAATGAGATCATAGAAATATGTAATTGCCAATGGACAGCTCTACTGGAGAGACCCTCTAGGTATATTACTGTTATGCCTCACAGAAAATGAAATAGAGAACATATTGACAAAATTCCATGAGGGAATATGTGGAGGACATTACAGCTAGAGGGCAACAGCTCATAAGATACTGAAGGCTGGTTTTTACTGGCCATAATTGTATACAGATACTTTTGCTTGGGTCAGAGCATGTGACAAGTGCCAAAGATTCGTTGAAAGACAGAAACTAGCATCCATGCCCTTGATTCCTATTCATGTAAATGAACCATTTCAGAAATGGGGATTAGACTTTATAGGAGAAATACATCCCCCATCAAGTGGCCAATATAAATGGATACTGACAGCCACAGATTACTTTACGAAATGGGTGGAAGCCACACCTACAAGAAATGCTACAGATGCTGTGATAATGAAGTTTATGGAGGAAAATATCATATCTAGGTTTGGCTGTCCTGCTAGAATTGTAACCGATAATGCACAAGCTTTTAAATCTGCCAGATTTGTGAGTTTTTGCCAAAGGTATAACATCATCCTGACTCATTCCACATCATACTATCCACAGGGAAATGGTTTAGCAGAGTCTTCTAATAAAACCCTGGTGAGAGCCTTGAAGAAAACAATCAGTGAGAATCAGAAAAACTGGGACTCTCAATTGAAGTTTGCTCTATGGGCAAATAGAATAACCAGTAAAAGAGCAACAGGGAAATCTCCATATGAACTGGTATATGGTCGAGCAGCCATTTTCCCAGTGCAATTGGCATTGCCAGTGGCACGTTTTATGCAAGAGAATCAGGAGGAACCAGATGATATGATCAGAAGGATTAATCAATTAGTAGAATTGGAAGAAACACGGAACCAGGTAGATCAGAGATTGATAGAATATCAGGAGAAAATGAAGAATGTCTTTGATCAGCATGCAAAGGATAGAAATTTTCAAGTTGGAGACTTGGTTCTCAGATGGGATGTTCGCAGAGCAGAAAAGGGCAAGCATGCTAAATTTGATCTGCTGTGGTTCGGGCCATTCAAAATAGTGAGGCTAGGAAGGAACAACACTTTTTCTTTAGAAAATCTACAAGGTGATTTGTTGGATGCACCTGTGAATGGCCAATTCCTCAAGCCATATTTCCAATTCTGACCCAGACTGGAAGTGCCCTACTGTATATATTGTATATAAGTAGTTTTGGCTTTGATTTTTACAAAGGAAAAAGAATGCTGATAATTACCTGAGGCGGAAGCGCAGAGGAAATTGAGTAGGAGAATGAAATATTCAATGGTCTGCGTGTTCTCGACATGCCCGAGGACGACCATGCCGTCCCCAGATGGAGCCGATGTTGTACATAGTTCCCCCCCCTCCATTTAAATTTTGACCACTGGTCCCTTTTAAATTTGCTGCAAACATCTTTCGTGATCAAAAACCTCCACGTCGTGCTCATCGCCACCTTTTCCGCTCCGAAATGCACTGTCCAAATGATAAAAACCCGCAATTGAAATTTATCGACCCAAGCCCCAGGGCCTCAGCTCCTTTCCTGTTGTCACCATATAACCCGAGCCCGAGAACCGCAAGCTAAAGGAAAGGGGCCTATTGTTTAATACTCCGCGCGCCGTCGCAACCGTCGGATCAAAATCCAATCAACGGCGCGACAATTAAACTGTATGGAGGGCCCCGCGCGCAAGAAACCGGCAGTAAACCCCCGCACCGCTTACCCTAGGCTGGTGGTATTATCCATCGGGCCAGCGATTCCACTGGTTAGGCGCCGCGTGTCTTGGGTACGGGCCACGAAACCACTTTTCCCCGCGCGTTAAAGCCTGTACAATCGCCGGGCAGCGGAATTTGTTTGAACCGTCGGATCTGGCGATGTCGATCCAACGACGGACATCCACCAAAGTTGCTCGCCCTTGTGAAGCCACCATTGATCTGTTCATATTGCCGTCGTGCGCTCTCATGTTCCCAGAGTCGATACGTGTTTGTAATCCGGCGCTTGAGTTGATCCCCACATTGACCCTTTGCGTCGCCCTTCCACTGTTTCCTGTAGTATGTCCCGTGTTTATCCCGTATGTCTAAAATATTTCTCTAAAATATATATATATATATATATATATATATATATATATATATATATATATGTATATATATATATGTATATATATATACATATATATATATATATATGTATATGTATACATATATATATATATATATATATATATGTGTGAGTGTGTGTGTGTGTGTGTGTGTGTGTGTGTGTGTGTGCGCGTGTTGTTATTTATATTCTCCATTTGGTTCATTCTACACGGCCAAACAGTTTTACGTGTAAACCTCGCGGTCTCTCTCTGTTCAATCAAAATCTCCAATGTTTTTTCCTCCGCCACCCTACGTATTTCTCCCGGTCAACCATGTATCCATTGTCCCCGCCTCCACCTGTGTCAGATTTCTCTAATATTTTGTGGGTTTTGCAGGTTTCAATATAACAGGAGGGCGTTTTAATTCACCACCGCTGTTGCAAAGATTTAGAGCTCATGAAAGGCGGTTTTCTGTGGGTGAAATTTAATGAAGAAGCTGAGGGTTGGTGTGAGAAATGACCGCCATTAAAGAAGACAAAGAAATGTATTCACAGAACCCTCCAGAGAAATTCGCCCTGCATTAAAGATCCAGGATTCAAATCCAAAGCTAAAAGCCGAGAGTACAGTACAGAAATGCAGATTATCTCAAGTCTCTTACAGCAGCAGATTTTCCCTCAGCTGCAGGAAACACATTGTATATATTTTATTATTTATGTCTTGTATATAAGGAGATTTTTATCTCCCAGCATTTATTTCCATAGGCAGATTGCTAATTACATTCATTTATAGTTAGTCATTCTTAGAGTGGGCACGAATGCTTTCCGCCATTTTATTCAAATTGAGTCATTAATTGTGCTTCATCTACCTCCTCTTCTAGAATTCTCTATCTTTCCTATAAAGGCCCGAAAAGAAGACATTGTAAGGGTTCCATCTTTCTATCAGCAAACTGTGCAGCGACAAGGCTTCTGTATACGTTCTGTAATATTCCTGTATGAAGGTTCAGAGCCCGTAGGGTCTCAGTGAGGAGGGGTTATATCTGTAATGAGGATTCTGGTCTGTGGTATCTCACAGTATGTAATCTATCTTATGTGTTAATACAATATCTTCTTTCATGCTATTTATCTTCTTGTATCATGTTCTAGAATGCGAGTGGCTCACTAGTTTGCAATAAGGATTCATCTTTGTTGGTGCCCTTTTTGGAATTAGTCAAGTGCTTTAAATAGGCCTAGTCATGATATACTGTTCCATGATCATCTCTTCCATATTTTCTGCTATATTAGTTGCATGAGAAGGGTGATTTTAAAATGCCATTGTCATATAAGGATTCATAGATTGGTATGCCCTTATGTGGTTCTGTTGTGTATCTGGGTACCAGTCTCATGTTAGCTAATATCTTCTTTATGTCTCCTCACTGCACTCACTCTTGATATTTGATTTCTGTGATGTATTATCTGAACTGGCCCTCTTTACAGTAAGCGGTCTCTTAACGTGATGCCTTTGTATCGAAGTTTTACATGATGTCCCTACATTGTTCTTATCTTTGTACCAGCTTCTGAGAGAGATTGGTCCCATTCAAAACTAATTTCCTTGTTCAAACAAGAGATAGTAAGTGAGTTCTTGGACTGACAACCTAAACTATAAAGGGCTCCTTTCTATATTAAGATGTCCTAGGCACTGGTCTATGGCAACTCTAGACTGTCTCTAGGAGGGTGACAAAATCATCCACAACAACAACCATGAATGATTGGTAGATATGATTTAAATTGGGTTTATCATATTAGTTAATGAATTTGGGCAAGAGAATAGAGGAACCATGCTTGCCTTGGATAAATTCCCAAGGCATACATGATAAAATTAAATGGAGATTGGGCTACATTGTATATTGGGGACAATGAAGTCAACCAACAAGAAGTGGGGAGTAAGGGGACCTAACATAATAGCACCCCCACCACCACTCAAGACAAAACCACTGTGGATGAGTGGAATGAACAGACAACAAGGATGTTGGCTTATGCAACTGAAATGGTTGCAACATGATAGCAAGGGCCCATGAAGAAAGAACAGAAAATGGGGTATTCAAGAATAAAATGAAGGAAAAAATAAGCATTCATGAAAAGAGCACTATCACGCATTAAGGGAAGACTAATTCTGATACAAAGAACAACAAAGAACGCAAATGTATGAGATCATTACTGAGGAAGAATACGATGAAACTCTCATAAAGAAAGTTGTAGGAAACATAGTTGCGCTATAGAGAAGGAAAAAGGAAGCATAGCGCAAAAGGAAAAAAAGGAGCACATAACTCTATATTGCTACTGGAATGCAAGGAGTAGAGAAATCATTCGATTGAGCATTGGTGGGTGGTTGAAATATCTCTCAAATGAGGACAATAATATTTGGATTCCTTGCAAGGATGGAGGGTGGAGATGCCTTTCTCTGGATTCCCTTTATAGCTTGGGTGGAGGCCTTCTCCTTGGATTCCTCATAAGGAGAGTTATTTAGCCCCCTCTGCTCTTTTCTAGTTTATACAGTGGGTTATGGATTCTGAGGATTGGGTGGAACCACTATGTCAAAAAATTGTTGAGGGTGGAGGTGTTAAGCCTATGGATTCCCTCATTTAGTTTAGGGTGAAGGTGGTGAGTCTCTAGATTCCCTAATTGCTTGAGGGTGGAGGTGTGAGCCTTTGGATTCCATTTTTGATTTGAGGGTGGAGGTATAAGCCTCTAGATTCCCTTGTTAATTTAAGGGTGGAGGTGAGAGCCTTTGGATTCCCTTGTTTTGCTGGTGGGTGGAGGTGAGCCTCTATGTTACCGGTCATTTTGTCACATCCGCTCAAAATCCCTGAAAACCGGATCAATCAAAATACTTGAACACTTTGTCATTATTTCTTTGCTAATTCCTAAGCATCACCTCTCCAAAATGTATGGGTTTATGGGTCAATTGGCTAAAAAACCATGTTTTTAACCCCAACGTACCCTATATGCTTGTCCCAATGCAATGGTTGCAAGTTACATAACTGAGCATCTGCACTGATCAACACAGGTTTCTTTACTTTGCAGGCGCATTGATTCTAGAATTTCAAGAAAATTAAAATATATTTTCGAATCTTCTTCTTCCAGAAGCTTGTAAGGTGATTTTAACAATTTACCATGGATAGAGATCTCAAATTCCTATATGATCCTACTCTAGTGGTCTTATCTCTTATATCTAAAACTTATCCTCCCTCGTATGTGGATCTCAAGCCTAGATTGGTAAATCCTAAACTACCACTTTCACCCTATAAATTTACTGCCTCCCACAGAGTCTGAGTTGGTTTTTGGAGATTACTAGTGCCCTCATATTGTTATTTTGAGCTTAAGGAATCATCATCCATTTATGCGTTAGGATTGAGTGTGAAGGTTTGCTTTGAGGCAAGGAAGGACAAGGAAATTGGGGATATATCTACAAATTCAACTTCTATATATGGTTGTAACTCTCTCCTTTATTTATTAATACAAAAAGCACTTTGTTTTCCTATACTTTTGGCATGTTGGTGCTTATGCATTTCAATGTCATGTTGAATAATTTATTAGAGATATTGAATTATGATATGTGGATATTGTAGTTCCCTTGTTTGTTTTAGTCTTTGTTGTAGGTTCCATTTATAGTGTGAGGAGGTAGAGTTTGAGCTTACAAGCAAGGATAAGAAGAGGATTTACTATAGATTCCAGGTAGGTCCCTTTTTTGTATTCTAATCTCTCTAAGGAAAACATATATATTTTTTCTCTCTATTGTTATAGATCATACCACTAGATCTAGGGAGTTCATTTTTGTCCACATAAGTGAATTTTCCATATAACAAATTGGCAACCATATTGGGGAGCTAGATTTCCCTTAATGGTTTCCTTGGCCTTAACATTTTTTCACCTTTAAAAGCGACCCTAATTAACTTATTCAAATAGTAATTGACCTTAAGAAAACACATTTTTGAGCTTGGTATCGTTTCTTGTGTCGTATCTTGACCAAATTAGCCCCAAGCCACTCTCTGTTCTAAGACAGAGTGCCCCAGTGCAGTCTCTTCTCTCTGGAAGTGCAATGAAGCACTCTGTTTCCCACTCTGCACCTACGTTGATCTTGTAGAATGCACAAATTTTCATTTCTTTGTCTTGCTCTTTGTTATGCTTTGGTCCAGAAGGTTTTCTTGAGTCTCTTAATCTATTAGTGCCATTATAAAGCCATCATAATGTTTACATTTGATTTTGTTAGCCTTTGATGAGAATTTCTTTGGTTTTTTTCTTTTTCTTATCAATTAGGTTTTTTGTAAACATTTGGCTTGAGTGTTGATTACTTGAATAATTTTTTATTACAGTTTGATTATGTGTGATTTATTTTATCAATGATCTAGCTAAATTTTAGTTTTCATTGTATTTGAAAATTAAAAGGAAAGAAAAGAAAACATTTCATTATTTGCATTACATGTAGGGTTTTGAATTCGAATTGGAACAGTTGCATTGAAAGATCTATTTAGGAAGAGTTTTTTATTGCATCATTGCTTGCTTCATTATTGTTTGTATCTTCCCTCTCATAGATATATCCTCATTGAAAATAAAAAGATTTATTGTTATCATGTTGGATTGCATCATAAGGAATACAAGTAAATTCGTGTAGTGAGCCTTGAAACTAAAGCATAATTGAAGAGAAACTTCTAAAATTTACTCAATCAATCTAAGGAGCATTTGGAACATTAATGAAACACATATAGGTCTAGGCTAGAGACATATTTTGGCTTCTTTAAACATAGGAGTTATCGTTACTTGTTTTCATTACATTTTATGGGTAGTCGGTATTCCATGTACGTAATTATATCACATCGTTCTCCATGTACCTTTGAGTATATCAAATGGAACTCCACGTATGAAAAAGTATATCAGAATACTTCCTAATGTACATGATGCATTAGAAAACACTACTACATATTGCACTTCCACATACCTTCGGGTATATTTTGGAAGTCCCCTATAGGTTGTTATCCCGCCATAGGTAAACGAGTCGACTGCCTTGTCCACTGTGATACATCGAACACAACATCCAGGGAGATTGCATGCACATACTAGAAATGACATTCTGCAGTTCATAGTGGCTTGGTAATCCTTTTCTACATAGTTACTATTTTTTGTTTTTGTTTTTAAAGTTCCAAAATTTATTAACCCATCGCTGAAGAACACCCTCAACGACCTCGTCATTCTCTTAGAATGCAAATATTGCCTCCTCTACCTCCTGAGGCAACCCCTGGTCATCGAAAGAATAAAAGGCACAAAATAAAAAAACTGGTAATTCATATGCTTCCCCTTCTAGAACTACATCTGAAGTAAATCAACTAGAATCATCACTTCCCATAAGTACCGATCCCAAAATCACATCTTTATCAACTAGTGATTCCAATGCAATCAAAACTGAAAACCTTGAAACTTCACTACTTGAGGTCATTAAACATGAATTTCTCGATTCAGATATATTACAACCTGAGTAACCTCTATTAAATAAACCTGTTACTTCAAGGCCTTCCCTTTCTCTTCCTCTACCTTTGACCCAAGCACAACTCGTATATTTCGGTCCTGACAAAGAAGTACTTCCACCTGATCTTTTGAATATTGAGGAAATTACTGAAGAGAATCGACCTTCATCTCCTGTCAATTTAAGAGGGGCTCCTCTTTATCAAGCTCATCCTTTTCATACTCTAATAGAAGGCCCTTCAACTAACACTCCCCTTTTCAACTAACTTTTGAGTTTCCCTTGGAAAAATTCTTTGGGAAGTTTAACCATGACTGAGCCAACGAAGGTTTCTCAAGCCGTATCTGTTACCATGAGTGAGACAACCGAAGTTGCAGCTACCTCCAAGTTTGTGACTTGTATAGAAACCCATTTGTATGGTGGTCCACTAGTGCCGCCTGGATACCAGTCATTATCTGGAACCTTTTCTAGTGCGTCAAATAGTCCATGGACTTCTCCCTTGTCATCTTCATCTGGTAATTCTTTGATGAGCACCTCACAATCTATTCCACCTGTTAACACTAGAAAATCGTACAAGCAGAAGACGAAATTATTTAATGTCAAGCAGAAGGATTTACAAGGCTGGAAGACATTACAGAATCTAGAAAGTATTTAAAAATATCTAAGGTCTGAGGAAAAATCAAATTTGAGAAAGTCATAAATGCTTTTTCACACATTATCCTTCGTGTTACTTGCTTTATGACCTAAAATGTGCACAATCCTGGGAGTGGCGAAATGTCACTTTCTAGGACCACACAAAGTACACTCCAGAACAATGATTCCTCACTTGAAGCCGCCTAAGGACAACCACCAAAGCCTCCTTAAACATCAAGCGAGCACACAATGGAATATTTGGAGCACACAAAGGAATCATCCCCCTCTTTTGGGTCACCATCCACAATGTACCAAGAGAGTGAAGGAGGATTTGAATTCTCCTATATAAGGCCACCATGAGATGAATAATGGGTAAAAACATTGTTATGCTGGCCATAATTGCCCAAGCAATACCAGCAGTGTGTGATCCGGAGCTGAAGATAGAGGGGACTCAATTGTTGGCCATCCAACAAGTTCAGTCCACCACAATAGAGAGAGGGAGACTTTGCACCGAGGCAATCTTGGAGTAAAAATATCCTTGCATTGGGAGTTAGAACCCATGTTTTAGGGGCCCTTTGGCAAGAGGGAAAAGTTTCATCCTTATTTCCTACCAGCACTCAATAAGAGGGGTTGAAGAGCCACCATTCATATTATTGTAGATGTTTGACTCTATTCAGAGCTTTTGTTTATTTGTTGTAGTTTTAGTTTATATATGCATGCTATTTATCTATCTAGTATGTTTATGATTCTAGCTTGTTCCACTAACTTGCTTGACTCCACTTTTTTTTCTGCCTGTTACCATTAACTTAAGTGGGTAGACCACACCCCTTAAGTTGGTGTGATTTCGTACATACGTGCACCAAACACACTCAAACACCACCTATTGTGCCCAAACCTTCTTTGGAGCAATAATATGGTTAATTTATTAGTGGATTAGGACATATAAAACAACCTTCTCCATCCTATAGTGGGTACTCTCCTCCTAGGGGGTTGTTTCCTCTATATACTCCTTATCCCCCAACAAGGGGGAACCTTGTTGTTTCCATGTATCCATCTCCCGATCAAATGTCACAAATGGGTGCTCAATCCTATTCAAGTCCTCCATTCCTGGGAATGGCTTCTTGGAATCCTATGTTGCCTGTTCAACTTGGTTTGGTTTTAAATCAACTTCCCACTTCACAACCTGCCTTGGTCACACCCCAGGTTCCCACTTTCCAACCTATTCAATCTCTGCCTCAACCTTCCCAAGATTTATCTCAAGTAAGTCAACTTGTCTAGGATGTATCTCAAACACAGCCTATTCCATAAGTATATGGGATCTCTCAAATCCCACCTACCCAACCTCTTCAAGGTGCATTGCAAACTCCACCACTTGGTCGGTCAATACCTCAGATGTAAGTGTCAAATCAACCTATATATGGTATGGCCCAGGTACCAATTAATCATCCCAATGTAGGTATGATGCGAAATTCCTTTGGTAAATCATTCCAAAGTATCCCAAAAATTTCTGTTGGTTAAACTACTATTTCGCAAATTCCTTATCAAGGCCAATAGATTCAAACACAACTATTTCAACCTTTTCAAGGTTATCAAGGAACTAGACCATCTAGTTATGCTTATCTTGGTTATTAAAACCCTCCCTATCCTGGAATGCAAATTTTGGTTGCACAACCCATTCTTTCATATCCAGGATATCCTCCACCAATCTTTAATAGGCAGTTTCCATTCGCGGAAACCCTTGAATTACTAAATTTAACTCAGCTAACGAATGTCCTTATTTTTCATTCTCCTTGGTGGTCGACCATTCCTACAAAATTGTCGAGCAATATTCAAAAATTCAATGGAAACCCTGGAGAATACCCGTCTACTCATGTTATTACATATCATTTATTGTGTTCATCCAACTCCTTAAATGATGATTCAATTCATTTACGACTTTTCCAAAGTATTCTTACTAGTACAAAAACTAAGTGGTATGTTGAATTGCCACTAGCACCATTTAACAATTTCAATGCCTTAAAAACTACATTTTTACCCATTTTCAATTACCTATTTGATATGAAGCTGAAACCAAACTTTTGACCTCCTTGAAATAGTCTCACTCCACCCATATCTCTTATCATATTCATGAATGGAGGTGTCAGCGTCGGTTGGTCAAAAATTTCATTCCTGATAAGTTATTGGCTGAATGGTTTATCAAATCCTTGTTACCATTCATAACTAAATACGTTGTTAAAGGTGGAGTTGTCACTAAAGATAAATTCATTGCTCGTGCTCGATACCTTGATTTTATTTATACTCAATCTGCCACGCTCTACAACAAGATACCCAATGTTCCATGACCTCAGCATATTGTTCCATCACCTCCCACTAAAGAATCACATGTAGCTGAAGGTGTGAATGGTTCCACTAGTAAACTACTAGTGAGTAAACTATATGGTTCATCTCCTGTTGTGGTTACGCAAAACCCATTCTCTATTACTCTTGTGACTACTTCCAAGGTTAATGTCATTCAATCCATGAAAGGAAAATCTCAGCAACCCAGAAGTAAGAAGAAAGGTAAAGTAAATAAGAAGAAAGAAAATCCTTCACAGAAAAAAATAAAATAATCAGTCTCCTAAGGACAACGAAAGCCTAGTTATCCTTGCCTTATTTGTAATGAGGAAAATTTTATTCTAGACTATCCACATCGAGCAGAAGTTAATCAAATCTTGACGTTGTCATCTAATGCGCCTATTGTGTTAACCAATCCCTTTCCCAACCAAGAGAAAAATATGGTTGAATGAGATCCAACTTCCTCTTCCCATGTTATGATGTTATCTTTCACTAAACATAGAGACGAGATCATGGTGGCTACAAGAAATAAATACTACGGTAACCGGAACCCCTTGACTAGTAAGGTTACTGATCAACCTGCCAATTCTACTCAATTTGCTTCAAATCCTTCTCCAAATGTGATACTGATTGAATTAACCATTAAACCCCCTAAAGGTGTTTTTCACAAATCCACATTCAATCCTCGCGCGAGAGCAACAAAAAATTATAACATAGTTGAGGACTTGGCCCAAGCTCCTTCTGTTATGTCAACTCTCAAGGTATTTTTGAATTTTCCTACCCAAAAGAGGCCTTTGCTTGCATAAATTGGAGGGATAGATTCATCAGATTCTAATCTTGTGGTCTTTAATCATGAGAATCATATAACCAAACTTCCACACTAATTGGGATTCATGATCCAGGTTGTTGTTTGAAGTAAAACTATCCATCAGACAATTGTGGATGAAGGTGCTTCGACCTATATCATGTCACTTTATTGTTGGAAAGCTATTGGTTCTTCTCAAATTAATCATTCACCCACCACTCTTAAACCTTTTGATAAAAGAGGTTTCAAACCTTACATAATTTCGAATACATGACAAGTAGAATTAGCTTGCGAAACAATTTTAGTAGAAGTTGAAGTTATAGATGGACCTTTAGATTATAAACTTTTACTAGGCCGCACATGGATTTATTCCATGGCAGCTATCATCTCAACTTATTTTAGGATGATTTGTTTCCCTCACCAGGGGGGAATCATGTCCATCAACCAACTTACCTTTTTTGCCAATAATTCTTAAACTACTGGAAGCATCCCACTTATGGGTGAATCCCCACAGTCCTATCAACATGTCGGAGTTGGATTGTTGAAAGATTCCTCTTCGATGGGAAATTTTTCACTCCCTCCTCCTAACATTCCAAATTTGGTTGCTTTTTTTAATATGATTTCCTCTAGTGTCCTTTTTTAATATGATTTCCTCTTGTACTTTTCTATCTGATCCTTGGATAGTACCAGACCTTTCCAATGTTGATACATTTGGTGACCATATGCTGCACAAGCTCATTAATATTGAAAATGAAACCATTTATTTGGCTTGTTCGACAAATTCTGATTTCAATTCCTTTATAAACTAGGTTGATTATTCCCAAGATTTTGGTTCATCTTTTGGCCCTTTCACCGACACGTTCTCTACTAATGAAAGCATCATGGAAATCATGATGTCAAATGAGGTGCCATGGGTCGATAATCATCATCGTTCCTCCTTTCCTGAAACCCTTGATAATAATCTTGGAGACTTTTATTCACTCAATATTACTAAAACATTTAAGAATTTTGTCTCTATTCATGACATTGATGTTGGGCCATAATTGTAATCTACGGATAAACTACGCTTCCCTTGACCGGTGTCTAGTCTAGAACAACAGGTGGAAGACTGCACTACCCTTTTTCCTAACTTAGAACAAATATATAGAGAGGATTGGATGCTTACTTGTTTCAATCGCTTCCAAATGATTCCTTTCTGTCGCTTCCACTACAGCCTCAACTTCAAGCGGTTTCAAATAGCTAAATGCTTCCTGCAAGAAAGAACACTGAAACAACAGAAGATACAATAATCTAGATATCTATTCAAGTTAATTAGCCAAATCAGTTAAGCATAAACAACATTCATCAACTAAGATTCTACAACATGGAAAATAAAAGTAAACATGGATGCATGTAGGGAAAAACAAGAAGTACTCTTTATTGAAGATAGAAGGAGAGGTTACAACCTAGTGACTGATTCATCATGACCTTCCAGCAGAGTTCCTTAGTCTCATCACAGCATAAGTCTCTCCACTAGTAGCTCCACAAATCAAACTCTCTATTGAAAATTCTCCAGCATTTCTCTACTCAAATTCTTCCTCCTTGAACACTTAGCTTTGTGTTCAATTTATAGATGAACTGTAGGTTGTTTTGCAATAAATTGCATTCAAAAAATAGGAAATACATGTTTTCAAGTCATGTAGATGTCAAATGGACACTTGGATCCGAAGCATGACACATGTGAACCCTTCTACAAGACACTGGCCAAGTGGAGATTCCGGAACAATGAGAATTTCGCTCCCAATGTGACCAACACGAATGTTGGGAAGTGCTTTGCAGAGCAGCCTTGAATGGGGCTACCTGCATATGCAATGCACTTAGGCCCCTTAGAGCCTGTGTTGGTGAGCTCCCACATGTTTAATAACAAGCTTCAAACCATGGAAAAGCCTTGCTTTGATGAAAATCTTGTTTGATTCATGAATGTTTCCTGTCTTAGGGCATATAGCAACTGAGATGATAGGGAATGATAGACCCTTTGATCATCGGTCCTGGAGATGATGCCCAGTTAGCCGGGTCATTGGGAATGGTGCCCAAATTGACCTATAACAATTCCCCCCTAAAGCATGAGATCCAAATAATAAGAACATTTGATTGAGATGCTTTGCACTATGATGAGACTGGAAACAAAGTAGAACGATCACCTGCATCAATCTTACAATACATTACATCATGATAAATCCTCTATTGATCATAATTGCTGAGGGTAGGCATTCCCATAGTTAGCACATAAAACAATATAATAACATGTACATAATTCAGAAAGTCGTCTACATTGGAATGTTGCCTAGATTCAGACATCGCCTATAGATATAGGCCCATGTTTGGATGACAATCTGTATGTAAGGTCACCGTACAGATGATGTGTACAAAAATCCTGAAATCGCAGCCCGGATGGCTGAAACTAGATCCAGGGTCTTCTTATCTCATTCACTGGATCATTCGGGTACAAGTCTAGCCATGCGAATATATGATTTTTCGTCGAACATGGAAAGCCATCGTTTGATTACCAGCCAATAATGAAAGCTGTTAACAAACGCGAGAGAACCACCATTAATGAAAATGGCCCTCAAGGTATTGCAGTACATTTCGTAAGGCGTGAATAGATGATTTGATGTCGAACGCTAAACAAAATCTTTTGGTCAAAAGTCTAGAAGCGAGGATCTTGTCGATGTTGTAACAAGCCTCATGGTACTAGAATATGATGTTTCTGAGTGAACTTCCTGGATATTGATTTGTAGTCGACAGGAAGTCACCTTATTGCAAAACTGGAGTTACTGATTTCAGAGACAAGGGTATGACTTGATATAGCAATTGTTAGGGATGACGGTCATGAAAATGAAGGTTTATGAGTATTGCAGATGGATGAGTTCTAAATCACTGGATGAATTCTCTTGAACATATCGGTGACACTGTGATGAGTTGGAAGCATTGACCCAAAACCGAAGTGAAGGCATGATGAAACATAGGTGTGAATGAACCGTCAAGATGATTACCCAACCCAAACAGTCACGGACATGGAATGAAAGAAGTGTCATGTTCAAGAGCGACTTGCTACCAAAAAGAGACTTTGCTTGCTTTTCCCAAATTTTCCTCGGTCATTTGTCGACTAGTACCTCTTTATTTTTTAACAAGCTTGAGGAGGATAACATTTGCTTGATCTATAATTCAACCCTTCGGGCGAATAAAGAATGAAGTATCGCTATTTAATAATTTAACGAGTCTAGCGATGAATGAAACTTGATTCTT
Organism: Pinus albicaulis; assembly: GCA_034641835.2. Taxonomy (NCBI): domain Eukaryota; kingdom Viridiplantae; phylum Streptophyta; class Pinopsida; order Pinales; family Pinaceae; genus Pinus; species Pinus albicaulis. The sequence continues at coordinate 1,211,067,364 of CM076583.1, forward strand.
GCCATGATTGACAAGCCCGTCGCTATTTTATGTTTTAACGAGCTTAATGACAGTGATAGCCCGGTCCTTTTTCATGTTTATAGAGTCTGAAAAAAGAGGACAAAAGAGGACTCCAAAAGTATTTTTTCGTAAATTTGTCTCTCAGATCTGAAAAAGTGTAAAATAATATCTGAAAGACCCTCTTTGGTCATGTTTAACCAAGGTATTCCTTTTTCGTAAATAATCCATCTTAGTCTGGAAAAGGGTTACACTTATACTGAGTAGATATCAATTCATTTACTTTAACGAGCTCGAAATGACAAGTGCTCGACAATATTTTCACATTATTGGAGTTTGAAAAGAGCTCAAAGAAGACTCCAGGGGTTCCTTTTTCGCTGTTATCGAAGCTCGAAAAAGAGATAAAAGTGCGCTTCAAATCCTTTTTCGTTTTTAACAAAGCTCGAAAAATAAGGAGAAAAAGTATGCTTTGTGGTCAAATCATTCTTTGAAATAAATCTGCCTGACTAATCTGTTCATCAGTTGTATTTCCTGTTCAAAAAAACAACAAATGGATTAAAAATACATGTTTCGTGATAAAAAAACATAATAAAACCATAGTCGTAGCAATAAATTTAACTTGCAAGTAATTAAATGACTATATAAAGCAGTTTCACTATTCATTTTTACCATTCCATAGTTACCATTTTCATTTTGGAGCTCTGAACTTGATTTTTCCGTTGAACTTCAGCGGTCGATTGCATGCAATTGGTAAGAATGTTTTGAATGCCCCCTGCTAGAGCACATGTCGAATGCCCCTTGCAAGAGAAGATGCCCCCCAAGCTTCATTTCATTCAACTAAGTAGATTACTGGTTATTGATAGCTGGATGGAATGAAGGTTCATTATAGGGGAGGATTTGTTTCATTTTTTAATGAGCTTGACACAGGAGAAGAACTATGCTCATGACCCGTTTCATTTTTTAACGAGGTTAACACAGTAAAATAAATTTCCTCAAACGCACTTGTTTCATTATTTTAACGAGGTTTACACAAGAAAGAAGAACTATCCTCAAAGGTACTTGTTTCATTTTTTAACGAGGTTGACACAAGAAAAAATAACTATCTTCATAATCTGTTTCATTTTTTAACGAGGTTGACACATAAAAAGAACAATCCTCATGACTCTGTTTCATTTTTTAACGAGGTTGACACAGAAAAAGAACCATCCTCATAACTCTGTTTCATTTTTTAACGAGGTTGACACAGAAAAAGAACCATCCTCATGAGAACTTGTTTCATTTATCGAGGTTGACACAGGAAAAGAACTATCCTCAACACCTGTTTCATTTTTTAACGAGGTTGACACAGGAAAAGAGAACCATCCTCATTGTGCAGTTGGAGTAGTGAGTGTGTGCTGGAAAAGACATAGTCTAATAGAATCATCATTTCAGGAGTTTGGTGAGCACCATAAATGACAAGTTATAACATGTGTTGACGGGTCTTCTCCAAGGTTTTCATTGAATTTTGGAATTTCCGAGGGTAACATATGTGGTATCACCAGCCTCCAAGGAGAGGAACCAGATAGGATTCCAGATGATGACATGAGTGAAGTCAATGGACAAAACATCGAAGATGAAGCAACAACATATGTTGTCGCAGCTGAAATAGATGGTTCAGTCTAGGATGTTATCTTATCCATGGTCAAATGACGCAGTGTATACCCTATAGAATCTACGGGAACCGAAAGTGAAACAAGATCAACAAAAGCAAAGGAAGGTGATTGAGGAAAAGACTTGTACAGGTAAAGCTCCTACCGAAAATGAGTTGGAGTTAAAGGTGTCTCGTCTTGTGATATTTCTTCAACCAAAATCGAACTAGGTGGAAGAATTTCGCTGTCAGGCACAAAGTATATTTCAGGTGGTTGACTGCGTGATATGGGAGACTCAATGGCTACAATAGATTGTGGGATGACTAATTCAGGAACAACTTTCGATTGTTCGACTTCAGGATCAAGATTTTCTCCACTTAGGGAATATAGCAACTGAAATATAAGGGGATGATAGACCCTTTTTAATTGGTCCTAGGGATGATATCCAGTTTGGCCAATAACAGTTGCCCCCTAGAGCACAATGGGATCTGGATTAACTTCCAGTTGAACAACGTCGGGTTCGGGAGGTATGGTCTCACAGATTGAATGGATCGTGACCACGGGTAGCTATGAGGACTCTGTCTCGACAACAGTAGACAAACCAGGTTTTGTAGAAACAACTTGTGCCAACTCTGGTATATGGGAAGATGATGCTTCACCAGAAGTACTGATGGTACTGGTTTCGGTAGAGCGATGTCTACACAAACGACGGGGGAAAGGATTTTGTTCTTCCACGATGACTGATTTATTTTAATCAAAAAACAAATAAACAAAAAGAGGGTAATGCTAGGCAAAAGGGTTTACCAAGAAACTGTGAACTGCAGAATACCTCTTGGCAAACTAAGAAGTACGTGCAGGTAATCTCCCCGAATGCTGTGTTCGGTGTATCACAATTTCAGGGTGGCCGACTCGGTTCACTATGGATAGATAGCACTAAAATTTGTCCTCCAAAATATACCCGAAGGTACGTGGAGGCCCAAGTCCGTATTAGCGCTATTTGATGCGAAACCGCACAGTGAGAGCACCCCTTTATAATTATTGTACTGTAACACCGCCCGATATACCCGAGAGTACGTGGACGAGCTACGATATACTTACGTACGTGGAGTGAGGTATCACACTCGGAATGTATCGCAGACAAAACGACAGCTGCTATGTTTTACGACGCCAGAACACATCTCTAGCCTAGACCTCTAAATGTTATCGTTAATGTTCCAAAGCGTTGTTAAGTAAATTGAGATTTATTTTATGTTGATCTTTCTTAACAGTTTGCCTTTCAGGTTCACCATGATGATGTATATAAAATTCCTAAAATGCAAGCTAAGAATGATAAACAAACTTTCACTTTCAGCTTTTTCGATGAAAGACCTAGCTACTAAGGGAAGGGAGAAAATAATTTGAGAGCAAACAAATCAATGAACAAAACAAATCAATGAATCTCAAACTAAATTTAGATTTCCTAATGTTCTCTTTGCAAAAAACATACAATCCTACATGCAAATGTAAGTTTTTCTTTTCAGTTTCCTGAATGTTATGAATGTAGAAAGAAAACTAGGTGCACTAGATCAATAATCGAAATGATTTTTACTTTCGAGAAACGAAGAATACAAACAAAAATTTATCTTTTGAAGGAAAAATGAGGACTTCAACAACAATTTCTCCTATCAATGAAATGAAGACTTTACAACAGTTTCCTATTTCAAAAGAAAACGATTCTTAATGCGACCATAAAAAGTACTTTGAAATCAACTTGTCAATGATAATGAAAAACTTTTTTAAAACAACATTGAACAAATTTCCAGTCAAAGGAGAAGAAATATATAGAGTTACTGGTCAAATAGCGCATTAAAATTTTCAGAAAAAATCAGCAAACAAAACTGAAGCAAAGTACAAAGTCAGATTCAAGGGGATTTGTTCCTTTCAAGAGCCAACACAGTCTCCAAAGGGAGATAGTGCTATGCAACGCAGGCTGACAAGGGAGACAATGCTCTGCAAAGCACTGTGCCTTGACCAAGGGTGTGTTGAGCACAGTAAACAAAGAAAAAGCTACCTTTTGGCTCACTAACTTTGAAAATTAATGTTTGAAAAAGTTTAATATTTATGTGAAATAGCTACTGGGTGGATTTAGAAAGCAGATCAGAGACTAAAACACCAAGAATTAAGAGAAATTATCCCCAGTGGAGTCGCCAGCTACTGGGTGGGCCAGAATTGTAATCTACGGATAGACTACGCTTCCCTAGACCGGTGTCTAGTCTAGAACAACAGGTGAAAGAATGCACTACCCTTTTTCCTAACTCAGAACAGATATATAGAGAGGATTGGATGCTTACTTGTTTCAATTGCTTCTAAATGATTCATTTCTGTCGCTTCCACTACAACCTCAACTTTAAGCGGTTTCAAATAGCTGAATGCTTCCTGCAAGAAAGAGCACTGAAATAGCAGAAGATACAATAATCTAGATATCTATTCAAGTTAATTAGCCAAATCAATTAAGCATAAACTACATTCATCAACTAAGATTCTACAACATGGAAAATCAAAGTAAACATGGATGCATGTAGGGAAAAACAAGAAGTACTCTTTATTGATGATAGAAGGAGAGGTTACAACCTAGTGACTGATTCATTGTGACCTTCCAACAGAGTTCCTTAGTCTCATCACAGCATAAGTCTCTCCACCAGCAGCTCCACAAATCAAACTCTCTATTGAAAAGTCTCTAGCATTTCTCTACTCAAATTCTTCCTCCTTGAACACTTAGCTTTGTGTTCAATTTATAGATGAACTGTAGGTTTTTTTTGCAATAAATTTCATTCCAAAAATAGGCAAGACATGTTTTCAAGTCATGTATATGTCAAATGGACACTTGGATCCAAAGCATGACACATGTGAACCCTTCTAGAAGACACTGGCCAAGTGGAGATTCCGGAACAATGAGAATTTCACTCCCAATGTGACCAACGCACCTTTGAATGTCGGGAAGTGCTTTGCAGAGCACCCTTGAATGGGGCAGCTACCTGCATATGCAACTCACTTAGGCCCCTTAGAGCCTGCGTTGGTGAGCTCCCACATGTTTAATAATAAGCTTCAAACCATGGAAAAGCCTTGCTTTGATGAAAATATTGTTTGATTCATGAATGTTTCCTGTCTTAGGGCATATAGCAACTGAGATGATAGGGAATGATAGACCCTTTGATCATCGGTCCTGGAGATGATGCTCAGTTAACGAGGTCATTGGGAATGGTGCCCAAATTGACCTATAATAATTGATTTCGAGAAGAACTTAGCAAATATTGAAGAGATCGTCCCTCTTGATATTTCAATAAACCAAGAGTTATCTAAAATGTCCATATTGGTGCACCTTGTTGTCCTTACAAGGTCAAGGTTTATAAATCTCCTTTTCAATAATTTCATGACATTTTCGCCTAGACATATGAAGATATGCCAGGTATTGATCTGAATATCATAGTACATTAAATTAAAACTTATTTGGATGCTAAGTCAGTTCGACAACGCTTAAGTTTGGTTCACCCTAAGAATATTAATGTAATCAAATCAGAGGTTGAGAAACTTATGTGTGTTGGCTTTATTTACCTAGTTCCTCTCACTGATTAGGTCTCCAATATTATCCATGTGATGAATAAATAAGGAACAATTCGAGTATGCATGAACTGTTGGGGTATTAATCATTCTTGTCCCAAAGACAACTACCCTACCTTGTTTATCGACCAAATCGTTGATGACTCTGCTTGAAGTGAATTTTTTTCATTTATGGATGGTTTTTTCGGCTACAATAAAATCAACATACTCCCACCAAACCAACATAAGACCTCTTTTATTTGTCCATGGGGCACGTTTTCCTATCGTAAGCTCCCTTTCGATTTGAAGAACTTTGGTGCGACTTTTTAGAGGGCCATGAACTATGCCGTTTATGATATCAAACACATTGTATAACTTTATTTGGTTGATTTACTTGCCCACTCCAAACATCGTGAGGATCACCTGATCCATATAAGGGCTATTTTTCTACATTGTCGACATTTCAATGTCATATTAAACCCACACAAATGTGCTTTTTGTGTCCACTCAGTAGACTTTTCGACTTCATTGTGTCGAAGCAAGGAATCTGTATTGATCCACTAAAAGTACACGTGATTGTTGATTTTTCTACACCTTTCTCACTTATCTAGTTACAATGCCTCCAAGGAAAGGCTAACTTTCTATGAAGATTTGTCCCGAACTACACAAAACTTACGAAAGGATTTTCTCGCCTATTGAAAAAAGGGGTTACCTTCCATTGGGATGATACAACCCAAAAATACTTTGATGCTTTGAAAGGTGTGCTTGTTCGTGCATAATTGTTATGTCCCCCTGATTATCAATGCGGTTATTTCCTATATCTCGTTGTCGTTGTTACCACCAGTTCCATGGTATTGTGCCAAGAAGATGACCTGGGGATAGACATCCTATCTATTATTTTAGTCAAAATTTAGATGAAATTGAAATCAAATACACCCACGTTGAAAATTTAGATCTTCCACTAGTGCAAGTTATCCAAAGGTTCACCACTACATTTTGATTCGGAAGACTGTGGTAGTTTCTAGTTGCAAGACTAGTGACCTATATATCTTGTCACGACAAATTTTAAGGGGGAGTTGCTCCAAATGGGTTGTTATTTCTAGGAGTTCAATTTGGAATTCATCAAATCAAAGTTTAGGAAGTCCCTAGTCTTCGCTAAACTAATCTACGACCTTCCCTCATCGGAAACTGAGTCTACATTTGATGATTATATTCTTGATGATTTGTTGTTTCTAATTGATTCATCTAATCCGTGGTATGGAGATATTTATCTATCTCCAGACCCAAAATTTCCATCCTAATACCTCTTGCTCTGATCAACGACGTATTTGATACCAGGCTCGAAATTTCATTACAATTGGCGACACACTCGATCGTCATGGTGTTGATATGATCTTTAGAATGTGCGTCACTCATGAAGAGGCCAAGAAATATTTGAATAGTGTCACACTGGATCATGTGGCAGACATATGTCTAATTATGCCACCACCCAAAATATTTTGCGATCCGATTACTTTTGGCCCACCATGTTTCGAGATTGCATCCTTGCAGTCCAAAAGTGTCACGTTTCCATATATGATGATCACAAAGCTCATGCTCAACCTACTCCTATGCATCCTGTTATCGTTGTTGGTCCCTTTGTGAAATGGGCATTGACTTCATGACATGTAACCCTCATTCTTTCGGGGTGCATGGCTACATTATTGTGGCTGTAGATTATTTTACCAAATGGGCTGAAGCGATGCCTACATAAAACAAAACTGGAAAAACAACTATATTATTTATTTTCAATCACGTCATTGCTAGATTTGGTGTTCCACAAGCTATCATTACAGACCATGGTAAACATTTCCAAGATCACATGATGCCTGAACTTACTGCCAAGTTGGGCCTTCAACATGACAACTCGACTCCCTATTAACCATAAAACATCGGGCAAGTAGAAGCCATTAACAAGGTTTTGAAAACAATTTTGCAACACATGATAGGGATTCATAAAATGAATTAGCACTTCATTCTTTTTTTAGACTTGTGGGCATACCGAACATTTGTCCAAATTGCACTTGGATTTATACCCTTTCAGTTGGTGTATGGTTTAGAAGCACTCCTTCCCATCAAACATGATATTCCATATTTAAAGCTTGTCGTCGAGATTCTTCCCACAAATTCTGCAGAAGATTTTTGCATCTAACATGCTTAGATTAAACCCAATAAAATGATGCAATGGAAAATTATGCCCACAAGAAACATATAAAGAACATTATGACAAAAATGTTAAACCTCGTGCATTTTGGGCAGGTGACCTAGTCCTTTTGTATGATTAGGAACTCGATAAGTTAGCGGCTAGGAAGCTCGAACTAATGTGGCTAGGCCCATATATAGTGACCCATGTACTTGCAAAAGGGGATTATGAGCTCATTGATTTTGATGGAATTCCTTTGGTGCAACCCATAAATGGGTTGTACCTTAAAAAATACTATGCCTAGATTACCTTTGCATAGTCACTGTGTACATACTGTACAAGTGTGTTAGTGTGTTTGCAATGTGTTTCCTTTGAAATTTCCTATGTCTCTGTTGATCTTGGAATACATTTGATTTGCATATGTCGGTGTTCCCTCAGCCATATGTTGGTTATACTGATGACTCTAGTCGTATTACTCTGAACCTTTCCTTCGCAACAAGGGCTATTTATGCTCGAAATGGAGAGTTAGCGAGTTTACAAGGGATTTGTATCGGTCACTCGACTAATAGTATCGCTAAGTATAGCACAATGATCAAATTATTGTCTGTCGCTATTTCATATGACATTCGTCATTTGATGGTCATAATTGATTCACAACTCGTAGTACTACATCTAAACAGCGTCTATTAAGTACGAAATCCAAATATACTTCACATGTTTTTAAGGGTTCGCCTTCTAGAATGGAATTTTTATTACATTCAATATCAACATATTCCTAGAAGTCTAAAAACATTAACTGATGCATTAATCAATTATGTTTTAGAGAGACATTGGAAACACATGTAAAAATTTCAATCAACATCACACATTGAAGAAGAATAGTGCAAATAGGAAACATAAATAGATAACTTTACACAAAGTTTGGTTTTAAAAAAATTGTGTCTCAGACACATTTAGCCACATGACTTATACTATCAAAACACATGTAGATAAAATATGGCTCTAAATCCTCCTAGTATATTAGTCTCAATAATGATCGCGATAACAAACAATCGCGCAGGCAACCTTGAACAATAGCTGATGCATGCGCTCAAGCACTCCAGTAGTGTATCGTTGCAAGCGCATGGGGATCTAATTAACCCTGGTCTCTGGCATATCATGGTCAAAACCCTTGACATGGTGCTTGAACTCGAAAAGAGTCTTGACTATGTTGAGATCCTGCATCTCCTCCTCTTCCCCTCCAACAACTGCAACTCCTACTGGCGCAAGTTGTGGCTCTCCTCCTCTTCCCCTCCAACAACTGCAACTCCTACTGGCGCAAGTTGTGGCTCTCCTCCTCATTGAAGATATCAAGAGCCTACTAGTCATACTAGTCTAATATCTGCATGTGAAATTAATAGTCAGTCTCTGATACATTAAAAGCATACAAAAAAATTATAAAATCCGAAAATAAAAAACACTCAAAATAACATTGTTTTACCTACATCACCCCATTGCTCGCCTTCAAGTAGAACGAGTTTTGGATCTCCTCAAAAATCAGCTTCGAAATATGGATAGTTCTCGATCATAATGGGTTGCACCCGCAACCATCGAAAGAAAGTGGGAGTGAAACTCATCGAAGACACACCTGCATGACGAGACATGATATCTACCCATTGCCTCGACCATGGAACTCTAGGACCTGGAAGCTCGATCTTAATACGCTAAGGTCGAAGTAGTGGTATCCTCTCTAAATAAAATGATATTAGAATAGAGCCATATCCAAATTTATTCAATCGCCCTTCCTTTGCCCTATTGAGTTCTTCCTTCATATTTGCTAACACCCCCTCACTCCAGTTAAACACAATAGGTTCTATGAATTTGGGACTTGGTAGCCAAATGAAAAGTGACACTGCCAGCAAACTGAGTAATGATGAAAAGGATCATCCTGAGAGGCAGTCAAATCACATCCTTAATATTTACCTTCCCATCCTTTCTTGGATAAGAACAAGGCCTATAATGAGAAATTGTGTAATCTTTGACAGTTTCACCACCCCTTCTCATCCCAAATAATGAGATAAGATCTCCTATCTAAGACAAACCTGTCATAAATAGATGTCCTCTACCTCTGTCCTGAGAGTATATGCTCCAATCCTGAAGCATTTTCCTTTAATATGCCCTGCCTTGACCACATACTACAGTAACTCAAGCTGAGCTCTCATGCTTGGAAGCCAGAAAAAAACTTAAGGAGTCAACAATTCCCTAAGGCTTGTATTGTTTTGGGGTCATTAAAAACATACAAATATTGGGACTCATTTTCTCTTTCTCTCCAGCTTAGAACCATTTTTGTTCTTGTGAATCTCTGCAAAATCACAAGAAAAACACTTGGAATCAGTTTTGTGCAAAAAAATTGAGAGAAATCTAGCTAAAAATAAATAAAAATTTCTTCAACTATGCCCATCACACCTGCCTTTAAGTATATAGAGCGCTTCAACACACTTTTCCTTCATGGCAAGTGTACTGAGTCTCCCTTCAAAAGGTTAATCAGGCAAGCCCAACACACATTTCGATACAGAGAGGGTGCGATGGGCCTAGGGCGAAAAATTAGACCCTAAAATGCTGATTAATCTCTAAAACTTGCATGAAATGAAAAATGGAAGCCATAAAAAGAAAGAGAAAGGACATATCTACTGCTTGGCACTGACGACACTCAAAATGGTCCACATGATTGGCTGCAATCACTTGCTGATGTTTTAGGGTAAAAAGCACTCAGAGCTCACTCACAAGAGGTAAAATTAAAATGGTAAAAATGAATTTACTTTTTTTCCTATTTATGGTCAATTTCTTTACTATTTTATTATATTTTTAATATTTTGACCTAATTTTACCATATAACATATATATTCTAATCTTTTTGTGGTGTTCTGAGCAGATTAAAATATAATTGAAGGATCTTATGTGAATTTTAAGTACATTATAGGTCATTTTGATGAAAGAGCATACTTTTATCACTTTTTCCGGGCTCTGTAAACTTACGAAAAAGGAACCCCCTGGAGTCCTCTTTCAACTCTTTTCAAACTCCCAAAATATGAAAAGATTGTCGAGCACTTGTCTTTTCGAACTCGCTAAAGTAAATGAGAAGACGTTTGCCCAGTATAAGTTTAACCCTTTTTCAGACTGGGATAAACTATTTACAAAAAAGGAATACTTTAGTCAAACATAATTAAAAGGTTCTCTTGAGTATCATTTTATACCTTTTCAGACTCAAGATACTATATTTATGAAAATGAACCTTTGGAGTTTTATTTTTCTCCTCTTTTTCAAACTCTCTAAACATGAAAAGGAAGTTGAGATACACTTTCGTTGGACTTGAAAAATAATAAATTAGCATTAGACTCATCGAGCATGGCGAGACTAAACCATTTCTTCTCAAGATTCATTAAATAAACTTAGAAGGATTCACCTGAAGGATGAACTTATAGATCAAGCATATGTTATCCTCCTCAAACTTGTCAAAAATAAAGAGGTATCGACCCGAAATGGTTGGGGAAATTGGGACACAAGGTACTTAACCTATCAATGGCAATGAGTCACTCTTGAACATGACACTCTTTCACTTCATCTCTGTGACTGTTGGGTTGGGAAATCTGCTTGCCTCTTTGGTTAAGCACACCATATCAAAGCCTCTGCATTGGTTTTGGGTCAATGCTTCCAACTCCATCAAGTGTCACCGATATGTTCCAGAGAATCGCTTTAGTTAACATTTGTTACAATACCTTCAACCTTCATTCATGTCTGCTGCTCCCAAACCAAATCTGTATTAACGTCATTTTGTCTTTAATATTGATACCCGTTTCGTGTCATTGATGAGGGATACATCACGACCTTCCTGCGACGGGTCATTTCCTATCGACATCAACTCATTATCTAGGAAGTTGACTTAGAGATTCCTTTTAGTACCTTGGAGCTTGCATACCTAAATTGCAAGTTTCCTCGCTCTAGGCGACAGGTCCTCATCATTGGCCTTCGACCGAAATATTATGTGTGGTGTTCGACTTCAACCCATTCATTCACACCACGTAGATTGTACTGTAATATCTTGAGATCCATTATCATTATCGGTGGTTTCTCTCATGTCTGTTAATGAATTACATCATTGGACAGTAATTAGATGGTGTCTACCATGTTCAAGTCCATATGATCTATTCACAGAGTTAGACTCGTACTATCGAGTGACGAGGTAGAAGACCTCGAATCTATTTCCATCCATCCGGGCTACGATTTCAGGATTGATACAAGATTAAAGTATGGTGGCTATGATCGTTCAAACTATCATCCAAGCATGGGTCCATGCTTTTTAGTCAGTGGACGAGAGTTCTCGATCATTGTACATGTATTATTGGCTCATATGTTGAGCATGGGCATGCTTACCTTGGCAATGATATCATATTATAATATGGATTGTTATAGATGATGATCTTGACCTAATTTGTTCTTGATATGGACTTGTCACAAAGTAAAACACTTCAATCCTCATCCACTTCTTCTGAATTTGTACTTTAGGGGGAAATATGTTAAAGGTCATTTTGTCACATCCACTCAAAAGACTTGAAAACCAGATCAATCAACATCCTTGAACACTTTTTCAGTATCCCTTTGCAAATTCCTAAGCATCACCTCTCCAAAATGTTCGATTTTTTGGGTCAATCAACTCAAAAACCATGATTTTAGCCTCAACGCACCCCACATGCCTGTCCACTTGGAATGGTTGCAAGCTGCATAACTGAACATATACATTGATCAATGCAGGTTGCTCTACTCTGAAGGTGCATTAATTCTATAAGTTTGGGAAAATTAAAAAATATTTTCGAATCTTCTTCTTCCAAAAGCTTCTAAGGTGGTTTTAACCATTTACCACGAAAATATATCTCGAATTCCTATTTAATACTACTCTAGTCTTATCTCTTATCCCTAGAGCTTATCCTACCTCATATGTGGATCTCAAGCCTAGATTGGCAAATCCTAAACTACCACTTTCACCCTATAAATTTACTACCTCCCATAGAGTCTGGGTTGGATTTTAGAGATTACTAGGACCCTCATGTCGTCGTCTTGAGATGAAGAAATCATCATCCATTTCTGCATTAGGTTTGAGTGTTAAGGTTTGCTCTATGGCAAGGATGGGCAAGAAAATTGGGGAGACATATACAAAGTCAACCTCTATATATGGTTGTAACTCTCTTCTTTATTTATCAATATAAAAAACAATATATTTTCCTATACTTGTGTCATGTTGATGTTTATGTATTTCAATGCCATGTTGACTCATTGATTAGAGATTTTGGATTATGCTATGTAGATATTGTAGTTCCCTTGCTTGTTTTAGTCTTTGTTGCAGGTTCCATTTATAGCGCGAGGAGCTAGGGTTGGAGCTTATAAGCAAGGAGAACAAGAGGACTTACTACAAATTTTAGGTAGGGCTCTTTTCCGTATTCTAATCTCTCTAAAAAAACAGATATGTATATATATAAATGTATATATGTATATATATAAATGTATATATGTATACATATATATATATGTATACATATATATATATATGTATATATATATATATATATATATATATATATATATATATATATATATATATATATATATATATATATATATATATATATATGTATATATATGTATATATATATATATATATATATATATATATATATATATATATATATAAATATATATATATATATATATATATATATATATATATATATATATATATATATATATATATATATATATATATATGTATATATATATATGTATATATATATATATATGTATATATATATGTATATGTATATATATATATATATATATATATATATATATATATATATATATATATATATATATATATATATATATATATCTATATATATATATATATATATATATATATATATATATATATATATATATATGTATATATATATGTATATATATATACATATATATATATATGTATATATATATATATATGTATATATATATATATATGTATATATATATATATATGTATATATATATATATATATATATATATATATATATATATATATATATATATATATATATATATATATATATATATATATATATATATATATATATATATATATATAATTTCCCTTTGTTGTTCTAGATTAGACCACTAGATTTGTCTCCATAATTGAATTTTCCATATAAAACTTTAGATTCTATGTTTCAGCCTATGATGGTAGAGTTATATTTCTTATTGAGGTAGTTGAAGGGTGGAGGCATTGGTACTTTGGATTCCCTGTAACAAACTAATTGCACTAAGTAGCTGGTGGGTGGAGGTTGATGGTCTTATGGAGTCTTTGTTTCAATTGCCAACATCGACTTAATCCCTTAAGCACTTGTCCTTAAGCTTTGGAATTTGGATTAAGGGTGACTAGAATAAGAAAGTCTTGGCTTCAATGTGTCTAAGGTTGGGTGGCGAGTGGAAGTCCCAATCTTAGTTGCTAGACCTTTTAAATTCTTATATAAATAATATTCAAGCTTTGCACCTTGAATGCCAAAAATATGTTTTCTTTGTTTGCTTAAGGCCTGTATTGATCTTGATCCAACATGTTGGTTCAATGCTTGTGCTATCTTATGAAATGGGAGCTTCTTCCTGCTTGAGGAATGTTGATTTATTAAGTAAATGAATGGATTCATGCATGTATCCATGAGCTTGTTTTCTACTTATAATTAGCCTAAGAGGCTTGTATATTTCTGAACTGACATGAGCTTGAAATTTTCCTAATGGGGCTCAATGAAAATGAATGGGAAGATCTTTGTTGTATGAGTTATGAAATTTAAAAGAATTGACTATTAAGCCCTGTTTTAACATTACTAAGCTCAGGAAGGATAACTTGATATATATACGTATATAGATGTTAAATGTGGATATACATATATAAATGTTGAATGTGTTGGGCTGAGCCCTGTTGAAAGCTCTAAGGGCGGGGAAAAGCCCCAAAAATTTACATAATCACTTATGTCGTAGGTTGGGAGTTTAGGGCCCAAAGGAGCAAGTAGGCTCGAATGTTATGTGTCATGGAATCAGGTGCCATGACCAAGTGTTAGGAAAGTCTCAGCATTAGATGGGAACCAAGTCATAAAAAAACGACAATTTTATCGTCCTAGAGGAATTACTCTAGAGAATTCAAAAGGAGACTAGGAAAAACATGTCAGGATTAAATCATTGGGACGACATGTCATTGTGGGGCCTCCCAATCTGATCTTTGTCGTTGATTTGGGACGTGCTCCCGACCATTGGATGGATCCCAGTGAACAATTACTAGAGGTTTCAAAGGGAGGCTGGGATGAAACTACCGAGATTTAAGTGTTGGGACGACGTGGCATGGTGGGGCCAGTAGCTCAGTATTCAACGAACCAGCGAAGGACCTTGCGTAATATTTTATAACATGAAAATGTGTTTTACCCTGTAGTGGATGAAAGGTGGGACCCATGACCAGTGTGGAAGGTGATATGGCCTCAGGGCCATGTGGTGACTAGAAGTCATGACATGTGTTAGTCATATTCATAGGTTTTGTTGGGTCAAGTGGCATGTAAATGGGTGACACATTGCACACCTAGAATGTAACACCCCCCTTAATTAACCTAAGGTGGTTACTATGTTACTCGACTCTCATTTTCGGCTACGAGAATGTGGTAAGTAAATTTTTTCTTCTATATATATATATATTTGGTCTAAATCTCATTTAGATAATTAATAACCATCTAATTTGTAAAACATGCAACATTACATAACGAATCATGTTGCATCTAAAAGGAAACCAATCTGTCCTTATTTGGTCTTCATAATTAAAGAATATGGGATTTGGGTTTGCTAGAAAAATAACTTCAACTTCAACTACGAGTCGGACATGACCCAGATTCTCTGAGAATCATCAAAATCCCACCTTGATTTTTCCCAAATTCTTGCCTATCTTGCTCTTAATATGATATTCTTAATGACAAAACATGTTACTAATATAGGATACTATTTTCCTTATTGTATTAACTCCCTATATCGTTATCTACATGTATTGCGTAATCTAAAAGTGTTGGTTGAGCATGCTCATTTGACTTGCCTGTTACAACAATTTACAAATGAATGAACATAATAACGCAAATATGTGGTGACGTCCTGCTGTGAAGCAAACTACATTCATTTCCTATGTAATCTTGCTTACACTCTCTTGAAATGCTTTAACTATATTTAGATTGATCACAATTTTTGAAATTTCATAATGCATATTTAATTTGTTGTTATCATAAGTTCCACTTGTATGGGTTGTGTAGGAATCACATGCATATCTATCAAGTGCAACAATCACATCAAATACATTACACACTATTATTTCACAAACTTTTGTGAGAATTGAGATGAGCTTTCTAAGGCAAGCCAACTTCGTAAAAACAATCCTAGAACACCATACATCACTCTATTAAGAATTAAATTTCGACATTATCAATACCTAATCTAAATTCCATATTAGTAATATCTATATACTATCAAGAATAAAAAGATCTGAGTAATTTATCATATTCAAAATGTCCACAGGTTCATATATGACTAGGTATTCATATATTTCTAAAAGGTCCCATAACGTTTTTGTGTATTAAATCTCACTTTTCCAAACATAACTTTTTTTTGTGCTAAGTTTCAAGCATTTGCAACTAGCTTGTAAAGAAATTCTCCAACTAACAATGGCCGCAACAATAAGTTTGTCCTTTTCTCGAATCTTGCAATTGTCATTCGAGGTTTTCACTAATCAATTTGCTCCAGTTTGTTAGTTGTTTCACTTCACCTCAGTTTCTTGGTGCCAGATTGTATATTGAGTTTTAGTGCTAGCCATCATTCATTCTAAAAATCATAATAAACTACAAATTCAAGGCATTGATCTTGTGTATAGGCTTCAACACCAACTGTGGAAACTCATCCAAGGAGAAGCATATAATGAAATTGGGAGACAAAGAATTGGACATAAATATTGCTATCAATGAGGAGCTTATACAATTCAATCAAGGGAGAGTTTATTCTACAGAGATTCTCAAGGGAAATATGTAGAATTTGCATGTGAGAAACATCAATATGCCAATCAAAACCACAGGAGCATCGTACACTCTGAATAAGGTATATTTACTGAAGGCTAATAATTTTTGGTATAAGGTGAAAATTTAGCTCACATTGAGCTCTCTTAACCAACTGACTTAACCATCTCATACCAAACCATACAAGAATTGCAACGTTATCAATAGAATATAGTAAAGTTTGTTACATACAAGAAAATACAGTGAAAAGGTGAGCAATAAGAGGAAAACAATTAGTCCAAATAAGCAAAAATTTCCTTAGTTGAGAAAACTTAATTCAATATTCCTAAATCTGGTGATCTTAAGGGTGTATACATGCCTAAATTATTTATTATATTTTACTACAGGTACTAAAATTTGCCTTGTATGCGGGACATGCAAAATAATATGCATATGTTAAGCATAAAAAGGTCAAACAAAAACACAAAGAGTTACATGACATTGCATCTGGAAAACAACATTGTTGAACCAAAAGTTCAGACACACAAGGAAGCCTACACAACACATTAGAGAGGGGTGTTTTCAGGCCTATTCGAGCAGTAAGAACGATAGAGGAACTCCCATTTTTCCTAAGTGTGCCATGATTGTTTTCACCCTGTAGCATCAATATTCCCTTTGACATTTTGTTTCATGAAGGTCAAGGGTATTACAAACCATCTAATGGTTAATATTTTTGAGTTTGGATCCAAAAATTTGCATTGAGGTACGTGGCAGGTTGTACATGGTGCCTTGTGAATAGTTCAGACATTCTGTTTACATGTAGTTAATTGTATATACCATACACAACATTTCATAAAATTTCCCAGTGCTCCGAGGACTTGCAACAAACTATACACAATATATTGAAAATTTTCACAACATCAATCAAGATCGCGTTTCAAATATACCTAGACAGTCAACCTATGGGAGGAAAAAATAAAGGTGATACAAGGGAGCCACTAAAGTGTTAGAATTATGGAGAAAATCACCGCAAAAGAGATTATTCACAATAGAGGGATGTCGAGCCACACTTGTACAACACTCAAGAAGCTTAGACAATGGGAGATATGGCTCGCAGTTTACCCAGAATATATGTAGCAGTGGATAACAAGCAGGCTGACCAGCAGGTTTCCATAATCGAAATGGAACGTAAGCTCTACAATCAAGGCATTTCTTTTTTAATTGACTCTGGATAAAATTTCAATTGTATTAGCCCAATACTCATAGATTAGTGTCAATTGGCTATGGATGCACACATAGAATCATGGTTGGTTCAATTTTCAATAAGGACAAGGAGAAGAGTTGAATATTGTGTGAGATATTACCTAATTGAAATGAATTGCATGTTAATTGTTGTAAAACTTAATGTGTTGCAACTAGGAGTGTATAATGTGTTGTGGGTATGGACTGGTTGTACATGCATCACACCAAGGTAGAATTATTTGAAAAGGCAATTGGAATGGATTGGTTGTACATGCATCGCACCAAGGTAGATTACTTTTAAAAGGAAATTGAGTGCTTAGATGATTGTGGGGAAAGAAGGAGATTCTAGGGAAAATGAAAGACCATATCAGTAAGATTAGTTACAACCATGTAAGCTAAGAGAAGCTACAAGAATAAATGAATTCTATTTGTTGTGTAAATCTCCAGTAGTGTCAAATATAACAACAACATTGGGGAGAGAGAATTTGACGTTATGTCAAAATATCCCATTTTGAAATAGTTCCAAGATGCCTTTCCTAAAGAGATACATAGGTTGCCTCCCCATAAAGAGGTGGATTTCCCTATTGAATTAATGTTAGGATCATCTCCAACATTCAAGGCTCCATATATAATGAGCACTCTGCAATTAGTTGAGTTGAAGGTATAGCTCAAGGAGATGTTGGAAAGGGCCTACATAAGGCCAAGTGTGTCTCCATGGGGAGCACTAGTTCTATTCATTAAAATAAAGGATGTCACACTTCCATTGTGCATTGATTATAAATAACCGAATAAGGTGACCATCATGAATAGGTATCCCTTGCCATGAATTGAAGATCTGTTCGATCAATTAAGGGGAGCAATAGTCTTCTCCAAGATTAATTTTAGATTAGGTTATCATTAGGTGTGCATTAAGGATGAGGATATCCATAAAAAAACCTTTAGAACAAGGTACATGCTTTATGAGTCAGTGGTAGTTCCCTTTGGGCTTACTAATGCCCTTGCAACGTTTATGTGCCTTATGAAAAATGTGTTGCACCCTTACTTGGATAAGTTTGTAGTGGTTTTTTATGATGGAAATTTGGTCCATTCAAAGACTAAGGAGGAAAATGAAGAACATTTGGTCGTATTTCTACAGTTGTTAAGAGAACATAAGCTTTATGCAAATCTTAATAAATGTGATTTTTTTTCAATTGCAAATCCATTGTTTGGGGCACATTGTCTCAAAAAACGGAGTAACAATTGATCCATAAAAGGTTAAGACCATCATGGAATTGCAAACACCTAAGAATTTTGCTGAAATTAGGTCATTTATGGGACTGTATGCTATTATCGGAGATTCTTCAAGAAATTCTCCAAGATTGGATATCTAAGCAATGCATTGCAAAAAAAGGAAAATAAATTTGAATGGACAACCGATTGTGCTGCAAGCTTCGATCAACTAAAACAATTATTAACTAATGCATTAGTGCTAAGAATAATAGATCTCGCGAAGACTTTCATTGTATGCACAAATTATTGCAAGGAGGGACTTGGTGGAGTCTTGATGCATGAAGGAAAAGTGGTTTGTCATGAATATCGAAAATTAAATGAACATGAGTGTTGGCTCGAGGGGTCCTGACCCAGGTTCGGAGTGCAAGGTTTGCCAACAAACCCCTATACTACTGGCCCTTTCGGCAATGACCTACTTGCGCAGGTCAAAGTCTCACCCGAAGTAGTATGGGTGGGTGCTGGAACCAGGTTTCCGCACCCTGAGAAAGGATGGGTAAGGCAAGCGGAGCTGTGCTAGGCCCTGTGATACCCAGATTACCGTGTTCTGGGCAGGGTCAATTAGGTCTCTATTCGCATGCACGTGCGGTAGATCTATAATTATATGCTTTTATGACAGTATCACAGCATTGCATAAACATAACAGAACAGATCCAGAAACAGAAAACACACTTACACAGATCTTCACAGCTTAAATATAGAAACACACCATGCAGTAGTTACCAATGATTCATACAAAGAGTACTCATAGATTCAACTCTCTATCAACCTTTCTTATTCATCAATTCACCAATTCCTTCTTACAATTCCCTTCCCAGCCTGCGCACACAACAGCAGGGTCCGCACACAGCTGGACTTGGATCTCTGCGCACACAGCCAGCAAGAGTCCTTTCCCCAAAAACCCAAATAGATACTTAAACCACAATTCACATAAATTTCTCTTCATTTTTCTACCTTCCAATACAAAATGTTCCTCTATTTATAATAATCTAGTCTAGAATTTCCTATGGTTTGCAAACCGTGGTTTTCGGACCCCTGGTTTACCCTTTTACCCATTACAATGCTTTCGGGGCTTTGACCCACCCCAAAACCCCTAGGCTAGACTAAATCTAATCAAAAGTATTCAAAATGGACCAGTTTCGCAGCTTGTAGGAGACCTTGTTCCAATAGTCCCCCAATACAATTTTGTGACTCGTCCCGAGTCACTGCGGTGGTGCGGTCTCAATCTGTGCACGCAAGGTATCAAGAGCACTGCTGAGCGGAGGGAGTACGTCCTGACTTTGGGCAGCAACATTCTGTGCAAGATCTACCAGCTTCTGGGAGGGCGGTCCTTCAGTGGCCATGGTAACGCTTTCAAGAATTTGATTAAGTTGTTTGGTCGCGCCATCAATGTATTGTGATAAGCGGAGGGTTGTGGCAGCCCAAGGCTTCAGACGTTCTACCATGATGTGCTGTTTATGCTGGAGTTTCTCAATCTCGTCGTGGAGATCATTGCTAGTTTTTAACCGTGCCAAACGCTGGGCAGATACCAAAGTAGGCAACGTAGTGTTGATCTTTTGAAAGGCTTCTTCCTTTTGTCATAAGTCCTGATTGATTTGTTGAAGGATTGGATCGCGCTGGACCCTAGTCCAGAGTTGTATGGCTGACTCCAGCAGCTTGGCACCTTGAGAAATTCGCCCCGAAATAACAGTTGTCGCGTCTGTGACTAGGGCGGTACACTGGGCGCGGACTTCCAGGGGCGTTTCGGGCTGTAGTCTTGCCTGCAAGTCAGAGATTTGTTGTTCCAAATGTGTCTTGACGGTGTGTATTTCCAGCCGAGATGTTTTGAGGGCTTTAACCAATTTTTCCACCTTATCTCGAGGCGTGTCTGCAGCCGGGATCTCATCTGTAACCTCTATGCAGAGTTGGTGGATCACAGCTTCAAGCTCCGCCTGTTGGGACATGGCCATGAGAAAATCAGTAGCCTGCTACGTAATGGTGTGCTCAGCTGTATTAAGCTGTTAGTGTACTTGCTGATCACAGTAGCGAAACTCCTGGAAGACAGCGTGATGAAGGCCTTATAAGGCTACGTGGGGTAGCTTAGCCAGGTCCAGCTGAGTTCCTGTGGCTGCCGGGGGCTGCGTTGCTATGAAGGCAACGCTAGGTATATCCCAGACACAACTGGCCTCCCCGAGTGGTGTTGAACTGCGGTTAACTGACAGGGGGTGTGCCTGGCCAATGCTGGCTGGGAGTGTATCAATTTTGATCCAAAGAGCATGGAGTTCAGCCTGGAGAGAGTTTATCCTGGCCTGCCGATGGGCCTTGACAAATGCCCACTTATCTTCCATAGCCATTGTGACTGTGTCCGCGATCTGCTCAAGGTCACCATCCGTTAGTGTGATTGTCGCATCATATTGTGCACGGTGGGTGCGCTGTTTCTTTCTAGGTCCTGGTGCCGATTCCCCTGCCCTTTTAGTGCCTGGGGGAGGAGTGGTAGCTTTGTCAGATCCTACCTGGGCCGGAGCTGCGGCGGGTTACCCCTGGGCTCGGTTACAGCTGAGGTCTGCTGGTGGGGTGCTGCGGTCTCCCCATGGGTGTTAGTGAGGCTTGTTCTCCAGGCAGGAGGCCATAACAAGATCAGCAGGTCAATTTCTTCATCTGCTACCATATAGAGGAGTGCCGTCCATGTCTTATTGTTGAGGCTGCGAATTCAGACATGGTGCATGGTTATTTGGAATGCAGCAACACTCTTGTATTTGTCATATATTGTTGGGGATAGCCGGGGTTAGGAGTTTATGGCGGCTGCGACATTGCTCTGGAAGAGGATCCAAAACATCTTGTTATCCTAGATGCGCTGCTTATCCATAGATTCCCATAAGTGAGCATACTGAGCGCCTTCGCACATCCCAGGAGGGAGCTTAGGAAGGACCAACTCCTCGGGTTTGTCCCAGGCGACCAATGCTATTAGGAATAATAACCACGAATAGAAGAAAGATGTCCCTTGTTCCTAGGATTCGTGGACATTAGCTAGAAATTCTTCGCACAAGTATTGAGCCCAATTAAAAAAAATGCCCTTTGTGCATTGTCCAGTTAGCTGGATCACATAGGCAGGGACAGTTGCAACCTGGCACTTCCTCATTAGCTTGCAGGCTAAGAGTCGAGTACCCATCTGCGTGGCTAGGTCATTGATAGTTTGGATCACAAATCCACGCTGATTTTGACGTACCGCATAGGTCTCCCATACAAACGTAGCGGTAGCTGCTTCGTACTTCTTTCCGACCTGCGCTAGCGGGTGCGACCCTTGCATCGGGAGGCCTGTAATCTTGTGGATCAATGTAGCATCAATGGGGACCCTCTTGCGAATCCATAAGCAACCATTGTGAATGAGGGTGAGTAACTGGCGAGGCAACCGATCTGTGACATTATAATGGCCAGAGTGGGGCATTCAGAGTAGATTCAGAAGTTCGGATCCTGCCAAGCCACATACCCAGTGCGGAGGTACTACCGTGACTCCATCATCCCTATGGATTGTATCAAAGTACAATGCGGGGGCCAATTCTGGGAGGGTGTCATAGTCCACCAAATCGTGATCATCGAACTTGACCTCATGGAGGCGCCCGCAGGGATCACTAAGGACGGGGACCTCTCCCGGGGTTAGGGGGGTTTGCAGATAGGTGACCAAGCCATCCAAATTTTTTGGCGTTTGTGTAGATGGCCTTCGTGGCTGAACAAAGGGGGGTAACCAATTGATCAGATTAGCTGGTAGAGCACCCTTCTGTTCATCTTGTTATGAGGGTGGGGGCCTGGCATGTCTTGGGGAGCTGCGAGGCTTCCTTGTTGCTTTCGGGGTTTTCCCTGAGCCTTGTGATTTTTCCTTGCCTTTCCTTGTGACCAGTGTGGGGGGGACTTCTTCCAATTCAGACTCAACCTCCAGGAATTCTTCAACATCAGGCTCCGTCGAGGCTGAGGGTTCGGCAGCGGTAGTAGCCGACATCCTTGTTCGAAAAATGAATCCCAGCTCTGGGTGACGACTATCAGATGGAGGAGGTTGACCAAACATGAGAGGGACACTGCGGTTATGAAGAATCTCGTTGCTCAAATGCTTCCACAAGACACTTGAGGCAGGCCAGTTGTATAAGTGAGACAATACCTCTAACTAGACTATCCTGCCCCTTTTAAAGCACTTCCAAGCGTGTGATGGAGAGGGAAACTTTACTCGGGGCGGGTTCCCAAAGGAACGGTACAAATTTCCCATAATTCGTTTTGTTAAAGGCTCAGGGGCCCCTTCTTCCAATGGTAACTTCTATTTTTTACCAGTAGGTACTGCTCCAATGGTTAGTTTTTGCATCCCCAGTGATCTTGACGTACTTGTCACGCTAGGGTTACCCATTTGTGACAGCTTCATGTCTTCCCCCAACACAGGCTTGCTTACTAGGCAACTCATGACCCATGACCAAGAGAACTTTATTGTCTGTGCCACTAAGGCTCCAAGGGGGGATGTTGTCGGAGCATACCGCCTGACCCTCTGCTGCTTCGTTGCTGTAGAGGTGGCCCGATGCATGGGGCCACTACCTGCTGAGCCTACAGCTGTCGTAGGAAGCCGATTGCTTGTTTGTGGGTCAGCCTGACCTTTTCTCGGGGTGGGTTCACAACAGTTGATCAAGCCTGGCTTCGTCCGAGTCCTTTCCTCTGGGACCACAGAGAGGAAGTCTTTTGTGATGTGAAGACAACGCATCGTGGAGGCATCACATAACCGGTTCTGCCAAGTCTCTATTTCCTTATCGGGATCAGACAAACCCTCAATATCCCCCCCATATCAAAGTACTTCATCCTCGGTTGGGTTGTCCGCATTTCGCACCGTCAACTTATAGATATAATCCACATCTTCCCCCTTGGGTATGGGTTCCGTATAACGTTTACCTTCTGCAGGGTCTAATGGCACGACTACCCTTGTGCCATTATTTTCAAATACCATGCTTTGTTTTTTTAAGTTAATGATACCGCCCATGTCGATGGCTCAATCCAATCCCAGTAGCGTAGGGTAGGGGTCTGCATCCCCGACGATTTGAATGACTTTGAAGTCAGCTCGGACTTTTACTCCTGCGACATCTACTACAATCCCAGAGAGCCTCCCCAGAGGTACTATTTTTTGGTGATTGGCCATTTGTAGCTGGATGGTGGACCATTCCAGCTTTGGTTCCCCCATGCGTTGCCAAGTTTTCTTAGGTAATACATTGGTGTCCGATCCAAGGTCTAAGATAACCCGATCCATCTCGTAGTTTCCGATCTGGACTGTCAGCCACATCTCCCTGCCAGTGCGTCTTTAATACTTGTATAACTTGTGCACATCCTTAACGTCGGGTGACAGGGTGGTGTGTGTTGCGTAGCTCTCTAGTAAAGCTTGCAGATTCCATACTGCCTGGGGGTTGCGCAACAGTCTCATACATGCCTATAGGAAAGGTTTGACCTCCTCAGCTACCTTCAAATCCCTATGGCATAGGGACATAGAGGCCTCAATCTCGAGGAAGTCCTTTCGAGCTTCCATAAACGTTTCCCTCGCTTTGTCCAGGTCCAGCCCTTCTTGGTTGCTAACTGCTTTGTGGATCAGTGTTTCAGTTTCATATTTCTCCTCAATTCCCCTAGTCACCAATCCACTTCGTGTTACCACATTTACATTCGGGTCCTTACCCCTTAGCTGAGTCTGGACCCTTTGCACCTTTTGTGTAGGTGGGAGCTACTTCTCCCGTATCTTTGCCTTTAGGGTCGGACAATCATCCAGCATATGATCTAACTATCTGCAATACCTGCAGGACTGTCACACGGGGTTCAAGCACTCCCTCACAAAATGCCCTGAGCTCCCACAGTTATACCAGATCAACTGGCCCCGACCTCGACCTGCACTTCGGCCCCCGTCCCTACTTCCGGAGGGGGAGCCATTCCTGCTTGCGGGGGTTTTTGGCGAGGTCAGGTTAGACTATACTTCCGGTAAACTTTCCCAGCCTATCACTAAATTACGGATTCGGTAGTCCTTCTCCTCATGGCCCATTGACTGGCAGAACCTGCACCAGTGTTTCTCTCGCTTTAGAACATTGGTGCCAGGACAGGGGCAGCGACTATCATTATGCAGCCCATTTATGCGGCCGCCCATTTATGCGGCCATCCCCATACCAAGATGTAGTTCCACTAGAGCTCTGTCGTTCAGGGATAGGCCCCCTTGATCTTTGGTGCCTTGGAATAGGTTCTCCTATTTGCGGGTGGCCTGGGCGCAGATTCTTCGTCTATCTTGGCATTCGCCATAGTTCTGTGCCATCTTCTCTTCCTTTTTCCCGTTGTAGGTTCTGAATCTCCCAGTGCATAGCCCCAAGCTGCGCCTGGATCTACTGTACCTTCAGCGAAGCATTTTTCCCTGGTGCAACTTCTAGTTTCATAGCGGCTTCCAAAGCTTTATATTGCGAGTCAAAATTCTGGTGACTCATAGGTATGCATAGGTGAGGGAGTAGCATGTCGATGAACCATTCCGTAAGCTGCCTGTCATCATACTTAAAGTCCCCTTCTTTGATAGCTTTTTTTAGGCGTTGATCCGCTTCCCACACGGACTTAGTTGCTCCCTGCTTGAAATCCTTTACCTATGCTATGACCTGATAGTAGGACCTGGGTTTTCGAAACTGCTGTTTAAGGGCGTCTTTGATATCTTGAATAGATGCATTCCCATTCTGAGATATGTACTTCATATACCAGTCCGTCGCTCTTTCTTTGAAGGCTAGGGATAGATGTGCTTTCTTCAATGTATCGCTCACCACGCCCTGCGCAATCCATACCGAGTCTGCCACAAACCAGAATTGATCCAAGTCTTCATTGGCCGTGCCTTTAAAGGTAGGTAATTTAAAGTGCACCGCCATGTCTCCTTCTTGATAGGTTTCCCGTATTTTCTTGTTAGTACCCAAACCCTTTCTCAAAATGCTCGGGTCTCGACAACGGAACCATTTGTTGGCTCGAGGGGTCTTGACCCAGGTTCGGAGTGCAAGGTTTGCCAACAAACCCCTATACTATTGGCCCTTTCGGCAATGACCTACTTGCGCAGGTCAAATTCTCACCCAAAGTAGTATGGGTGGGTGTTGGAACCAGGTTTCCGCACCCTAAGAAAGGATGGGTAAGGCAAGCGGAGTTGCGCTAGGCCCTGTGATACCCAGATTACCATGTTCTGCGCAGTGTAAATTAGGTCTCTATTCGCATCCACGTGCAGTAGATCTATAATTATATGCTTTTATGACAGTATCACAACATTGCATAAACAGAACAGAACAGATCCAGAAACAGAAAACACACTTACACAGATCTTCACAGCTTAAATATAGAAACACACCATGCAGTAGTTACAAATGATTCATACAAAGAGTACTCATAGATTCAACTCTCTATCAACCTTTCTTATTCATCAATTCACCAATTCCTTCTTACAATTCCCTTCCCAGCCTACGCACACAGCAGCAGGGTCCGCACACAGCTGGACTTAGATCTCCGCGCACACAGCCAGCAGGAGTCCTTTCCCCAAAAAAACAAACAGATACTTAAACCATAATTTGCATCAATTTCTCTTCATTTTTCTAACTTCCAATATAAAATGTTCCTCTATTTATAATACTCTAGCTTAGACTTTCCTATGGTCCGCAAACCGTGGTTTTTAGACCCCTGGTTTACCCTTTTACCCATTACAATGCTTTCGGGGTTTTGACCCACCCCAAAACCCCTATGCTAGACTAAATCTAATCAAAAGTATTCAAAATGGACCAGTTTCGCAGCTTGTAGGAGACCCTGTTCCAACAATGAGAAAAAATATGTAACTCATGACCTAGAATTGGCTGCCATCACCCATGCATTGAAAATGTGGAGAAACTACCTTCTTGGTAGAAGGTTTACTCTAATGATTGATCATGGAGGACTAAAATATTTGTTTGATCAACCTAAATTTAATGCAAGGAAATATATATGGTTGGCCACACTCAACGAGTTTGATTTCGATACCAAATACATTGAAGGCAAAGAGAACAAAGTAGTTGATGCACTCAGTAGGAGAGTGCAAATAAACCATATATCAACCATAATTTCCTATGGAACTGATATTGAAGAAAGGATCAAAGAAGTTTGGAAATAAGATGAAAAATATCAATAGGTAAAGGAGAAATTGCAGCAAGAGTCAAAGGGTTAATAGCATAAGGAATACTACCTCTCAGAAAATGGGTTGATTAGATTCAATAATAGAATCTATGTGCCAATAGAGGTGATGCAAGATATTTTGCTTAAAGATGCATAAATAATTACATATGATAGAGCATGTTAACCAGGAAAACTAAATGCACATAAAACGAGGAGAAAAAAAGATATCAAACATGAAAACACGACACAAGGAATTGATTACGGAGTTCGCCCAATGTGGGCTACGTCTCCGGGCCCTACTCAACAGTGGGGAGGCCTTATTTCATTAAATGGAATTAAAGAGAAAAAATTACAAGTAGAATTTACATAAATACCCTTATACCTCCAAGCTGGAAGGTGGCTAAAAAATGGAGAGCCCAGCTGCTGAAACTGACGTCGCCACTGAATTCTTGCTGCGAAAACGTGAAAAAAGGACTATAAATTTGTCAAATTATGACAAATTCCCATTCTGCACCCCAGGGAATATTTCTGAGACCCCTCAATATTCCTTGGGCAAGGTTTCGCAACTGCTCAGCGTCGTGGTTCCATCCTCCTGCTCCTCATTTTTCGTGCTCTACCCCATGCAAATGAAAGTGAAGGGTTTAAATATAAGTCGCTGGCGAAGCCACCAAAGGACGAGCCCGTGGCTCGTTGGTGGCAGAGCCGATTAGTTCGGAGGAGGTCAGGGTTTGAATCCCCCACCTCCCCAACTTTGAAAACTACTTTGTCGAATATGGTGTGCGGTTGGAATTGGCTTAACTTTGTTTGCGGTTGTGATATGGGGTTCCACCGTTACGGTGTGTCGATGTTGTATTGGTTCCACCGTTACGGTGTGTCAATGTTGTATTGGTTCCATCGTTACGGTGTGTCGATGTGGTATTGGTTCCACCATGATATATTATATATGATCAGTGGGCGGGGTCTGCTGCACTCAACCCCGTCTAACCTTTTGAATATGTTTACGGGGGTGGCAGCCTACCCCCCCCCCCCCCCCCCCTTTTATATATTTTTTTATATTTTTAATATATAATAATTTTATTCACATAATTTCATCGATAAAAAAAAATGATATAGGAAAAATTATCCATCCAACAAATTCACTCATTCTCTGGATCTAGGTTTCATGCCCCGGTCTCAGTAAATTTGTAGAACACTTAGACCTGGCCCAATTTCCCAGTTTGACCAGCTCTATCTTCTTCATATGAACTCGGATTGGAGTGTCGTTCACACTGTTGGAATCAGGGAAATGAGCACTTTGATCTGGTCATGGTCTTGTTGACATATGAACACTTTGATTTTCGAGCTATTTCCAATGCCACTTGTACTTTGAGATTCACTTGTACTTTGAGATCCTCCTAGATCATTCCTCTCCATTGAGGACATTTTGGACCGCTAAAAGAATTATCAGTCTATTGGCAAGTGAGGGAATTGTTCCCTCACTTTCTCTTTCTCCTTTTCCATCCATTGTGCTTTGCTTGGATGCATCCCTTTGAAGCCAACACGAAGATACTCCATGTCTCCCCGTCGTGAAGTCCTGGTCCTCCTGTCGAGGATGATGTCTTCTAGTAGATCATCTAGATATTCTGGTGAAAAATAATCCACTGTAAGGACTTTCCCAACCTCTTTGGTGTCCATAATCAAAGGAGGCTCAAAAAGCTTTAGATTATCAACATTCACCATTGAGTACCTTTACATGTATGTAGGAAAATTGAGACAAAAAGCATTGTCTTCAATCTTTTCCAATATGGTAAATGGACCATATTGAATTGGTCGCAACTTCTTTCCTTCACCTTTAATTTTTTCCTTGTTGATGTGGATCCACACTTTGTCCCCAACCTGAAACTGGTGGTCGACTTGGTGTTTGTCATGTCGAGCTTTATATCGTGCTTGACTCTTCTCCAACTGCTCCTGCACTGTTTGGTGAATCACCTCTATCCGCCGAAGGAACCTTCACGCCTTGTCCCTGTCATCTTTCCCACTGGAATCTTTGTCTCTCCCAAAGACCATGTCTAAGGGATCCCTTGGTACATAACCAAAACATGTCTCAAACGGTGAGCTCTGCGTGGATTAATGCACTGCTCGGTTGTATGCATGGTGCACATAGGGAAGTTGTTCATCCAATAACTTGGGATGTTTTCCACAATAGCCTCGCAATAAGTGTATCACGGTACAGTTGGCGACCTCTGTCTGTTTGTCAGTCTGTGGATGAAATGTCGTACTTCTCTTCAACTTGGTGTCCATAATTCTCCACAAGCTTGTCCAAAACTCTCCAAGAAAGCGAGAGTCTCGATTTGACACAATAGATGTGGGCAACCCAAAATGGACCCAAACAAACTGAAGACATGAGTAGTCTACTCTGTAGTGACCTTCTTTTACAAGGAATTAATATACAAAGTTTACTAAAATGATCCTTGACGACATACAAATAGTCGTGACCTTTCCTAGAGAAAGGAAAACCACCTACAAAGTCCAGCGACACACTTTCCCATGGACGACTCAGAATAGGGAGTGGTGTGTAGAGACTGAGTTTTCTATTAGAGGGCTCGGAAACAAAACACAACACACATCGCTTTACATATCGAGTCACGATGCTTTTCATATGAGGCCAAAAGAAAAACCTTTGTAAATGACATAAAGTTTTTTCGACACCAAAATGTCCTTACACAAGAGAGGTATGAGCCTCTCTGATTACATGTACCCTTTCATCCATGGGTATACACAGTTTTCCAAGGTGATACAACAATTTCCCCTGTAAGTGATAGTTGTCCACCCGTGATCAATGAGTCATTTTTTCATAAATCTTCTTAAAATCATTTTCGTCAGTGTATTGTTCAACATAAATTTCAAAACACAAAGAAGCATTATGCAAAACCATAGATGCAAAAATAGGAGGGTGAGAAAGCACATCTACCACTTTGTTGCTAGTTCCCTTCTTGTACTTTATTACCAGATGAAATTGTTGGAGAAATCCTGTCCATATGAAATGAAGGGGTTGCTGAAGCTTGGTCTGTGACTGAAGGTATTGCAAGGGTTGTTGATATGTATGGATGATGGTCTCCTTTCCGATTAGGTAGTGTTCCCACTTTTTCACACTTTGGACCAAGTCATACAAATCCTTTTCATAAGTGGGATAATTCACAACAACCTGGGAGAATGTCTCTGAATGGTAACATATAGGGTTCCTTTACTGCATCAATACAACCCCCATGGCATCGGGTAAGGCCAAGACTGGTGCGGTGCTAATCTTCTCTTTTAGTGTATCGAAGGATTTCTGCTGCTTTCCTCCCCATCGAAAGGTCTGCTTCACACTTGTAAATGTGTGTAAGGGAGATGTAATAACAGAGAAGTTAGCAATGAACCTTCTACAATATTATACTGCACCTTAAAAGCTACATACCTTTGTTATATTGGTGGGTTTAGGCCACTTTACAATCACCTCAACTTTAGAGGGGTCTATTTTCAACTGTCCACTATCGACAATGTGACCTAAATAAACTAAAGAGGTTTTCCCAAACTCACACTTTGACAATTTTACATACAAATTTTTTCTTTTTAAAACATCAAGCACTTTCTTAACATGATACACATGTTCACCCCATGTCGTACTAAAAACAAAAATATCATATAGATATAAAAAAAACAAACTCATCAAGAAAAGGCCTAAAAAGATCATTCATAACTGTCATGAATGTGGTCGGAGCATTGCACAATCTGAATGGCATCACCATCCATTCGAAAAACCCCTATTTAGTCTTGAATGCAATTTTCCACACGTCCTGTTCTGCAATTGTGACCTGGTGATAACCACTGCGCAAATCGAGTTTTGTGAAATAGATAGAATTTTTCAAATGATATAATAAATCATCAATGCGAGGGAGAGGGTATCAATTGTTCATCGTTATTTTGTTTAGTGCCCTGTCATCTACGCACATCCTCCATCTTCCATGTTTCTTTGGCACCAACACGATTAGTGAGCTGCATGGAGAAGAACTTGGTATGATGACCCCTTGGTTCAACAATTCCTGCACCTGCTTCTTGATCTCCTCCATCTCGATAGACAACATCCTGTACATACCAATGTTTGGTAAAGGAGCATCCTGCCGCAAATGAATATCATGTTGGATTTCCCGTTTTGGGGGAAATCCTCTTGGTTCCTGAAACAACTCATCATACTTAGAAATAATTTCACATAATTCCTTTTTATGAACAATATCACAACCTTGGAAAGCATCATATGTCTCCGCATATTTTTCTCTCACGACCATGAGCATGCACCCTTTGCTGGAATTCACCAATCTCTTCATTTTACTTGCACTTACAAGACTGGCATTGAATTTGGCACGATGAGCTCTGATAATGTATTCTACCCCAACATTTGTGATGTGGTGTTTGTTCTCACGTCGAAAGAAAACTTCTTTCCTGTCATAAATATACGGACTTCCCAATACAATACAACATATATCCAAAGGCATGACATCAAAATCTACCTCATCAACTATTTTGGAAGCAATCACAAATCTAGCTCTACACTACTTGGTTACATGTAATTTTGATTTATCAAACACCCAACCAAGTGGGTATGGTCTCGAATGAGGCTTGGTCTCTAAGCCTAAATTTTTAACCAAGGATTCTGAAATTAAGTTTTCTTGAGAACTCTAATCAAACATGGTTTCCACTTTAGTATGTTTTATAATGATTCAAATGTGGAACAATTCAATTGTCTTTCATTCATTATTAAGAAGCTTATTCGAAGAACTAGTACTTGCATGTGATTCATAATTAGCGTGAAGAGAAAGAGTACCTTGTGTTCCCATTGTTGTGATCAATGTTTTATTGTCGGAATCAGATCCAAGGTCTTGTTGCGTTGTTGCAACCATATTCTGCTTTCCCTTTCCACCAGATCTCTTTGGCTTCATCTTTGGATGCAATTTACAACAATTATCATCATCATGACCTCCCCTCCTGCAATGAGTGCAAGATGGATTTTCTTCTTCCTCTTTTTGGTTGTTGTCGTCTTCTTATCCTTTCCCTTGCCTTTCCCTTTGGACTTGCCATTATGAGGTTTGAAAGGCGGTTTCTTAGACTGATTGTCTTTTTCGTTCTTGCCCCTATTTTCAAGATGAATGGCCTTCACAGTGGCCACATCAATAGTAGTAGGCTCAAACAATAACAACGAATGTCTTATGTAACTATGTAAAGAACCAATATACTTAGTTACAATCACGAGTGAATCTAGTGTAATGCCCAAATTCAATGCTTGTTTTCTAAATTATTTCGTGAAGCTTTGCACATTTTAACCTTTGCCTTGCCTTAAATATTTCCATTCCATTAAGGAATTTTGTTTATAACCCAAAGGGTAAAATTGATCTTTCAATGTAGAAACAAAATTGGACCAAGAAGAAAGAAGGTTACCCAAATTTTGTTGCCCTGCAACTTGCTCTCCCACAAATGAGAGTGTTGCCACTCAACCGAAGAGATGCCAACTGGATCTTTGCCTCATCTTCCTCGATATGCTAAATCCAATAGTAAACATTGATCTCTCTAATCCAATTATTAAGTTTTTTTGCATTACACTCTCCATTATACATGGGAAAATCAAACTTTACATCTAGTTTAAAGAATGATTTATTAGATGTATTTATTTGATTTCTATGAGAATGATGAGAAGAAGTGGAAGAACTTTCACTGGTGGAAGGAGAGGGAGGATCTCCTCCACCTCCATGGTTTACTGATGCATGATCATATGGCCCTTATCCTTTGGTTTCACTGTCTTCTCATACTTTACAAACAACTTGTCGACTTTCTCTGCCATGTTGAAGAAAACCTTGGTGTAGTTTTGCTCGTCTTCCTAACGAGCTTCCTCATCTCCCATGTTTTGTCTTTGTGGTGCATGCCACACTTCGGGATCAAAGGACTTAAGATTTCCTTCGCCTTTTTGGAGATTGTTCCTAGTTAGCATATACTCATGCAATTCGGATTGAAAAATACCTGCTATGATACCAAACTTGATCCAAGATATTTTGCTTAAAGATGCATAAGAATT
This sequence comes from Pinus albicaulis, assembly GCA_034641835.2. NCBI lineage: Eukaryota > Viridiplantae > Streptophyta > Pinopsida > Pinales > Pinaceae > Pinus > Pinus albicaulis. The sequence continues at coordinate 1,211,100,563 of CM076583.1, forward strand.
ACATATGACAGAGCATATTAATCAGGAAAACTAAAAACACTTAAAACGAAGAGAAAATAACATATAAAACATGAAAACACGATACAAGGAATTAATTACAGAGTTCGTCCAATGTGGGCTACATCTTCGGGCCCTGCTCAACAGTGGGGAGGCATTTTTAATTAAGTGGCATTAAAGAGAAAAAGTACAAGAAAAATTTACATAAAGACCCTTATACCTCCAAGCTAGAAGGTGGCTAAATAATGGAGAGCCTAGCTACTGAAACAGATGTTGCCAAAGAATTCCTGGGGCGAAAATGTGCAAAAACGACTATCAATTTGTCAACTTATGACAAAGTCCCCTTTTGCACTCGAGGGAATCTTTCCAATACCCCTCAATATTCCCTAGGCAAGGTTCCGTAGCTGCCTAGCCTCGTGGTTCCGTCCTTCTGCTCCTCGTCCGCCACGCTTTGCCCCATGCAAATGAAAGTGAAGGGTTTAAGTATAAGTTGCTGGCGGAGCCACCAATGGTCAAGCTCGTGGCTCGTTGGTGGAGACGTCGACTAGGTCGGAGGAGGTCGGGGTTTGAATCCTCTGCCTCCCTAACTTGGAAAATTGTTTTGTTGAATATGGCATGCAGTTAAAATTAGCAGTTTAACTCTGTTCACGATTGTGATATGAGGTTCCACTATTATGGTGTGTCAGTGTTGTATTGGTTCCACCATGATATATTGTATATGATCGGTGGGCCGGGTCCACTCCACACGACCCCGTCCAACCTTTTGACTATGTTTAACAATCGTTCAATAATGATAGTGCGGGGGCGGCAACCCACCCCCCCTTTTCTATATTTTTATTAATTTTAATATATAATAAGGTTATTGACAATATTTCATTGATAGGAAGATAAGGAATATAGGACAAATTATACATCCAACTAATTTACCTGCTATCGGGAGCCAGGTTTCATGCCCCGATCTCGGTAAATTTGTAGAGCCCTTAAACCTGGCATACTTGCCCACTTGTGACCAAAAATTTGACCATCTCTATATTCTTCATATGAAATTGGATTGGAGTGTCGTTCACACCGTTGGAATCAAGGCGATGAACACTTCGATCTGGTCCTAGTGTTTCTTACACTTAACCACTTTGATTTTCGAGTTATTTGTTAATGTGACTTGTACTTTGTGATCCACTTGTAATTTGAGATCCTCCTGGATCAAGAGGGAAATCTAAATAGGAGTTTCATGATAAACCATACTCTCGTCATTCTGGTTATCAAAATACTCTAACAACCATCAAGAAATTTTACTATTCGTCCGATTTGAAAAGGGAGTTGGCTGATTTCATCTCTAAGTGCATAAAGTGCTAACATGTAAAGGTTGAGTGCAAACACCCATCTAAGTTCTTGTAGCCTATTCCCATTCCAGGATTGATTAGGTGCTCAATGTTAAGCTCAAAAATGGAAGTGTTCATAATCGATTGGAACTTGAACGACAACGAAGAGCTCATTACCAGGAATCCGACGCAATTCGTTTCATAAATAATCGACTATGTATTTGAAATTTATAGCCTGTTGTTCGTTTTCATAAACAACTAAAAAAATTGTAGAAGTGACAGAATGGTGACATGTTAGCCTAGTCCACAAAAATGATATTTTGGGAATATTCCTTTAGTTTTCCCAATCACAGTGTGACAAGTGTCACTGCAGGATTTGCTGGAAAGTTGGGTTAAGGTGATTTTTTTTTTTTACCTCCTAAGGTTGAAATCATTTTATTTATGGGTGCATTGTTTTTAATTTATGGTCGGAGGACAATATATTATATGGGTGAAATTTCTTACTATGGTCAAATTCTATGTAATACAGTGTGAAAAAATTTATACAGGCGGAAGGGCGGAGGTCGGGGCTCGACCACGCGACCTCCCCCAAGCGAGCGCACCACCATATGTAATATTCCAAATAGGAAAACGACAACAATACAAAACATACACAAACTAAATCTACAACAATATGGAAAATACACTAAAAACACCATGAAAAGAGCCAGAACTTCTGAGCCATTTTATTAAAATATTGGAGATGAAAAATAAGTACAACAATGCTCAAAAGATAACACTCTAGCCGGCTAAGCTAGCTGGAATGGCCTCCATATTCTACCACCAAAACACTGCTCTACTGGTGCTCTGTTGGACTCTCCCTCTACGCTGCCCTGCTAGAAATTTTGCTGCTAGCTAAATAGGGCTGCATAGATGAGGCTTATCTAGTGCTCATTGATCTGAATGTGAGAACTTCTTATTTCTAATACATAGATGGACTATAAGGGAAATTACAGGATATGTCACCTTTCAAAGAAAGGATGAGCTTCCGAAGCTACCTGGCCCTTTATAGACTCTACCTAAAGAAATAATAGAAGTAATAACTAATGATCTGGAAATGAAACTACTTGTTTGCTAGTGCAAGGTATTCATTATCCATTAACATATGTATGCAAGATTTTTAATGTGTTTTGCAATTGGAACAAAGTGACTTTGATGAGTTTATGAGTCTTTTTGTATGTAGGAGGCTTATTTATTTTTATTGTTTAACATATTTAACTCTGAAAATAAGCAGCAAATAAATCACAGAATATAACTCAACATATGATAAGGCAGTTCACCCCTCCTGGGCTACATCTTCCAGGTCCAAGGCCCCCAAATGGGCATTTACTTGCTCTTATTATGCTCAGAAAATGGTTATACAATGTGTAGAAAGCCTAAACAGATGAAAATAGCTGCATAAATGAGTTCAGAGTGCAGAAAACAATAAGAAATGACTATAGTTTCACCTCCAATGGATAACTATAATCCAATACAGCTCTCCAATCCCCAAGCCCTGGTGGCTCTTCAAGCTCTCTCACTGATAAAACACCTTAAGAAATGCTCTAATGGCTCTGCAACCTGCTCAAGTGGCTCTAGAATGCTCCAATTATCCAAAAAAAAAAAAATCGCTCCAAATGGACTCTCCTAGCCCAAGTTATGACCAAAACAATATTTCCCCAATTAGGGCTAGAAAACTCCACCAAATATGGTGGAACTGTAGTTAACTCCACCATTTTAGGGATCGATGCTATATTTAGGGTCTCCACCAACTTTCTCACCAGCAGTTAGGGGCTAATGGATAAGGGTCCACGGTTCATAGGACTGCACCCGTCGGAGTGTATATTGGAGCAAACTTGGGGTTATATGGTTCTGCAATAAAGTTGAAACCATATAGTATAACTGTTAATTAAAACCTTGCCGAATAATCATATGACCGTTGCCAAATTTATTTTATTCGCCCGTTTGGATTAGCCTTTGGTTTTGAGTCGTTGGTTACGTAGCAGAGGGGGCTGGCCCCCTTACGGGCCCGCCTATTTTTAAAACAAACTTCAAATAGAAGTCCTCGCCCTTCATTGTTAAGAACTTCTGATAGCTCACCTGGTTGGGCCGCCCGGCTGGCAGGGCTCTGACCCGGGTTCGAACCCGCCTGATGCCATATAATTTTACACAAATCATTCGACCACTGTTTGACTTCTTGGGGCCACATGGCGGCCCTCGGGCAGGCCACGTGGCGCTCACTCATTGGTCCGCCTGGAACATTCTGTGGAATATTCTTTTTTTTTAAATAATTTTTTTTATTAAAGTCAAACTAAGTCAAATTGGGTTTTTTGCTTGAAATTGAGAAACTTCAAAGTTGAATATCTTCCTCATATAGCATCGGTTTTCAATGCCGTTCACGGCTACAGGATCGTTTTGATGAGACCTTCCCTGTCGTTCTGGTTTGAACCAATTCTGAGAAAATAAAATTTTGAGCATTTTTCCAATTAGGACATGATCACCTGATCACACCTCCCCATTGGGAAGATTTTGGACCCACAAAAGCCTTTAATTACTTGTTAAGAAGGTGAGGATACAATCTCCTCACCTGTTCCAACTCCATCCACTTTGCCTTGCTCGGTTTATTTCCTTTGAGACCAACCCGAACATAATCAACATCTCCCCTCCTTGAAGTGCGTGTCCTTCTGTCAAGGATTGCATCTTCTTTCAGCTCATCCAAAAATTCAGGCAATAAATATTCTATGGATGGCAACTGAACATCATTTTCATAATCAACAAAAAGAGGAGGTTCATACAAACGTAATTTCTCCACATTAACAACGGAATACATTTGCACGTATGAAGGCAAATCTAGTTGAAAAGCATTATTTCCAACTTTTTTAAGGATCTTGAATGGACCATAATGAATAGGCTTCAGCTTTTTACCTTCTCCTTGCATTCTTTCCTTACTAATATGCAACCATACCTTATCTCCTTCTTGAAACTTATGATCAACTCTATGTTTATCATGTCTCTCCTTGTACTTGCCTTGACTTTTTTCAAGCTATTCTTGAACTTGCTGATGTATGAATTGAATTTTTTCAATGAACATGCGAGCTTTGTCAATGTCACTATGCCCATCAATGGAAACATCCTTCTCAAGAATGAAATCTAATGGTGACTTAGGCAAATACCCAAAACAAGCTTCAAAAGGTGAAGTATTTGTAGAAGAGTGCTTGGCCCGGTTGTAAGCATGCTGAATGTAATGAAAATTCTCATCCAAAAGCTTGGGATGCTTGCTGCAATAACCTATCAAAAGATGTACAATGGTTCTGTTCACTACCTCGGTTTGGCCATCTGTTTGCGGATGAAAAGCAGTACTCTTCTTCAACTTGGTGTCTATCATATTCCATAGATTGGACCAAAAATTCCCAAAAAATCTGGAATCCCTGTCACTAAAAATAGAAGTAGGCAAGCCATAATGAACCCATACATGTTGAAAATGTAAATTAGCAGTTTGTTCAACAGTTATAGTTTTCTTGCATGGCATAAGAATACACATCTTGCTGAAACAATCAACTACTACATACAGATAATTATGCTGCTTTCTAGATAATGGTAGACCTCCAACAAAATCCATAGAAACACTCTCCCATGGTCTAGAAGGTACCGACAATGGCGTATATAATCCAAGCTTCCTATTGCTAGGCTTGCTTGTAGCACATAATGAACAACCTCTAATGAAATGTGAAACACTATCTACCATACGAGGCCAATAACAATACCTCTGTAAATGTGCCACCGTTTTGCTTACCCCGAAATGTCCAGCTATGAGAGAAGAATGAGCCTCTCTCATCATGCTTAGTCTCTCCCCCTGTGGTATACATAACTTGCCCATATGAAATAGCAAATTATTATGCAAATGATAATCATTCTCCTCAACATGATTCCCTTCACTCAAGTTAGCATACACCTCCTTAAAATCATCATCTGATGCATACTGTTCTATGTAGCTCTCATGTACAATAGAATCATTCTTAAGCAAAGTACTAGCACTAATAATAGGCCTTGAAAGCGTATCAACAACTTTATTGAGAATACATTTCTTGTACCTTATTACCAAGTGAAAATGTTGTAAGAAGCCCATCCATCTGAAGTGTCGTGACTGTTGCAATTTACTTTGCGACTGCAAGTACTGTAAAGGCTGATGGTTGGTATGAAAAATTGTTTCTTTGCCCATCAAATAGTGTTTCCACTTTTTGGCACTTTGTACCAACGCATACAAATCCTTATCATATGTAGGATAATTCACAACAACACCATTAAATGTCTCAGAATGAAATGCGATAGGCTTACCATGCTGTAAGAGAACTACACCCATGGCGTAATCACTAGAATCTGTCTGAATCTCGAATGGCTGTCTCAAGTCTGGTAATGCAAGGACTAAAGCTGAAATTATCTTTTCTTTCAAATATTTGAAAGCTTTTTGTTGCTTTCCTCCCCATTGGAAAGCACGCTTCACACTTTTCACTGCATGCATAGGAGCTGCTATGGCAGAGAAGTTAGAAATAAACTTCCTCCAATACTGAGCTGCACCCAAAAAACTTCTTACCTCTGTAATGGATTTGGGAGTAGGCCAATTCACAATGGCTTCTAATTTGGAAGGATCAATTCTCAAAGCGCCTCCTCCTACTATGTGTCCCAAATAAACCAAAAAAGTCTTTCCAAATTCACACTTTGACATTTTAAGAAATAACTAATTTTTCTTCAAAACATCAAGTACTTTATTAACATGCATGACATGCTCTTCTCTAGTCTTGCTGAAAATTAAGATGTCATCTAAGTAGACATAATGAAATCATCAAGAAAAGGACGTAATACATCATCCATTACCTGCATGAAAGTTGCAGGTGCATTTCATAAACCAAACAACATAACAAGCCACTCAAAGAGTCCTTGTTTGGTTTTAAAAGATGTCTTCCATATGTCACTTTATGCAATTATAACTTGATGATAACCACTACGTAAGTCTAACTTAGTGAAATATTTAGAATCTTTTAGCTAATCTAAAAAATCATCTATCCTTGGAAGTGGGTACCGATTCTTTACCGTTATCTTGTTCAAAGCCCTGAAGTCCATACACATACGCCAAGTTCCATATTTCTTTGGAATCAACACTATCGGTGACCCACATGGCGAAGTGCTTGGCCTTATGAACCCCTTGTCCAACAAATCTTTAATTTGCTTCTTTATTTCAGCATTCTCCATGATAAACATGTGATACATGCCTATGTTAGGAAGTGGACAATCTGGATGTAAATGGATTTCATGCTGAATCTCCCTTTTAGGAGGCAAACCTACTGGTTCCTGAAACATTTCATGATGTGCATCAACTACATCATATAAATATGATTTAAGCTTGGAATCACAATTTTCAAATGACTCATGTTTCACATCAACCTTTGGCTTGATCATCAGAAGTAAAAAACTCTTGCTTGAATTAACTAGCCTTTTTACCTGTTCCGCATTTACCATCGCTATATTTGTCTTCTTGCGATGAGCTCTGACAATATACTCCTTGCCATATTTGAAAATATGATATTTATTTTCATGGCGATGGAAGATTGCCTTCCTGTCAAATAAGTAAGGACTTCCCACAACAATTCCTGATATATCAAGCGGCACCACATCAAGTTCAACTGTGTCAATAAAGTGTGCAGTTATTGCAAAGCGCAATATGCACTTTCTCGAGACTTGTAAATTTTCATCCTTGCATATCCACCCAAATGGATAAGGATTTGGATGTGGAATGGTCTCAAGTTTTAGCTATTTGACCAAGTCTTATGATATGAGATTAGCTTGTGACCCACTGTCAAACAGGGTGTCAATTTTTGTATGTTTTGAGACTACCCTCACATGGAACAATTCAATTCTTTCTTCCTCATTAGGAGCTTGTACATGACAGTTTGAAGAACTAGTACTTGCATTAGTTTCTATTTATTTTCCCTTCAAACTTTTCAAACCCATGGCTGAAATTTTGGTTTCGTCACCTGAATCATCACCTAAATCTTGTGGTGTAGTTGCAGTAGCTGCAGTTTTCTTCTTTCCCTTGTTTTTGTTAAACTGGTTTCTCTTTTCAGGATGTAATTTCCAACAGTTTTTCTCTTCATGGCCTTGTTTTGAACAATGTTTACAAATGACCTTTTCACCCTCCTGTTTGATAGATCCATTCTTCTTACCTTTCCCCTTAAAGGTTTTCTCTTTGTTCTTCCCTTTGAAAGACTTGTTTCTACCCTCATCAAATGTGTTCTTTCCTCTAGCTTCTAACTGTGTAGCCTGTACACATACTTCATCTAAGCTGGTAGGATTAAACATCAGGATAGTGTGTTTAAGGTAACTGTGCAAACCAACCATGTACTTTAACAAACTGTCTTGGCTTTGTAAATCTACCCCAAGTAAGAGTGCTCTTCTCCTAAATTCCTGGGTATATTCTTGCACATTCTGTCCCTTAAGCTGTCTAAAGTTTTGCCAGTTCATTATAGCCTTCTGAAGATGAGCAAGAGGATAAAATTGTTTCTTGATTGCAGTAATAAACTCAGTCCATGATAAAGAAATCTTACCATGTTTCTTGATTTCATCCCTGGTTTTGGCTTCCCACCAAACCAATGCTGCTCCATCCATCCTTAGTGAGGCTAATTGTATTTTGGTGTCATCATCATGCAGATTTTGAATCCTCAAATAGACTTCCAGTTGTCTGATCCATTTATCTAATTTCTCTGCATTAACATCACCATTAAACACTAGAAATTCAAATTTGACATCAAGCTTTAACAAAGGATTTTTACCAGTTGTTTTTGACTTATGTGACTGATTTACTGAAGTTGAAGAGGATGATGTTGAGGAAGATGATGAAGATGGGGATGAAGGATCACCATTTCCTCCATTCCCTTTCTTTGACTTATCATTGTCCTTCTTTCCTCTTGAGGAATCTCCTCCTTCTCTTTGGTTTTTAGATCCTTCTCCAACAATCCTATCATTTCTTTCTTGATAGAGGATCCTTACCATTTCAGTCATATCCAAGAAAGCTTTCTGAAAAACCCTTTCTTCTTCCTTGGGATCCATTTCTTCATGAGCTTCTTCTTTTCTTGAAGACATGCTTGTGGCTACTTCTAAGGCTATTGAGGGTGATATAGAAGGTCGAGATAATGGCACCCTAGCCCTGCTTGGTTGTGGATTAGTTTGTGCACTAACCAATTGTCCTTCCCCTCTTTTCAGTTTTAGCCTAGTAAGCATCAAATTTTCAAAACAGTACAATATTTCTTTGCACAAAATTTAAAATTTGAACTCAAACCTGGCTCTGATACGAATCTGATCTGAATGTGAGAAATTCTTATTTCTAATACAGAGATGGACTATAAGGGCATTTACAGGATATGTCACCTTTCAAAGAAAGGATGAGCTCCTGAAGCTACCTAGCCCTTTATAGACTCTACCTAAAGAAATAATAGAAGTAATCACTAATGATCTGGAAATGAAACTACTTGTTTGCTGGTGCAAGGTATTCATTATCCATTAACATATGTATACAAGCTTTTTAATGTGTTTTGCAATTGGAACAAAGTGACTTTGATGAGTTTATGAGTCTTTTTGTATGTAGGAGGCTTATTTATTTTTACTGTTTAACATATTTAACTCTGAAAATAAGCAACAAATAAATCACAGAATATAACTCAGCATATGATAAGGCAGTTCACCCCTCCTGGGCTACATCTGTCGGGTCCAAGGCCCCCCAAATGGGCATGTCCTTGCTCTTACTATGCTTAGAAAATGGTTATAAAATATGTAGAAAGCCTAAACAGGCGAAAATGGCTGCATAAATGAGTTCAGAGTGCAGAAAACAGTAAGAAATGACTATAGTTATAGAATTGAGTGGTAGGCTTCCTTGTCGCCATAATTTTACATTCAACTTTTCTTGCCAACCTGAATGCCTTCTCCAATGAATCAGGTTCCAAAACACGAACTTCATGTTGGATGTTATCCTTTAAAGTGCCTAGGAAGAGATCAATCTTGTGTCCCTCTGGAATATCAGTTACCCTTATATTCAATTTTTGGAAGTCCTCAATGTGCTGCCCCACTAAACCCTTTTGTTTGAGATTTATCAATTGGGTAAAGAAGGTGTTGCTCTTTGTATTCTCATAATGTGCTATCATTTCCTCCGTAAAAATTGACCAAGTGACAATTTTTTTACGGGAGCAAAGCCATTGATACCATACAAATGTATTTTGTTCTAAATGTAAAGTTGCAATGCGTACCTTTTGTGTGTTTTGCATGTTATGGAGATCAAAATATTGCTCCATCTGTAGTATCCATGTTACCGGATCCTTTCCATCAAACTTCTTCATATCCATTTTTGGAATATGGTGGTTCTTCCCGCCAACATTCGAGTTTATGAAATCATGATTAACATTTATTTTGTTCTCATCATGAGGTTCTTCTTCTATATTTCCGCCATTAGGAATCATTTCTGGTTTTAAGCTTGTCATCAAGCCTTCCATGTATGCTTTTAGATCACTCTTCATGTTTTCCATGTTGTCTTTCATGTCATCCATCTTAGCTTCCACGCCATCCATCTTAGATTCCATGCCATCCATTTTAGCTTCCATGCCTTTCTTCAAACCGTCCATATTCACTTCCATGCCTTTCTTCAAACCGTCCATCTTCACTTCCATGCCTTTCTTCAAAACTTCCATTTCAGTTTTTGTTGCTCTTTGCGAGAGTGAAAACTGTTGCATTTGCTCTTGTAATTTTGATAGATCATGTTGCAATTCTTCATCTTCATGAGTCATAGTAGAGCCTTCTGAAGGCTTAATGGGTGTTGAATTCTTTTTAGGGGCCATTTTAAAATCCAATATTGATATCTATTCTACAAGTTGCCCTTGGAATCAATTCAACTTGATTCTTCCAATAAGACTTATGTAATTCGGAAAAAAAATACACACCTTTTACTAGCTTTTAGGAGCTCAATATTGAAATTGAATTATCTCTGTAATTGAAAATCTTCGATATCTCAAATTCAGCCCTGTAGTAGCCCTCTGAAGCTTCTTTCAAATGCCACAGGTCTGACTTTATTTGGATTCTCCAAGACAAATTTGTGTCCAATCTCCCACAATGACCTAATTTTGGACTGGTTCAGTAGAGTAAACTTGTACGACTTGCCACGTGTCACTGTTTTGTTCTTTGTCTCTGAAATTGATAGCCAAGAAACTACAGGCCGTGTACTTGCGACCACTTTTGACGACACTCCAATCCAATCTCCAGAGAGAGAGTTATTGAAATTTTCCCACGATCACCTCTTTGAGATGCAATTCTGGAGCCTGAAAAAGCACTACCTTCCACAGATCATATCTCCAAAAATATTGCGAACCAAGCTCTGAAATTTTTTGAAAAATTTCCTCAGGATTTCAGCTTCGCACCATACGAATTTTAGATTCTGAACCTTCGTAGAAAATTTTTTATAGCGAAAATGCCACGATGACCTGTTTAGGATCTTGAAAAAAGACCTAACTTCCACAGATGATATCTCCGCAAATATTGCGAACCAAGATCTGAAATTTTTAGAAACTATTCCTCAGGATTTCAGCTTCGCACCCTAAAAATTTCAGCTTCTGAAACTTCGTAGAAAAAAAGTTATAGCGAAAATGCCACGATGACCTGTTTGGAGCAGCGAAACCCTAGAATCCCAAGGCTCTGATACCAAATGTTGTGTAACCAGCTCCAAAAATAGAAGAAGAGAGATATGAACGCCTTAGAAATAAGCCACTTCGAGGGGGCAACCTCCAATACATTACATAAATGAACAATTCTTGGATGATACAATTTACAAAACCTCCTTTCTATATATAGGAGTCCATGGGGCCATAATGTAATCCTAGTGGGCCACAATGTAATCCTAGCCGACCTAACAATAATAATTTAAGGGCACAATAATAACAAAATGGGGGTTACAAGGGTACAACAATAACAATAAGGGGTTTACACTAACAATAATAAGGGGCTATACTAGTGATATAGGGACCTAACATAGACTCTACTAAAAAAACCCAAAAAACCCATAAAGGGTTCGTCCTAGTTTTTACTTTAGAAAATTGGCCCTCTTGGGCTTAGCTCACCCAACTGCTGGGAAATTTGAAATCCTAGTTGGAATTTTTGGTATATTATTGTTGGGTATGCAGAGCTATAGGTTTAATTGATAGATAAAATAGTTTCAGTTGCTCCCCAAAGCTCAAGTATTGAAGGGATGATCCCTTCAATGGATTCCAAGCGGAAATGCCTTGGAATTTCTCCCTCTCTAGAACCCTCTGTTGTTAGACTTCATAAATCACTGGGTGACTGCACCACTATAGGAGGGATTGCATCTGCCCTCATGCCACGATACTGAATCTTCTCCCATTGAACAATAAAACTCTTCTCCTGAGCGGGCACTCGAAGTCCCCTGAGGATGAGGTTGGGATATTCGCTTGGAGACACCCGTGTGCTAAACAACATTGCAAACTTGGCTAAACAGCTCAAGCGTGCTCAAGTCATAAAGACCAGAAAATCAGAATATGCAAGAATAATTTCCATGGCTACCCTAACCCCCTTCTTATTCTTGTGAAACCCTAACATCCTTGGGTCCACTCATTAACTGCGTTGCTACTTGGCCCCTTGGCTTTCACACTTGCTGCACATCCTTGGGTCCACTCATTAACTACGCTTCTACTTGGCCCCTTGGCTTTCACACTTTTTGTGTCGGCCTCTTGGCCCCACAAGAGCTGCTTTGTCCACATTAGCTCTAGAAAAGTGGTTTTATTTACTGATTGAACTCAAGCAAAAAAAAATTGGCAAAAGATAATATTTCTAATTAGTTGTCAGCTAATTAGGAATATTACAGTCCTCCCCGCCAAAACATTTCTTGTCCTCAAGCAATGCCTGAACAAGCCTCATCTCTAGTTGACGCTCCCCCACTATCACTGCAAAATGTGCCAGGTCCGAAACGCGCCATTGAATCTTCCCTGTCCTCTACATTTCTCTAATATGAAGGGATCCCTCAATGCCAAGATCCCAAGCCATCCTGTCCAATATGAAGCTCCACCTGCTCTGCTCACCATCCTGCCAAGAACAAGTAGCAGAAACCCTCTGGTCATCATCAGTGAGTAGGGAATCATGATAATATGGCACCATGCCCAACTCCTCATGCAGTATCCCTACCAAGTAGTCCATCCTGAACACTCCAAGATTAAACCCTCAAAGATACCGCCTAATCCCTGCAGAGGTAGCGTCTCGCTCACATGAGCTCCTCCTGCTATCATCTCGTTGACCAACCTGCCATACTAATGAAATTCCCCACTCCATCAGTGACTCACTAAAGCCCAATGGAAGATCTACATGATCCCCCCATGTAGTATGCATCTCACCCCTAAAGGTTATCAAGTTTTGTAGATTTGTTATGCTCGGGTCCCCTGCTAGTCTCGTAGAGGTGCCACCATGCGGATGCTGTGTCACTCTAACTGTGAGATACCCCCAATCAGTTGCAGACTGTATCCCTTTCTCCTGGGGCCTTGTGGCAAAAAATATGTGTAGGCCAAGCTTATCTTGCCCAAGTATCCCCATGAGGTTGATATCTACCCGTCCACTATCGATCATGACCCTGAGCAACAACATGATAAGTTTGCCTCACCATGTAGTGGAAATATCAGTTCTCCCCCACGTGTCAAACCCAAAGCGGACTGGATCATCGTCTATCACAAAGTGGAGTGATCCACCTGCCTAACAGATCCCTGGATCCCCCAACCATACTGGGAGCTCCCAACTCCAACTCCTCTCGGGATGTATTTGTGTAGTGCTGCTACCTGCTAGAACCCATCTGACCCTCAACTCTGACCCCTGTATGTATCCCTTGGGTGGACTCCAAGTATCAGGAGTTTGTTCCACGCATGCATACCTGCCCTGCTCCTGCTAGACCTTGTAGTAAAATCCATTGTCCCAACTCCTGATGGTACATCTGGACACTGCTCGGAGTTTGGGTACCCTCCTGTAGATGAAGTCTACCATCCACTGTCCCTCAAATGCAAGTCTAGGGGTGGAACATATGCAACCTTGGAAATCAACCATGCCATCCCTAAGCTAGTATCCATTAACTCGTGCACCTACCTAGTGTCTCAATTAGAGAGTCTTTTTCTGGATCATGACACACGGTATCTCATCTGACTATCTAGGGTGAGCCTCCCATGCCTTGTTGCTTGATTGAAGAGTATCATGGGGCAGCAACCAAACACTTCGCATCCGAAAACCACACTGGAGGATGAGGGGTGGGTATGTCCCAAAGGGTGTGATCAAGAGTATAACTTAATTCTCAAGAGTAATCCTCTGGAAAACACTCCCTCTACCTTGAATCTACCGATAACACCCTCATAGCCCTGTCTCTGTTAAACGTGGTGTCTCTAGATGCTCAACAATATCCTCATCAATCCTAGGTGAGTTGCATCCCAGGGTACACCTAATGCCCCTATCCATAAGTCCCCTTGGAGGCAACGCTCCAAGTGCCTGATGCACCATATCATGGGTCACTACATACCACCAAGTGTCTCCACACTCATCATCATGCCACTGTATGCTGCAACCTGCCCCTGTACACTATCAGATACCACCGGTTACGACTATACCATCATGTACTGTCATGTATCCCTCCTGTGTCACTACACTTGTCGCTCCCCACATGTACCCAATGCGATGTGAGGCACTCCTACTCCACAATGTAGTCTGACATACTACAACACACCCCCATGTGTTTCCATGCTCCTCTGTAGGCCATTAGTACTCCTTGCTGCATAGCCCTGCACACCCCTGGATGTTATGGTCTAACATCAGGTTTGTACGCTTTAGTCTACATCCCTCTACATAAAACTGAACCCTATGACATGACTATGTGTAGTCCTGCGTATTAGTTCTTACTACTGTATCACCCTGTGACATATAGTAACTTGCATGGACCAAAATATCCACCACTATGCTAGTAAACCCCCCTTGAGGTGGGCTACATCTCCCCATATGTTGTAAAGGATCAGAGCGGCCCAACTCCTCACATGCCAATGACAATGACATCATTGCTCCTATCCTCCATAGCTCAAGTATACCATATACCCATGAGAGAGCATTGTCTCTACGTATTGCCCTGTATGGTGGCTTGTCGATGCCACCTCCTCTGACCAGCTCCTACCAAAGTAGGTTAATCACCCTGTGACTCTACACACGGTCGATATGCTGAGATAGCTCCTGAAAAGGGTGTACCCTCCTATCCAACCATATTGTTACTAGGGATTTCAAGGGCTCTGATAGATATCTGAAAATGTGTGTGCACCCAAACATCAAACCCATCGCGCAACGACTATCATCACCTATCGACTCTATGATGTGATGGGAAATTCCACCTGGATCCCAACAGCAATCTGACCCTCGTGTCCCTCTCGTAATCGATGGACTCTGCCGAAATGTGACCATGGATGTATCCAGCTGCCTAACCTGCTCCATGGGGTACCAGCTCAATACCTCTCGCCATCCAACCTCGATATAGGAATCGAATGCAACAATCCCCACACATGGAACAATCCCTCCATCCTGCGAGTGCTGCACCCTGTGCAGCTCATGTCACCTCATCTCACCTTCCTGGTCAACATATGAGACCTGACTAGGTGGCTTAGTCTCTCTCTTTCTAATGGGAGGAGGTGACCCAACGGTGCTGGTAGCCCTATCTATGTCTACCTGAAGGGGGCTGCTCTGACACTCCCCTATGCTCTCTATTTGTACCATTAAGGAATCTAACCGTTCCCTAATGTGGGCCAACTTGTCTGCTGAATTGGCACAAACCATTCTCATGCCCTCCAGTTCTTCATTCTGCAACAACATAACCTCTCGTACTGATGTGGCCTTCCCTTTCAAAGCTAGAAGGTTAGCCTGAAGTTGATGGCACTGTTGTGTGTAGCCATCGTCCAATACCTCTATATCTCCTAGCACTTCCTCGAGGGCTATCCCAAAGGATGGATGCACACCCTCCTACATAGACACTCCAACACGCAATACATGATCATTAGTCAGCTGCATGTGATTGTCATCCGACAATTTTGTCATAGACCTAGAGGCCTCTGTACCTATCGACTCCTCAACAATGGTGGAGTTGTCTCCCAACACCTCATCAACCTGTGATGCATTTCTATCATCAGAGAAATTGGTCACAACCTGTAGAAATTATATACATTAAGCATGAATATGTCCTAGATTCCCCTGATCTCACAATATTTAACTTCTTGCAAAATACAGAATCATTCCACTGTTAATATTTTGCGGAAAATTAATTGCACACACATGTGAAGCATAAAAACAATCACACATAACACAGTTGTTTAACGGGAAATCCTGAAGCTGAAAACCCCAACTATCATATATTATGTATCATGGAGATCATGTAACAATCCTCATACAAAGCTTATTACATCAAGCTCTCAATACAATCAATCGTCACACACTAACATAGAAGAAATCTACAAATCCATGCACCAATCTCTACCCTCCTGCTAGCCTGCCTCCACTGCGCAATCAAAGCTGATTACAAATACTAATTCGATGCAATCCCACTCTTCTTGAATACGTGATTAACATTGGCAACTCCAATGTATATGTAGATGCAATTCATGCATCACTATGGTCACAATAGATAGTCTATCTCACCCTTTCACCTATCTCTGCACTGGGTCTCCACTGGATCTGACATGCACTGTGGTTAACTGTTGTATTGTTTAGTTGATTAATGAGTTATTATTTGTGAATTAATTAACTAATTAATTCACTCCACTCTCACTAGTGTATCATTCATTTAGATTAGATACAACTAGCTCAACTGAGCCTAACTGAGTTAAACTGAATACAACTCCATGAACTACTCTTCCAACTCTATCATAACTTTGCTACTTCAGTTCTAACTGAGTCCTCCATGCATGAACTCCAGTAAACCCTAAGGAGTTGTGTAATTCCTTCAGCCCACTGATTTGACAAATCTGTATACTGAAATTAAGTGCTCCAAGAGAATAAGTTGTTGTTTAGAGTCTGTTTATTATTAAGAGCTAATAATAATCGACATGCATCTATTTTTAGATCGAAGATCTATAAATAGACTTCGCCCAATATTCTAAAAATAGAATTTCATCTATTTTTCCAACTTGACCAACCATCGACAAATAGCATCCTGCAACTTCTGAAATATGATCACCATGTCTAAAAATAGACTTGTGCCAAAAATAGCTTGTGGGCCCACTTAGTGAAGGCGACTCTTTTCACTAAGCTCATCATCTTGCTGAATCTCAACACTCCCTCTCAACAAGATAGGGATTATCTTTCACCCTGATCCTGCCTCTATGGTATTCGAATTTTCTCCCAGTGAGTGCCTTCGTCAAAATATCTGCATCCTGATCCTCCATAGGAATGTACTGAAGCAACATGATCTTCCGCTGCACACAATCTCTGATATGATGATACCGGATATCAATATGTTTAGATCTATCATGAAACACAAGATTAACTGACAGTTTAATGCAACTCTGATTATCACAATGTATCACTGTGCGATCTAAATGTGAACTGAACAAACCAACCAGGATCTTCCTCATCCATATAGCCTCACATGCAGCTTGAATTGCTGCCATGTATTCTGCTTCCTCTAAACTGAGTGCCACAGATCTTTGTTTCTTGTTGTACCAAGAAATTGTCGTAGATCCGATACTGAAAATTCCTCCTGATGTGCTCTTTCTATCTGTTGGGCTGCTTGCCCAATCTGCATCCGTGAAGCCATGCAACTTCACCTCCTCCGTCTGTCTGTACCATAAACCATACTCATATGTGCCCCTGAGATACCTTAGGACATGCTTTCCTGCCTTCCAAAAGAGCTTGGTAGGCTTAACCATCGCTTGTGAAAGCTAGTTCACCGCATAGCATATGTCCGGTATTGTATTGACTAAATACATAAGCAAACCCACCAACTATCGATAAACAATGGCATCCACTACCTTTACCGATGTAGCATCCTCTTTCCTCTAATTTCTTGGAAGAGAAGTGTCGATAGGCTTGCAGCCTTGCATGTGAAACTTCTCCAGTATCTCCCGGGCATACTTGCCTTGAGACACAAACAGTTCACCTTCTCGCTGCCATATTTCCAATCCAAGGAAATAATGAAGGAGGCCCAAATCCTTCATCTCAAACTCCTCTACAAGATCTGCCTTGCATGAGTCTATCAACTACTCATCACCCGTTAGTATTAAATCATTAACATAAAGAACAATGATTAAAAGCTTACCCTTTACCACAATTTGGTATAGGTTTGCATCCGCCTCACTCTTGGTGAAGCCAAGTCCAGTGAAATAGCTATCGATCTGAGTGTACCAAGCACGTGGTGCTTGCTTCAGCCCATACAACGCTCTTTTGAGCCTGCACATATGCGACTCGCTGCTGAAGATCTCAAATACTTCAGGCTGCTCAATGTACACCTCTTCCTCAATGATCCCATTAAGGAACGCAGTCTTCACATCCACATGATGAATGTGCCAACCCATCTGTGCTGAGAGAGAAAGGATGGTCCGTATGGAAGAATACCGTGCAACAGGTGCAAAGGTTTCTTCATAGTCAATCCCCTCAATCTGTGAGAAGCCCCGGGAAACAAATCTCGCCTTATACTTCTCAACGCTCCCATCAGCAACTTGCTTTACCTTGTAGATCCATCTTGATCCTACAACTGATTTTCCCGCCGGCCTTGGAACAATATCCCAAGCACTATTTCTAACAATGGAGTCATACTACTCCACCATGGCATCTACCCATGTGGGCTCCTGCACTGCTTCTTCAAAAGAAGATGGCTATGTCACGATACACTTTCTCATAAGAGCCATGTATCCAGTATAACGGTTAGGTGATTGTCTCTTTCTACGCTATGATGTAGGGAATCCTACATGTTTAGTCTCTCAGCTTCTGTGGTACTCTTTCTGCCTTGTCTGATGTTTGGTTTTGCATGAGTGGACTCCTCCACTCCATGAATCTACTCTTGTGGCTAATCCACATCCGAAGGCTCATCTTTCGGAACAAGCAATTCCTTCACTGCATGAAAGTATAGCTCCCTCCCAAGCATAGCTTGTGCAGCACCCACGATCGTTCTGTTCTTCCTCTCTGCGACCCCATTCTGCTGTGGGTTATGAGGCATTATGAGTTCTCTTCAATTTCGTTCTTTGCTACAAAAGTATTTGAATTCTCCCGAGATGTATTCACCACCATTATCGTTCCGTAGAGCTTTCACTGGCTTCCCCGACTCCTTCTCCACCAATGCTATAAAATAAAAAAAAATTGAGAATGTTTCGCTCTTCTTCTGCATGAAGAAGATCCAACATCTATGAGAATAGTCATCAACAAAAATAACATAATACCTGTGTTTTGCTATTGAAGCAACCAAGAAAGATCCACACACGTTTGTGTGAATTCTCTCCAGGATCACCGAAGCACGGTTCTCCTTCTCATGGAAGGTGGTCTTCACATACTTACCCATAGTACATCCCTTGCACTGATTTGACTACGCAAGTGTACCCATGGGAAGTCCAGTAGAAATCTGCTGCAAAATCTTTAAAGTGCCATGGTGAAGATGCCCAATCTCCCGTGCCATACTTTGCCCTCATCCTAACTCACCACTTCTTCTGCTTTGCCCACCATTGCAACGCAATCATCTACCTACAGCTTGTAGAGATTCTTAACTCGAATCCCTATCTTCTTGGTTTGACCTGTTGTTTTATGTCGAAGGAAGGCTTTTCCCTCACTGAAAACAACATCACAACCTTTGTCTACCAGTATTGCGATCGAGACCAAGTTCTTCTTTAGACCTGGAACATGCATAACATCCTTCAACAAGAATGGATTAACGGACTCCCTCTCAAAGTTAATGGTCCTAATGCTGATCGCACTATATCGACCGTCGTTGCCCATCTCTATATGCATCTGGAGGTCCTTCTCCTCCAAGTCACTAAACAACTCCTTGTCTCCAGTTATATGGAAAGACACACCACTATCAAGATACCACACCGATCCCATATGGCTTGAAACCAAGCATGCAATCAAAGAGAAATCAAGTTCAAATTACGAGGCTAAGGCCTCTCCAGCTGCAGCTCTAGCAACCTTCTTGTTGTTCTTCTTCTGTGGGCAGTTAGTGGCGAAATGCCCATGTTCGTGACAGTGAAAATACTTCACTTTGGACAAATCCTTCTTCTTGCCTTTAGCTTTGGATTTTGAAGGAATTTCTTCCCCTTCCATTTCCTTGCTTTGGTAGCCAAAGTGCAATTCTCTTCATCTTCATACTTCGATGAAGATCCATCCCTGGTACCTTGCCTTATCTCCTCCTGCACAAGATCCGACCAAAGTCACTCCCATCCTGGCAATTTCTCCTGTCCATTGACAGAGTCTTCGTAGCTGTTGCAACTCTTCGGAAGCCCAAGGAGAGCCAAGCTCACCAAGTCTTCTTCATCAATAGTAACCCCCACACTTCCTAGTTCATCCTTGAAATGGACAAACTTCGTGAGGTATTTTGGAACACTGTCGCCCTTCTCCATTTTTATTTTTCTGAGCTTGTCTTTAAGTGCCAACTTCCTCTAGTCGCTTATGCTTTGGAAAAAATCTGTCAAAGCCTTCCACATTAAGAATGGAGTGTCTTTCTCGTGAATTCTGAACACAATATGGTCCTTCACACCTTCCAACGGAATTCTTCTTGTCTTTGCTGTCTTCTTTTGCCATGCGTCAAGTAATGCAACATCGCTAGATCCCGGCTTAGGAACATCGCTATCGATGAACTCCTTTAGTCCATTATCCTCTAGCACCACCTCCATCCTATCCTTCCAGGCTATGTAATCCGAGCTCCCATTAAGGGCATACTCCAATCAAAACCCATTGAAAGACATTTCAATGTATACTCAACTTTTGCACCAAGAATCTTCTATAGCAAATTCGAATTGTCCACCAACACAAACTCAACAATTATTCACAATTGCAATCTTCAAGAATTAACACTGCTCTGATACCATGTAGAAATTATATACATTAAGCATGCATATGTCCTAGATTCCCTTGATCTCACAATATTTAACTTCTTGCAAAATACAGAATCATTCCACTGTTAATCTTTTGTGGAAAATTAATTGCACACACATGTGAAGCATAAAAACAATCGCACATAACACATTTGTTTAACGGGAAAGCCTGAAGCTTAAAACCCCAACTATCATATATTATGTATCATGGAGATCATGTAACAATCCTCATACAAAGCTTAGTACATCAAGCTCTCAGTACAATCAATCGTCACACACTAACATAGAAGAAATCTACAAATCCATGCACCAATCTCTGCCCTCCTGCTAGCCTGCCTCCACTGCGCAATCCACGCTGATTAAAAAGACCAATTCGATGCAATCCCACTCTCCTTGACTGCGTGATTATCATTTGCAACTCCAATGTATATGTAGATGCAATTCATGCATCACCATGGTCACAACAGATAGTCTATCTCACCCTTTCACCTATCTCTGCACTGGGTCTCCACTGGATCTAACATTAGATCCATGCACTGTAGTTAACTGCTGTATTGTTCAGTTGATTAATGAGTTATTATTTGTGAATTAATTAACTAATTAATTCACTCCACTCTCACTAGTGTATCATTCAGTTAGATTAGATACAACTAGCTCAACTGAGTCTAACTGAGTTAAAAGTTAACCGAATACAACTCCATGAACTACTCTTCCAACTCGTCATAACTTTTCCACTTCAGCTCTAACCGAGTCCTCCTTGCACAGAACTCCAAAGTAATACTCAGGGAATTGCGTAATTCCTTCACCCACCGATTTGACAACTGGTGACACCGAAATTAAGTGCTCCAAGAGAATAAGTTGTTGTTTAGAGTCTGATTATTATTAAGAGCTAATAATAATCGACATGCATCTATTTTTAGATCAACGATCTATAAATAGACTTCGCCCAATATTCTAAAAATAGAATTTCATCTATTTTTCCAACTTGACCAACCATCGACAAATAGCATCCTGCAACTTCTGAAATATGATCACCATGTCTAAAAATAGACTTGCGCCAAAAATAACCTGCGGGCCCACTTAGTGAAGGTGACTCTTTTCACTAAGCTCATCATCTTGTTGAATCTCAACACAACCTCGGATACCCCATCAATGGATACTTCAACAATGGGTGGTGTCTCACCAACGAGTGTATGCTCAACTATCTCCTTTCCAACTATGGCCCCTTCAACTACTCTTTCATCTTCTTCCTTAATCCATCTCACCATCCATGCATAATTCAACCGAATTCCCCCTGATATGTGTCCGTCTCTTAGTTCAGGGAATTCCCAAAAAGAGAGGGTCGCTTGAGTGTCATGTCCCAATGATTGGTATGCCCGCCAATTTGCTGCCAATGACTCCACATCAACTGCAATAATGTCTTGATTCACAATTGTTGCATGAATCAGTTTCTTCCCCCATTAATGATAATTTGTTGAACCCTAATCACCTCATTCAAGGTTACTGCCATGGCATCTGAGTTTAACCTTTATTTTGGTCTCGTCATAGAATGAGGGTTTCCCACAAGCTTAGCCAAGATTATGCTCTGATGCCACTGTAATATTCCGAATAGGAAAACGACATCAATACAAAACATACACAGACTAAATCTACAACAGTGTGGAAAATACATAAAAAACACCATGAAAAGAGCAAGAACTGTTGAGGCATTTTATTCCAATACTGGAGATGAAAAATAAGTACAACAATGCTCAAAATATAACACTCTAGCAAGCTAAGCTGGCTGGAATGTCCTTCAGATTCTCCCATCAAAACACTACTCTACTGCTGCTTTACTGGACTCTTCCTTTGCGTTTCCCTGCTGCTCTGCTGGACTCTCCCTCTACACTGCCTTGCTGGAAATGCTGGAAAT
Organism: Pinus albicaulis; assembly: GCA_034641835.2. Taxonomy (NCBI): domain Eukaryota; kingdom Viridiplantae; phylum Streptophyta; class Pinopsida; order Pinales; family Pinaceae; genus Pinus; species Pinus albicaulis. The sequence goes on from CM076583.1 coordinate 1,211,122,927, forward strand.
GTTGTTGCTGGTTAAATAGGGATGTGTAGATGAGGTTGATCTAGTGCTCAGAAAATGTTAAGTTTTTAACCACAAACTCTACTCAAAAAACCCCAAAAAAGCCCAGAAAGGGTTCGTCCTAGTTTTGACTTCGGAAAATTGGCCCTCTTGGGCTTGGCTCACCCAACCGCTGGGAAATTCGAAATCCTGGCTAGAACTGTTGGTAGATGACTATTGGGTATGCAGAGCTATGGGCTGACCTGATAGATAAACTGGCTGCAACTTCTCCCCAAAGCTCAAATATTGAAGTGCTGATCCCTTCAGTGGATTCCAAGCGAAAATGCCTTGGAATTTCTCCCTCTCCAGAACCCCTCTGCTGCTGGACTGGGTAAATCACTGGGTGACTATGCTGCTATAGGAGGGACTGCATGTGGCCTGATTCCAAGATACTGAATCTGCTCCCGTTGAACAATAAAACTCCTCTCCTGAGTGGGCACTCAAAGTCCCTCGAGGATGAGGGTGGGATCTCCGCTCGGAGACACCCGTGTGCTAAATAACATTGCAGACTCGGCTAAACAACTCAATTATGCTCAAGTCGTAATGACCAGAAAAAAAGAATATGAAAGAATGATTTCCATGGCTGCCCTCACCCCCTTCTTATTCTTGTGAAACCATAACATCCTTGGGTCCACTCACTAACTGCGCTGCTACTTGGCCCCTTAGCTTTCACACTTGCTGCACATCCTTGGGTCCACTCATTAACTACGCTGTTTACTTGGACCCTTGGCTTTCACACTTGTTGCATTGCACACTTGGTCTATTGGCCCCACAAGAGCTGCGTTGTCCAAATTAGCTCTATAAAAGTGTTTTTATTCTAACTATTGGGTTTATGGGTCCCTTCACCCTTTTATTTACCTATTGAACTTAAGTAAAACAAAATTGGAAAAAATTAATATTTCTAATTAGTTGTTAACTAATTAGGAATATTACACCATACCACTACGCCCATAGCTTGTGACTTAATACTCATAGCACACCATCCATATTTGAATTATATGTATTGCACTGTTAGGCGGAGGAGGGGGCCATCCCTCTCGCATATGACCTTCATGCCATAATCGTGACAAAGGATCCAACCAAAACACACTTAGTGCGTCTAAACACACATATAATCCGTGCTTATCTCTAATTAAACTCGTAGTTAAATTGGTGGAGTCTGCCAAATTCGATGCTAACTCCAAAAATGGCGAAGTTAACTGGAGTCCTCTCCAGTTTTAGAGGGGTTTCCTAGGCCAGAATTGATTAGGCCATAAATTTTCCAAAATTCGACCAAATTGGGCTCAAGAAGAGTTTATCCTAAATTATTTGGACATTATGAGCTGGTTGGAGCAGGTTTTAGGAGAAGTAGCGGATTGTAAACAATACTCTCTCTCTCTCTCTCTCTGTCTCTCTTTGTTTGAGCTAATAAAGAGGCCCAAGCCATGGAAGCCGAGCCAATGAGATGTAGCCCAGGAGGGGTGAACTCCTTCATCAAAATACTACGTTAATGGATCATTTGATGGTTTGCTGTACATTTTATTGTTGTTGTTCAATACTTTGTTTTTAAGTTAAAATTCTCATGAATTTAATATAAAACTTGATACATTTACCTGTTTAACACTCACAAACACCTCAAGAAACCTATGCACATGAATCAAAAAATTAGAAAATTGTTTATAATTCTGAAGATGAAATTAGCACAACAAAACTAACATTCAGATTCAGATCAAGGATGGAAGTGGGAAGTGATTTCAATGGACTTTATTATAGGGCTTCAAAAGAATTTTAAGCAACATGATACAATCATGGTAGTGTTTGAAAAGTTGAGCAAAGTGGTTCACTTTGTAGTGTTAAGTCTACAAATTCATCTAGTTACATGGCTCAAATTTTCGTAAAGGAAATTGTGAGATTGCATGGATTTCCCAACAAAATCGTCTTTGATAGAGATGCCAAATTTACTTCAAAGTTTTGGAAAGAACTATTTGTAGGCTTGGGAACAGAGTTGGCCTTTAGTACAAATTACCATCCTCACACTAATGGGAAAATGCAGAGGACAAATAGGATCCTCGAGGACATGTTGAGGATGTACGTGATGTAACAAACAAAGAAGTGGGAAGAATACATTCCACTTGTAGAATTTGCATGCAATAATGCATACCATGGATCTTTGAAGATGAGCCCATTTGAGGCATTTCATGGGAGGAGTTGCAATACTCCTATTAGCTGGAATGATCCATTGAATAGGGTTTTAATCGGGCTAGAGATGTGGATGAAAATGGAACAATAAATGCAAACCATCAGAGGAAAATTATGTGTGCCACAAGATGGGAAAAAGAGTCACGCAGACCAACATAGAGTGCACAAGGAATTTCAAGTTGGGGAACACGTTTACCTGTTAGTTAGACCTAAAAGGAGCTCCTTAAAATTGGGTCAAGGATTTCAAGTTGGGGAACACGTTTACCTATTAGTTAGACCTAAAAGGAGCTCCTTAAAATTGGGTCATGTGCCAAGTTGGCACCACGGTTTTGTGGGTTATTTGAAATGCTTGAAAGGATAGGGTTAGTAGCCTATAGGTTATCCTTGCCATTATTAGTGAAATTTCATGATGTATTTCAAGTCGCGTTAATAAAAAATATGTACGATTGGTCTACGTTAGAGGTATAACCAAAGAGAAAGTTCCAACCGAAACCTCTATGCATCATGGATCGAAGGCATCTCATGCTCCGTAGTCGAGAAATATAGCAAGTTAAGTGCAGTGGAGGCAATTTGGGACCGAGGAAGCCACGTTGGAAATGAATGACCTGGTGTGGGAAACATATCCTTTTTTGTTTGTTGGTTGAGGCAAATGTAAATAAATATTGTAAATGTTGTATAGAATTGTGTTTATAAAGCTCCAAATCAATTGTGCTTGGTTTCAAGGCATGTTTTTGTGTGTGTTTGGTTAGAACTGTAGGTTGTAACCTTGTACAGAAATTATTTGCAAACGAATTCTTAAAAAGAGAAAATAAACAATAACGAGAGCATAAAACATAAAACATATATACATAGAGATTTTTCCCCTGGATCCCAAATCGGGACTACCAACTTGATTTTTCATTATATTCCTTTTAGTGTTACAACACATATATATACATGCCGAAGAATTCATAAACCCCAATCCATTAACCCTGGATTAGAACATAACCGTAGTTCCCTTGACCAGATTAACAAAATACCAGGGGCCGAAAACCATCATACCCAAAAACCATGTGCACACCCATGCACAAAACCATAGGCAGGTCCGCCCACTGAAAAATAAGGATAAAAAATTTCCTGGGGTATTGCCCCAGACCTTGCACAGGGGGGTACCCGTACCCTACGAACCCCTGGACAAGGGGGGATGCCGCCCCCCCTGTAATCCCCCTAGTGCAACGAACAGGGGGGGTTGTCGCCCCCCTGTGACCCCCTCGCGAGTGCGACTAATCATGGAAAGAATATAACACATACCCAAAAAGAACACCAAGGATGGTTGTTAACACCATAAAAAATGTACACTCTAAAAGACACCCAAAGTCGTCCAGAAAAACGTGTAGTTGAAAATTTTCTAGCTGAAGACATTATGAAAGTTCTAAAATTTATTTATTTTCTAAGGTCTTATATATAAAACATTGGACTGCGTGACATATTTTAAGGAATAAAATACGACTGCGCAGCTTTTTCTTCGAAAGCTGTGCGATCGAAGAAAAGCTCATTTCAGCAAATTCGGGACCACTTCCCATACTTGGAAGATGATTCTATGACATGTGCAAGCCAATGACAGTCGAATTCAAGTCACCCTAAAGATATGCAACTCTCAATGGAATTATCTTGTCCTACTTGTAAGTCATTATCATTTATGAACCAAGAGAGGGAAGATGGATTCAAAAAATTCTATATAAACAAGCCATCGGAGAAACCAAAAAGAAGACAATGTTATGCTGGCCAAATTTCTGTAAAAGCATCACTACATTTCATTGTCGAAGAAAAAGAAGTAAGAACATTAATATGTTGGCCATATTGCTTCTAAGCAATCCATCATCCTAGTGAAAGAAGAAGAGTCCACCATTGAGAGAGTCCTCATACTTCTTTGAGAGAGAGGAGAAGCTTGCAAAGAGATCGAGGAAAGGAACCTCCTTGCTGAGGATTTTTTAGCACCATAGCTCAAAGAATTATATTCAAGTGTTTAGTATTCATCTTCTACCACCAAAAGTCAATAAAGGGTGCCTTTTTCCATTATTTTGTTGACTTGTTTGCTTCATTAAGCATTATTTTTGTATTTATCTCTTTGTTTTAGTTTATGTTTGTATATTCATTGTATTCACCATTTGCAATGTTTATTTATTTTTTATTTTTTTTAAACACTAACTCTATCTGTATTTCCTTTGCAGGGAACAACCAACTGCTAAGGAGGTGTCTTTTGGTACACCAATGCTACAAAAACACTACTAAAGAACTGGCGACCATACTGTTGTCTTTTCTTTAATCTAATGGTTGTGTTTGCAGGGCCCTCTCTCTGCATCATCACCTCATAAGGTGTTCAACATCTCTCTGGATTTTTTGCAAGGCCTTTTGGACCTGTTGTTGGTTGAGAAAACTTGCTTGTTCATAATTTATTGTCAACCATGTTACTTTGCCTGAGACAAATGCGCAAACCGCAACTTTTTCTTAGAAAGACATGCGACCGCATATGTGATAATGAAACCCGCACAATTTCGAGAAAGCAAAAAATACCTTGTATTTTCATTTTTTTCAGGTGATTGACGACCTTTATGATTTCCTTCACCTCTGCATTTTTTTCTAGTTAGTTTATATTGCCTGGTTTTTTTACTAATCAATATTAGTGGAACAATTGGATTATATTTCATTTTTATTTGCAATTCACACATAACTTAATTAGGGGGAAAAGTAAGTGGCCAAAGTCCACATATGTTTTTCAAACTATTTTGCTAGTTTTATGCAAATCACATAGCTTAACTAGTAAATTAGTAACACATTAGTAAGTGACCCATCGTCCACAAGTCTTGTTACTGCACATAACAATTTTCCATTTCACTGGTTTTGGGACTAGGGCCAAGTGTCATTACATAAATTAAGTAATCTCAGCTTCCCTTGCATCTTTTAGGAAAACCTGGGCTTGGAAAGCTTTCTTAAAGCACTTGGGTTTACCATCTCCCTTTAGGCACACATAGTGTAAAAGGAAAAATAGTAAGCGACTCATTATCCGTGCATCAATTTTTTTTCATGCAAGGAACAATTGACACTTAGTGTTGTTAGTCATCAGTTATTTTCACCTGTTATTGATGAATCAAGTTCCTAACTGAGTTTTCTAGAAGCTGATCTCCATATGTCAATTTTTCATCTAGAAAAACCCCCATAAAATTTTTTGGCCTCTTACCTTTTCAGTCTGCCCATGACGAGGTGAAACCTCATTATCAAATCCTGCCTAGCCTCAGCCATACTAGTCTACCCATCAGCTCTAAAGAAACAATCCAAATATGTCCAAAAACCTCCCCTAAGTTAGGAAGTGGCGCTTTAGGCATTTCTCCCTTAACAAACTATCCTAAAGCCAAGGAACCTCCATCTGCTATAGACCAGTCATAACAGACCTTCCCATTCTACAAACAAAGTTGGTTACAGCCATAGGTCGCGCCACTAATTCCCCCTCAAGTCTCAGCAATACATTGACCATTAGTCAAACTGATTCTAGGTGTTTTTACAGTGTTTTGATAGGCATACCAGCATCCCAGAAGACAATATTTGGCTCCACATGAGAAGACAACTGCTTCTCAATGTGATCTTGAGCCTGGGATGCAGCTACAGAGCAAAGATTTTTTCATTAAGATCTTGCGATCACATTCAAAGCTTGAAAGGACAGTAAAAGGAAAAATAGCACTGTCACAGGGCTGATGATACAACATGTCTGAAAAACCTCCTTCATCTATAAGTAGAGGGTTTGAAGACTGAAGAACCTCCTTCATTTCATAAGCAGAGGGTTAAGAGCGCCTCCTTCATTTATAAGCAGAGGGCAAATAGACAAAATCTGTTTTCAAGCTTTTCACTAACTTTAAGGACCAAATTTGGTTATAGTGAGACAACAACTTAGGTTTTCTGAAGTAAAATGATGATTAAAGACAGAAGGCAATTTGGGCTCAGTTTTCCCAGAGAGGCAGTGCAATTGAACACACAGGTTCATAAATATGCAAGAAAGATCATGACATGTTTTTCAGGTTCTGGAACTCACTAAAAGCAAAATATGCATGCCACTATCACAAAGGAAGGCAATTTCCTTATGAAAATAGGTCAAAAGCACTCTGCTGTTACATTTTGAGTAGAGGAAAAGCTTTTAGAAGAAAATTCCCTTCTTGATGGACAAAGAATAGTTAAAGCTCAAGAAAATACAACTGAATGTCTGCACCCACAGTCAGAAGATGAGCCTAAAGGACACCTAACAGTTAAATCAGTTTCACAGTGAGCATTATCACCTTTAAGGCATCCAGGGCAGACACTTTAGTGCAAAGTTAAAAAGGGTAGATCCACCTCCTTGCAGAATGACTAGAGATGCTTCATAACTTATTGGTGTATTGATTGAGCAAATGTTTCATGTGGAAAATGTCACCTAAAGGACAACAGTGGCATAGGTCACTTTTCAAATGTGTAAAACACAATGAGCAGAGTTAACCTTTGGAATGGTTTTATAGCTATTACAACCGTTAAATTAGTACGCACATACCTCTTTACAAACTCTTTTCAAAAGTGTGGGCCCTTCATAACACGTTCAAAATCATTCTGTTTTCATTTTAGATAGACAAAGGCCGTGGTATAAAGAGAGAAGCCTTCCAAACCCTCTCAAATCAAACTTGAAGGTGCGTTGGCTTTTTCACTTTCAAACACGGTAAAAGACCATTTCCATCCATTTTGAATTTCAAAAAACACAAGGGAATACTCCTCTTGCTGTCCTCAAGTTCGGAGAAAGGAGTTTGAGCAAATTGCACAGAGTTTTCGGGCTTGAAGAAACGCGCGGCGCGTTCAGGTGCACATTTTACACAGGGCAACAAAGCCGCGCGGTGCGCCTGTAGGAGCGCGTGACGCGCCTGTAGGCTTTGGTCCTATCGGCCCGACAATTGACCCGACAGATTGTCTGTGCGGCGCTCTTCCATCCAAACGTGCCGCGCATATGTCAAAGCGTTAAAAAACCTCCAAAAGTTTTTTAAAGCCACTCAAACGCTCAGCCAAATCTTGCCATTGAAGTCTCAAGGTACTCCAAGTGCCTCTTTGATATTTTCAAAATTCTAAAGGGTGTTAAGTGCTGTGTTTTCAAGAGTCTGAATGTTGGTGAAAAAGGGGAAAGTCTTCGTAGAATTTTCAAAGTGATTCGATTAGAATCTATTAAAAAAGTTTGTCACGATGGAAAATGGTGGGAGGTTTATTCAATTTCAAAGGAACTCTAGAGCTACCCTCAAAAGACAGTGACAAACCATGAACTCTGTAAACTATATGTGACGGAGAAAACCATGCTTGGGAGGTTTAATCTTTTAAAAGCTCAAGAGTGCTGTAGTCTGTGATTGCTCAGCAGTAAGCATAGAAAAACTTGGATTCTTATTAATGTTTAAAAACCTGTAAACTGCCCTCAAAAGAGTATTAGGAGATGGAGGCACTGTTTTAAAGCAGAAACTCATCATTTGAAAAAAGAAGCAGTGGTCCGAATTTCAACCATAGTAACCATACATATGTCACTTGGTCATTGGTCAAAAGTTTCCTTTGTTTCTTAAAAAGGCAAAAACAATGTTTGACCTTTCATTCCATAAAGAAGAGTCGGTGAGTGAAACTACCATTGCATTCGGAGGTATTATCAAAATATGGGGTATAAGGAACAATGAAGTATAAGGAGGGTAGTGCTTTGGTTGTGAAGAGTTTATTGTTGTTTGACTGCTATAGGTCTTTTTGTGATCACATCAAAAACATCAGAAGCTCTGTCACCTTATCCTATAACACATTGACCTTTGACTGTGTATATGCTTTCTGGTTTACTGTGTGATGGTTGTTGAACTTACCTGTTGATTGGCTTACGAAGAAAGAGAAGTGTTTTTAAATTGGGAAGATTTTTGTTTTGCCTTTGTCTAAAAAACAAAGCTGTCCTATTGTCCTCCAAAACACCAAAAGCTAGGTGACACTACCAAAAATCATTTCACTGTGTATTATCTTTCATTCACTGTGTTTTGTTCTCAAGTTTACTTGTTGAGTGGCATACAAAGGAAAAGTCAGTGTTTTGAAAGAGCAGAGAATTTTGTGTTGAAGGGGCATCTCACACAGCATTTGAAGCCATTTTACCTTGATCAAACAGTGATTGCCTTGTGAAACAGAGTTTTGTTTGAAGAAGACATTTCAAGAACTTTTGAGGCAGTTTGGTTTTGCAGAAGCGCATCCAAGACAAGATGCCTCCTAGGCAGGATAGCAGGAGTGGATTGCATGAGAGTCAATGACCATTAGGAAAAGAAGTTAGAGAGGGCAAACATGGATTTATACCTTCAAAGGAGAAAACCAATAAAAGCTCAAAATTGCCCAAAGAGGGCGCCCGGTGAGAAAAAGGGGGAGAGACACCTTTGATCTTGAAATTTTGGCCCGAGCTTCTAGACATATTTCTAAAGAGCCTTGAGGGACTTGCTCACCAAAATTGAGTGAAATTCGACATGTTTTGGTTTTTCGTCATTTTTGGGTTTTTGTCCAAAACTCATAAACTTCACCTTTTCAGTTTGGAGGATCATCAAAGGAGGAGAATGGTATCATTGGATGCCATATTTTTAGAAGCACACACTCAGCGATTTTTAGGACATTTGAAGATCATTTTCTCCCCTGAAATGGCAGAAGATACCCGCTTTTTCTACACTCTGCCTGGTCTATCAGCAAACCTTATTTTTTGGGTTTTTACACACAAGCCCGTCTTTAGAGGACTTCTAGGCATCATATTGGGAAAATTTCAGTTTCTCCAGAAAGTAGACACTCAGAGCTTTCCAACGAGCTATCATGAGCCTTGTTTCGATACCGGGAAGGCTGCCAAAAGTCGCCGACAAGTCAGGGGACCTTTCGCTGATGTAATTTTTGAGTATTTTTGTAAAATTTGAACCTATAAAAACTACTTTTTCCTCATGTGCGTTTAGCTATTTTTGCACATGAGAAGTTATGAAAAGTCAATTTAATTCCCTTTTTTAGCATTTTTTAGATATTTTATGAGATATTTTGTGCCTTGGGCCTTGCAAAGCCTCATGGACAAGTTAAGATATTTTGAATAGGCCAATGAGAGTGCAAATTGAACTAAGAGGTTTTCCTCACTTGAGCCTATATATTCCAAAGGCTTTCAATGTAAACAAGGCTGAACTTGATGATAGAAGCAATATATGGTCATATAAGCTTTGGAAGAAATACTTGTTTCATAACGGGACCCTAACAAGTGTAAATAGGGGATATTGATCAGGAGTTCATAAATTTTGCTCAAAATTCAAAGTTACAGGAATGGGTTGAAACCAGGATGGTTGTGTAGATCTCGTATTCCTAATTCTGGCAGCGTGAACGGTTCGAAAAACCGATGTCGTATGAGGAAGATATCACGTTTTGATCAAAATGCCAAACAAGTAAATTTGTGACAGTTTGACCAGGTTTGACTGGGATGTACAGTCAGCAAGGTGGAATCTACATTCAGCAAAAAATTAATATTCCTTGGAATATTCCTTTCCATCGGTCCAATTGTGGTTTGATAAGTGTCATAATGTTATTTGGTACGGGGTTTGAAGAGCCAATTAGAGGGCGCCACGCGGCTGGCCTTAAGGCTGCCACGTGTCCTTGAAATGGCATTCTAAAATTTTGTGAGGGTCCGCATGAATCGACCCCCTGAACTCCGCTGGGCATGCACAACCATTTACCATCCGCACTACAAGAGTTTATTAACCATATTGGGTTATGAGTTGTATTTAACGTTTGTTGAAATGGTGTTTGGGGGTTGGGAACCACCGACGGTCCCAACTCGCCAGCGGTCCCCATAAACATGTCACATGGCAATAGTTTAACAACACCAAACTCCGCGTGGATAAATGTTAACCTGCCAGCATTACCACAGTTCAACTCATTTCAACCGCATTTAATGCATGAGTTCCGTCGACGGTTATGTAACCCACGGTTTGGGGGTGCGCATGTGGCCACCCCCAACCGCAAACATTTAATGCAGCAATCAGTTTCGGCGGTAAGTTAGAGGGCACGCCATTTTTGGCCGGTATGCCATTTTTAACTCCAGTTTAGTGGAGTTCTCCACTTTTAGTGGAGCTTTCCTAGGTGAAACTTGGCAAAAGTATAGGAGGCCAAATTTTCGACCATTCTGAGTGAATGAAGAGTCATTTTTGACTAATTGGAGCATTTTGGAGCCATTGGTGCAGAGAAAACATCCATTAGAGCACTTTAACTACATGTAATAGAAAAATTTTGAGCATAATGAAAGATGGATAAGCCATTGGGAGCTGGACCAACAGATGTAGCCCAGGAGGGGTGAACTAATTCATCATGCCTGCTGTGTAAATTTCATGTGGTGACTTATTTCTCTATTTCACACTACTTTGCAGTGTTATTTAAGCTTGTTTTATGCTTATAATTCACTAAAAATCATCTACAATTCATGCACAAACTCCTCAATCCTTATGCAAACTAATGAGCTAATTATGCACATGTTTTTAAACTGAAAAGACACTTAGCACAAAAAACTAATACAGTCATTTCAGATCAGGTTGGTATCAGAGCTAGATTTTATTCTCTGGTGTTGTTTAGTGAAAAGAATTGTTTAACTGTTTTCAAATTTTTAGATGCTTACAAGGCTGAAGCTCAAAAGAAAAGAAGGCAAATTAGTGGGAGCAGAAGGGTCTCAAAAGGAGCCAAAGCAAAGGAGAGAAATATTGGCACAATCTCCACCACCTAGTTCATCTCCTAAAGAAGCAGAAGTTCCATTAAGCATGCCTCATGAGGAAGGAGAAATCCATGAAGAATTTGAACCGAAGGGGGAAGAAAGAGTGTTCAGGAAAGCATTTCTTGACATGATTAAGATGGTTAGAATCCTTTATCAAGAAAGGAATGAGAGTCTGGAAGGAGAAGGATCTAAACTTCATAAGGAAGGACAAGGATCTTCAGGAGGTCAACATGATGAAGATAAGTCAAAGAAGGGAAATGGAAGATATGGAGGCAATGGAGAGCCACCATCTTCACCCTCATCTTCATCATCATCATCATCCTCTACTTCTTCTTCAGTACATCAGCCACACAAGTCCAAGAACATCGGTAAAAATAATTTTTTTAAACTTGATGTTAAGTTCGAATTGCCAATGTTTAATGGTGAAGTAAACGCAGACAAGCTAGATAATTGGGTTATACAATTGGAGGTCTATTTGAGAATACAAAACCTTCAAGATGATGATACCAAAATTCAATTAACTTCTTTGAGAATGGAAGATGCAGCTCATGTTTGGTGGGAAGCCAAGACAAAGGAGGAAATCAAGAAACATGGTAAGATTATTCTATAATGGTCAGATTTCATTACTGCTATTAAACAACAGTTTTATCCATTAGCTCATATGCAGAAAGCCATCATGAACTGGCAGAACTTTAGGCAATTAAAGGGACAAAATGTGCAAGAATACACCCAGGAATTTAGGAGAAGAGCTCTCTTATTAGGGGTGGATTTGCAGAGCCAAGAAACTTTTCTCAAGTATATAGGAGGCTTACATAGCTACCTAAAACATACTATTCTCATGTTTAACCCCACCAGTCTAGATGAAGTTTGTGTTCATGCCACACATCTAGAAGCTAGAGGGAAGAAAATTTCTGAAGAGGGTAGGAAGAAAACTTTTAAGGGTAAAGCCAAGGAAAATACCTCAAAAGGTAAAAACAAAAAGAATGCATCTGTGAAGAAAGAGGGAGAAAAAATGACTTGTAAACATTGTTCAAAATAAGGCCATGATGAAACTCATTGTTGGAAATTACATCTTGAATTGAGGCCAAAGAAACCTAATAACAAAGGGAAACATAAAACTATTGCTACAACTCAACATGATTTAGGATCTGATTTAGATGATGAATTTAAAATTACAACCATGGGATTGAAGAACATGAAGGGAAAATAAATTGAAACTAAAACCAGTACTAGTACATCAAACTGTCACATAAACACTCCAAATGAAGAAGAAAGAATAGAACTGTTTCATGTGAGGGTCATATCCAAACATACCAAGATTGATACATTGTTTGACAGTGGTTCACAAGCAAACTTAATCTCTGAATATTTGGTCAAGAAACTTAACCTTGAGTCCATACCACATCAAAAACCATATCCATTGGGTTGGATTTGTAAGGATGAAAATCTACAGGTTTCAAAGAAATGTATATTGAGGTTTGCAATCACTGCAAGCTTTGTTGCCACAGTTGAATTAGATGTGGTTCCGCTTGACATAACTGGTATTGTATTAGGGAGTCCTTACTTGTATGATAGGAAAGCGATATTCCATCACCATGAGAACAAGTATCATTTATTCAAAGATGGCAAGGAGTTCATTGTTAAAGCACATCACAAGAAGACAAACATTGCTTTGGTAAATGCTGGACAGGTAAAGAGGCTGTAAATTCAAGTAAGAATTTTGTTATTCTTATGATTAAGCCTAAAGCTAATGTTAATCATGAATATTTTGAGGGATGTGATCCTAAGTTGAAATCAGATTTATATGATGTGGTTAATTGACATCATGAGATGTTTCAGGAGCCAATAGGATTGCCTCCAAAAAGAGAATTCAACATGAGATTCAGTTGCAGCAGGATTGTCCTCTTCCAAACATTGGTATGTATCGCATGTCGATAATGGAGAATGCTGAAATAAAGAGGAAAATCAAAGAGATGTTGGATAAAGAAATTATAAGGCCAAGCATTTCTCCATGTGGTTCACCCATAGTCTTGATACCAAAGAAATATGGGAGTTGGCGCATGTGTGTAGATTTTCGAGCTTTGAACAAGATTACGGTAAAAAATCGTTACCTACTCCCAAGAATAGATGATTTGCTTGATCAGATGAAAGAAGCAAAGTTTTTCGCTAAGTTAGATTTATGAAGTGGATATCATCAAGTAAGAATTGTAGAAAGTGATATATGGAAAACTGCATTCAAAACCAAACAAAGACTCTTTGAGTGGCTAGTTATGCCTTTTGGTTTGTGTAATGCACTGACAACTTTCATGCGAGTTATGGATAATGTTTTGTGTCCATTCCTTGATGAATTTGTTATTGTGTACTTATATGACGTTTTAATTTTCAGAAAAACAAGAGAAGATCATGTCTTGAATGTGAATAGAGTGCTTGATATTTTGAAGAAAGAGAAATTGTTTCTTAAGATGTCAAAATGTGAGTTTAGAAAGACTTATTTGGTCTATTTGGGACATATTGTAGGAGGAGGAGAATTGAGGATTGATCCTTCTAAAGTGGAGGCCATTGTGAATTGGCCGACACCCAAAACAGTTACCGAGGTAAGAAGTTTCTTAGGTGCAGCTCAATATTGGAGGAAGTTTATTGCTAACTTTTCTTCCATCAAAACTCCTATGCATCTATTGACAAGTGTGACGAAAGGCTTCCAATGGGGAGGCAAAGAAAAACAAGCTTTCTAAGCTTTAAAATACAAGATCAGTTCAGCTCAAGTCCTTGCATTACCAAATTTGAGACAACAATTTGAGATACAAACCGATGCTAGTGATTATGCCATGGCACAATACTTTTGCAGCATGGTAAGCCTATCGCCTTTCATTCTAAAACTTTTAATGGTGCCGTGACTAATTATCCTACATATGACAAAGAACTATATGCGTTGGTACAAAGTGCTAGGAAGTGGAAACACTAAATGATGGGTAAAGAGACTATTGTACGCATCGATCAACAACCATTACAGTACTTGCATTAAACATAATTGCAGCAATCAAGACATTTTAGGTGGATGGGATTTCTTCAACAATTTCACTTGGTTATAAGGTATAAGAAAGGTATATTCAATAAAGTTGCAGATATGCTTTCAAGATCAATCATTAGTTCTTCTACTTTATTCAAAAATGATTTTGTTGTACATGAGAGTTACATAGAAAAATATGCACATGACGTTGATTTCCAAGATGTGTATGCTATTTTGAGTGAAGGGAATCAAGTTGAAGAAAAAAATTATCACATGCATAACAATTTGATGTTTCATTTGGGCAAGCTATGTATTCCACAAGGAGAGAGGCTAAGTGTCATGAGAGAAGCTCATTATTCTCTTATTGCTAGACACTTTGGGGTAAGAAAAACAATGGCGCATCTACAAAGGTATTGTTATTGGCCTCGCATGATAGATAATGTGTCACATTTTATAAGAGGTTGTTCTATGTGTGCAACAAGTAAGCCTAGTAATAGGAAGTTTGGATTGTACACGCCACTACAGGTACCATCAAGGCCATGGGAGAGCATCTCCATGGACTTTGTTGGAGGTCCACCTATGTCAAGAAAGCAACATGATTATCTTTATGTAGTTGTGGATAGATTCAGCAAAATGTGTATACTTATGGCATGTAAGAAAACCATTACTGTTGAACAAACTGCTGAACTTTATTTTCAAAATGTTTGGGTTCATTTTGGATTGCCAAATTCTATTGTTAATGAAGGGATTCCAGTTTCATTGGGAATTTTTGGTCAAATCTATGGAGAATGATGGACACAAAGTTGAAAAAAAGTAACACTTTTCATCCAAAACAAATGGAAAAACCGAGGTGGTGAACATAATAGTTGTGCATCTATTGATAGGATATTGCAGCAAACATCCTAAGTTATGGGATGAACAACTGCATTAAATTCAACACACTTACAACTGGGCACAACACTCTTCAACACAAACCTCACCTTTTGAAGTATGCTTTGGGTATTTGCCAAAATCGCCATTAGACTTCATCTTTGGGAAGGATGTTGCAATTGATGGCCATAGTGACATTGATAAGGCTCGAAATTTCATTGAGAAAATTTAGATTATACATCAACAAGTTCAAGAATATCTTGAGAAAAGTCAAAGCAAATACAAAGAGAGGTATGACAAACACCAGGTTGATCACAAGTTTCAAGAGGGAGATGAGGTATGGCTGCACATTAGCAAAGAAAGGATGCAAGGGGAAGGTAAAAAGTTCAAACCCATTCATTATGGTCCTTCCAAGATCATAAATAAAGTTGGTAATAATGCATTCCAACTTGACTTGCCTTCTTACATGCAATTGTATTCAGTTGTTAATGTTGAAAACTTATGCTTGTATGAGCCACCTTTGATCGATGATCAAGGAAGTGATGTTCAACTACCTTATATTGAAGATTTCTCACCAAAATTTCTGGATGAGCTCAAAGAAGATACAATTTTTTACAGGAGGACAATAGCATTAAAGAGGGGAATTGTTGACTACCTTCAAGTTGGGCTCAAAGGTACTAAACCAAGAAAGGAAAAATGGATGGAGGTTGGAAAGGTGAGGGAGTTGTACCTTCATCTACTGAACAGGTAATCAAGTATTTTGGGGTCCAAAAGCTTCCCAATGGGGAGGAATGATAAGGAGTTCATAAATTTTGAGCAACTTTTCTTGTGACCCCTCCTCGTCAATGCACACCTTTCACGACCCCGCAAGGGTCCCCACATGCTACCCCTTTTGGAATCCCACACAACACCCCTCCTAAAATTCCATGAGACACCCATTAGGGTAGTTCTCCTCATACTTCCCCATAGTGGACCCCCTTACATATAGTTGTTAAAAATATTTTCTGGATGGTGAACAACTTTCAGGTCCCATTTTTCGCTTCCTTAAATTTACCCAATTTAAGCCAATTAACTAATGACCCTATAACACATGGCCCCAATCGGACACCCATGCCTACCAAATTACCTTCAGATGTTCCAAAATTCGAAGGTAAATAAGGAGAAGATCCTGGAAATCATTTCATAACCTTTCATGTGGTGTTCCTCTAATAGCATCACAAAGACATTATCCGTATACATTTGTTTCAACGCACCCTTACGGGGGCTGCAACAAAGTGGTACATAGGCCAACCATATGGGACATGTGGAAACTTTGGTTCAATAGCCACTGCTTTCCTCACATTCTTCCAGCTCCCAGTTCGACAAGACTCGGGTCTGGAACTATTTACTCATTTAAAACAGACACCTGTTATACACATATCAGACCATATCCATGAATGGCGGAAACTTAAGAGCTTGTGTAAAGCCAATATGGAAGAAAAACTCCTCCTCGACCTTTTTTTCGAGATCTCTCATGTTAGAAATATCTAAAAATGTGGCTAATTCAAACCCACAAAACGAGGAAGAGGCCATCAATAAAGCTTAGCAATTAGAGCTTATCTACACATAGTCTGGATACCTCTATCATGTTCTTCCAGACGCCCCCCCTCCTGCAAAGTTTTAAACAAGAGACACCAGGCGCATACAATACTGCCGATGGATTGATTGGGTCCATAGCCCAAAACCAACACAACAACGCCTACCCGTATCCTGGATACTCGTTCAATGGCCAAGCATTTGATGCTACATGAGCAACACTGCCACTTCAACATACAGGGTATTACTCTGGTCAAATTATGCCCATGCCAAATGTGATTAGTCTGGTTAACCAATACCAACCCATGCATGGAGGCCCACATCCTCCCCCACAGGGAAACCAATACCCCTCTAGGAATGTGGAAGCAATTTCTTATTCCTATAACTCATATGCCAGTCAAGGACAATGAAATCAATATTCTCCTTTCCCTGCACCGCAACAGAATAACCCACCTGCATAAAATACTGCAGGTGTTAATCTAGTGCAATCCTCCATAACTCAACAACAACCATCATTCGACCAAGTGAATACAACTAACCCACCTAACGATGCTAAGAAAAAATCAAAGAGAAAATCAAAAGGAGATCCTTCCCAGGGGGGCAACAATCATCAATAACCTCCGCGAGCAAGGGCTGGGGGCAACCCCAGTCATAATAAAAACCAAGGGCAGACAAATAGCAACCAACAGAGGTAAAACAATAACACTATTTTATGGACTAATCATGCTTATGCCATCTCTGGGGAATACAATCATTATACCCATCATTGTCCTCAACTCCCTCAGTTGAAAAGGATACAAGATACTAGGGGGCAAGGAGAGCAAAACCAACAACCTGCAGTAATGAAAAATCCCTTCCCCCATTAGGGAGTGTTTAATACTCAGAAACAACTATCCCAATTGAATCCCCCTAGATGGAACCCCCATAATAACTCTAATTGCGACATTTATGTGGCAGGGGAAGACATTCTCCAACAAACGTGAAATAGAAATTACGAAACTCCCACAGAAACCAATCCATCCACCTCGACCACGATAACACCTATAGTGTCGTTAACCATCGCTTCAATTCTATAGAAACCATGCCAAAAATGGTCAAAGGGCATTTACAATGAGAATGAAATAACTCAAAGACTTCTCATAGCTATAGCATAGTCGACGAAATAGCTCAATCTCCCTTAACTATGTCAAGATTAGAAGTCTTGCAAAAATGCCCAACCCAATGGAAAGCCCTACTTTTTGCATTAGGTGCAATCAACGTTGTTGATTCTCGCTTAATGGTTTTTTATTTGGATAAAGTTGACCCGCGTCTTCCATCCCTAGTTTCCTTCCAAATCCCACTCTCAATCCTGAACATCACCATTCATCGTTGCATTGTTGATGAAGGAGCATCCACATGTATTTTGTCCAAAATAGTTTGTCAGAAAATCAAATCTCTAGAACTCAAACCATATGACATCATGCTCAGAGCATATGACGGGCGCTCTTTATTCCCCATAGCCCTATACCAAGACGTGTCAGTACATCTTGCTGGAAAAACCGTACTCATTGACATCAAAGTCCTGGACGCACAGTTGGATTACAACATCCTTCTTGATCGAATTTATATGTATGCAATGACTGTAGTAGCATACTCCATGTCCAGGGTAATGATGTTCCCCCATGAATGGAAATTAATTACAATTGACCAGCTCACATATTATGAGAAGAAGATATTAACCCCCCTTGAGGGTGTCCTACCTTTTGTAGGATATTCTCCTTAGTTGATTACAACTTACACTGAATTTAGGCCTGGACAATTAAAACCATAAACCCTCTTCAGTACATACCCTGGAGAACCCCCATTGTTGTTGGAAGATGTTCCAACAACCATAAAAGATCCGGTGTACATGACGAGTTCATCAAACACCCCAATGAGTCAAGAACCAGTGCCAGTGTCAGCAAGTCCTGCTAGTCACTAGTGATCAAATATGATCTTACAAGGTTTTGTAGGGTCTTAAGTAAAACTTTTATAGTTTCATTAGGTCTTCAAATAAAAATTTGGTCACTAGCTAGTGTGTCTAGGTGTGTTACTACTCCTTTCAAAATTCACGTGTTGGTCACTGCCATCACTCATTTTGATGAGTCACCAAATAAAAGTGTCTCCATCACCATCTCAGTCACATCACCATGGTCATCATTCATCTCATTTCATGAAGTGTCACCATTAGGTCTTAGGGTCAAAATCATAAAAAATCAGTCATTTCACCATTGAATTCAACATTGAAGGAGTAGTAATATTGAAAAATGTTCAATAAAGGTTTTAAAGTGTAATTTCATTTCAATCATGAATGTAATATGTTTCTCAAAGGTTCTAAAGCTACAAAGTTTCAAATCAAAAGTGAAAAGAGTGGGTGGGGCCACTCAACCACCAAAGTGAAAATCGATTTCGAAAGCTACAAAAGACCCAAAAGAGTTTTAATTTGCTCATTTAATCCTCAAGAAACCTCTCTCCAGCAAGAAAACTTAGTCTCACCCTCAAAAAATAAATTTCTTTGCTCAAGGATGCCATCTCTCCTTTGTGTTGCGCATTCGCTGCGCTTTTACCTGAGCGTTGCACTTTCTCCATTTTGGCACAAATAATCACTCCAGGTGGATTCTTCATAAAAAAAAAAGTTCCAGCATATCAGAGATAGGTAAGTGGGTCCTCCAAAACACCTCTTGTGTCTTCATTTTGTGATTGGAAAAAGAAATTCCCTCTTCTAGGGTTTTTAGTGCATTTGTTTGGTTTCTTGTTTACATTGACAAATTGCTAAAATAAATCCTAAGACTGAAGCTCACTCACTTTCCCCCACCTGTTATACACCTACCTAAACACTTTCCCCACCCCCTACTCCTCATTTTCCCTATTTTCCTACAAACCCTAGCCTAGACTAAACATTTATAGGTTAGGAAAGTTTTTTCCCTTTTTGGACCCATTCCCTCAAATTTCACTTTCCCCTACCCCCTAATATCTCTCCCTACCCCCTAAATTTTCTCAAGAATTTAGGAAGCCCTAAACCCCTTCATCTCACTTCATTCCCAAAAATTACCCAAATCTCTTGTTTTCCCTTCACTAAACCCTAAATTCCCTTTCCCATTGAGTTAGGGTTAGCAATGGATTCTGAAACCACTGAGCAAAAGAGGAAAAAGGGAGGTCAGATCAGCAAGTATGATCCTGTTTCAACAAATGAGATCATGTCCTCACCCTTCCTCAAGAAAACATTTCAGGATGCTGGTTGCCTTGCCTTTTTCCAAAAGGTTGAGGAATTTGGTTTTCATGACAAACTTACCAGTACTTTTGCCACTAGATTGAGGAGAGATAAGGTGAAAATTTCAGGGGTGGTGTTCAGTAATCAAAAAATATCATTTCCTCAACCACAAGGATTCCAAACAGTGGAGAAAACTGGTTCAAGAGTAGAGACATTGACCTTGAGAGGTACAAAATGTAATTGAAGCCAACATACAAAGCAACTGCTACACACATATTTCCATTTAGACACTTGCTAGACAAATATGCGCCTCTCATGAAATTTATCTTGAGGTACTTCACATGTGAGGTCAAATATTCAAGGTTATATCAGTATCATATGAGACTCTTGATGCATTTCACCATTGTAAAAACCCTAAACTTACCTCATTACCTTTACAAGAGCATGGTAAAGATGGCAGAGAAGGTAAGGAGAATGGGAGAGAATCATCATGCTAGTTTGTTTCACCATGGCTTGGTGAAGGTCCTGGTTTTCCATCAGTTAACACAGATCAATTTGTCATGGGATGGATTTGTATATTCAAATTCTCTTTTGTCTTCTCTAGCTCAATCTAGCAGTAACTCTACACCCTTGGATTCACCAGCATATCAAGAGGTTGCTTCCTTAAGAAAACATAACAAAAGAGTTCCTAGGGAAGAGGTGACACAAACATATGTCAGAGGTAAGAGGCTTTTTTTTCTAGAGATATTGTTGAAAGGTCCAAGCCTACATCAGGTGAGCATTGTATCATCATCACATCATGAGGCACCATTGCAAGATGAGAAGCCATTCCATCTTGACACTGACATGGCAGATTTGGAGGTGAGTGAAGAGAATAAAAAACTAGAGCTTATCATCATGGAGAAGGATGCTGAGATCAGAGAAATTAAGGACAACTTTTCAAAGGCTAACTTCTTGGTCTCATTCTTGGAACAAGAGAATATGCAATTAAAGGTAAATCAACTAATCTTAAATAAGACCATGGTTGATTTGAGAAAATATGATGTAAAATGTAAGGCAGTGCTCTAGATTGATGATTCAGATGATCAGGAAGAGTAGGTTGGAAGAAAGAGACCAAGGACAAGAGGCCTCAAGAGGGCACTTGAGCAACAAAAAGAAACAACTCCACCAAGAACTCAAATGACATTTGATGAAGTCATATTGGCAGAAATTGAGAAAGATAGGGAATATTGGCTTGATAGGGTGAATTTCCACTTGGATAAGCTCCTCAAGAGTGTAAATAAGAACAACAACATACAAGACACATGGCTATGCATTACTATACAAGGGATCAAGTCTCCAAGGTTAGGATCAAGCAGTTGAAGAAAAAGGTCAAGGAAACCCTAATAAGGCAAAAAGAGAAGGATAAGTTGAATTTGCTTGCTGAAGCCTCTCTCATTGCATGAGACATCATCACAGGTCTTCATGGAACAATTTTGGTGAAATTTTGAAGAATTTTTATATTTTTTTGGTTTTTTGAGACTTTTGGCTAATTTGGAAATTGTAGTACAGCTAAAGTCCCATCGCTCCTTAACCATCCAAATGCCAAAAAAATGATATGCCTGGATATATATTGACTAATAAATCTTAGATATCCACTTGGGGTACCTTGTAAACAATCTAGTGAAGATAAAATGCCAAAAAAGGGGTAAAAAACACACTTTCTGCCACTATTTTGGAACAGACGTTGCACTTTTGGGAGTAGATGTGGGAAAATGCAATTTTCTCCCTCATGGAGTGTCCATTTGGCTTTATTGAGGTGTCTAATGACAACTAGAAATCCTAAGCTTTCCAATTCATCTTTTATAAGTGAATTGGAGCATGGGAAGGCCTCCAAAAGTCTCCTACAAGCCAGGCGATGCACTTTATCAGAAGTGCATTATGCTTTATCAGACATGATCTGCGCTTTTCCCCGTGTGTATTTTTTCAAGGTTTTTCTCTGTGAATTTTGGTCTGATGATGTAATTAATATAGTTTTATGTTGATGTGACGTAATTAAGGGTAAATGGGCTTGTTATAGTCACTTTGATGTATTTTTAGACCTCATTTATGAGGAGAAACTTAGTCAACTATATTTGGAGGATTTGTTTTAACCTCCCTAGAAATTAGGGTTTTGTTGAGAGATATTTGTGAGTTGTTCCTACACTTAGGGATTCGACCCCTAAGAGAGGGGAAGTTTTTTTTGAGTCTATATGTATGGATTTTTCTGTCATTTTGATGGTTGGACATCAAAGGGAGGAAATCTTGTAGCTTGTACTTTATCATTTTTTTATAGGAAATCAAAGGACAGTTGCAACTATTATTAAGGAATTCTCGTGTTGTGAGTTTGTGATAATGTTTTCTCTATGTTATAGTGTTATATGAATGATATATTTGTCTTCTCTCCATATCTATGACCTTGAGTGATTTTCCTAAGATGTTATAAGCATAATTCTTTTCATGAAAGCTCTGTTTTGTTAGGAATGTCATTTTGTGTAATTTTCCTTCTTGATTAATGAATTCATGGTGCACATGCTCATTATGATCTCTTTCTCTTTAAAACCCTACAGTACATAAAAAAACTCCTAAACCATCACAAAAGCATAGCTACCTTACTCCTCCATATATCTTGCAGCTGTAACTTTTGATACTTTGACCTAGTTCCCTGATTTTCATCCCTGATCCAACAAAAAACCCTAAATATTTCAAAACGCTAGAGCTGAGCTATCTAGCCTAAAATCCATTATTGCACCATTCAAATCCCTTGGCTATGTTTTTCATAGAGACAACCCTCTCTAATTTGGTAGGGCTAGCTGCCAAACTAAAAGCTTGGTTTGAGGTTACCTTTGTCGATTTCCTTTCAGCCTCGAGACATTGTGGAGGCTAACACTAGACACCACGAGTGTTGCAACTGTTGAATCTACGTTCCTACCATATGATATCATCCAAACTACCTTCTTATATCCTCCACCTGGTTTTGTCTCACACCAAGTCATGGAAACACTTTTGTTTCCAAAAATGGCTCTCGTGATACGAGTCTGGTATCTGGCCCTCAAGCCATGTCGGAAAATTTAGGTGTCACCTCAATAGGGGTCATTCCTATAGCCCTTCAGGAGGCCTAAATAAATCAGGAAGCACCTACATCGACATTAGAAGGTTCCAAAAACATGGATAAGAAAAAAGGAAAAAAGGTGGATGCCCCAAAGTCCTCCAAGGTTCTTCCACCCTGTGCTTTGTGTGAAGTAATTAGGCACCCTACCAATATGTGCCCCGAGTTAGATGAGTTTAAATCTCTTCTGCATGCTCCATAAGCACCAGTGAACTCTCCACATAGTAGAGAAACGTTCACAACAAATCATAACAATGCATTACGCGCTAACCATGCATGCGACATATGTGTGGAATACGGGCATTACACTCATCACTGCCCAGAAATGCCTTGATATCGAGATGCATTAAGTGCACTCACACAATCAAATACTGAGGCCCCATCAGTACCGACCACATTGCTAGTTGATGATGGATCTAAAATAATATTTTATGTGTGAGAGGAACAAGCTTCATGCTCGTACCCCTGTCACACAACTCGCCCATAATACAAGAAGGCAACCAGAGTTTGCATCTCCTGCCTCGTTATGCACCTTATGCAATGAAATAGACCATTTGATTACATAGTGTGTCGAATTACGGGCATTCAATCGATGGTATCTAGTTACCCGAGTTGCCCAAAGAAGCATGCCTAGGCACAAACATCATACTTTCCATATTTGTGCAGGAAACCATAATGTGCGACATTTCCCTCATCTTCATTTTTGCGCAATGTTAGATTTCATGCATCGATCCATCATTGAAAATTTTGATTTAGTCGGATCAAACACCGAATCATTGGATCACACCACACCACAAGGGGATGAAGCATATAGGTCCATCTTATGTGTGTTTGAGGAAAAAAATACCACCGGTAGTTTAGATAAAAACCCATCGGCAAGTCTCCTCTCACCATCAAAAATTTAGATTTGGAAAAAAGACAAAACGACCTAAGGCTGCCTTGTCAAAATCACCCCTCACATGCGCCCTATGCGATAGGCCCAGTCACCTAGTTAATCAATGTCAGGAATTGTGTAGGTTTAAAGACATATTTTTCTTCGTGGTCCATATTACACAAACCCCTCGCTTAAACCAAGATAGACTCACACGCTGTCATTGTCACATCTACTCTCAGGCACATCACACGATGAATTTTCAATACCTTCCACGTTTTCGAGAAATGAGAGAAACGTTGAGACAAACCCACACTAGGAAGTCACTTCACGCCAATAATAATATACAAAGGTGGAAAGCACCCCAAAATGTCCCATATCACGACGTTAACCATGCGTCTTCATCTCATACTATGAGCAGTATTGACACCCACATTATCTATTATGTTAGTACTAGTCATGCATGCAACATTTGCACCAGTAACTCTCATAGTGTTGAGACATGTCATATGTTACAAACATTTAGGCAGCTTAGCATTCAACGTCAGCCTCCTATTGAGGAAGAAACTTTTTCTCCTTGCACACCAACACGGTTGCAAGAAATTTCTCCCACTCATTATCGAATTGCCATTACAGAAATTATACCACCACATAATGCTGACGATACACAACACTACATAAAATTCATTTCCTCATCCATAGTAACCATGATTCGTGTTGTCTACTCATCATTTTTTGATGTCGAGACCACTAAACCCACCACAACAGTGCTAACTCCACCAACGGTGCAAACCCATCCCATCTGCACATTGTAAACTTCACTTGGTTCTACGCCATCAACCTCTGAATCATATTCTTGCTTGTCGACCAACACTGCTAGGCCCAAACTCCACCCTCACGGCCTCGCACAATCCAATTCGACTTTAGATAATATTTTTCACTTAGATGAAGATATTCTTAAGGCCATGAAAAAACCCAAATATCCATGGGACACCATGCACCATCGTTCATTTTTTTCCACCCGAAAAATCATTTGTGCCTACTAACACACCAACCCATGACATTTGCACCATAGAATCAAAAGACTTCCTAACACTAGTAAGGGTAGATTAGTTCAAAAATATCATCCCAACACCTCATGCATTTGAGGAAGGAACATGAAAAATATTTCACCTACCATTAAGGTAAATATTTCAAACAATCCTGGCAAAGTCGAAGAGATCTCGATGGGGGAAGCATGCTCTCCAGAAGAGGCAACCTCATACACAACCTTGTTCCATGAATACATGGATATTTTTGCATGGGATTACTTTGATATGATAGGAATCAGTCCCACCATTATGGAACACCATATTGACACCTGGCCTGACGATCATCCCATGAGGCAGAAACATCATTAGTTACATCCCTCTAAGGCAGAAGTGATCAAATAGGAGATTGAAAAACTCCACAAATCTAGATTCATCTATCCTATCGCTTACACTTCTTGGGTTTCTAACCTTGTACCCGTCATGAAAAAATAGGGCACCGTTCACATTTGTACTGATTTTTGAGATTTGAACAAAGCATGTCCCCAAGACAATTACCTACATCATTATCGACCAAGTCATCGACGCTTGCACTAGTCATGAGGCCCTATCATTCATGGACGAGTTCTCTGGGTATAACCAGATCTAGATTTTCCATACTGATCAATATGAAACAACCTTCACAACCCCGTGGGGAAAATTCACATACCAAGTCATGGCTTTTGGTCTTAAAAGCACTAGAGCCACTTTCTAGCGGGCCATGAATTACATCTTCTTTGACTTGGCTCATCTTATCCTTGCCTATTTAAACTACCTTACAGTACGATCCAAGAAGCATGCTAACCATATGGAGGATCTCCGCTTGGTTTTTTAGAGATGTCAACAATATAACCTACGCTTGAACCCTCTCAAGTGTGTATTTTGTATTAACGTTGGAAGACTACTGGGATTCATTATTTCCCAGGAAGGTATTAGAGTTGACCCTCTCAAATTCCAGGCCATTAAGGAAGTGTCACCTCCAAAAACATTAAAGTAGTTACAAATCCTGTAGGGTAAGGCCAACTTCTTACGACACTTTGTCCGCGATTACTCTTCTTGCGCGCAGGGCTTCCTACGTCTCCTTCGTCAGGATATTCCCTTCCAATGGGATGAATAGGCTCAAAAATCATTTGAAGCTTTAAAATATGCATTATCTCAAGTTCCTTTGATTAGCTCGCCCGACCACAATAAATAATATACCCTATACCTATTAGCATTATATGTAGCCATTGTTGGGGTATTAGTCCAAGACGAACATCGTTGGGGAGCACATAATGTATTATGTTAGGAAGAACCTATTTGGGCCTGCCTTGTAGTATGAGCCAAGAGAAAAGACTGCCTTAGCCCTAGGACATTTTTTACAGAAGCTTCAACATTATATCATTCTTTAGACCACCACCGTAATATCAATTATCCACCCCATGAGATATTTTATCACTCGCCGTACGATGAACCACAAATAAACTCGATGGGTAGTTATACTGCAAGAATTCGATCTACATTTTGCTTCCCCTAAAAGAAAAAAAGGTGCTTATCCTTGTTGATTTCATTATTGATCTCCCAATAGAGACCCAAGGATCCCTCGTCAATGATGCTCTCGCAGACAAACATATGTTCTTGGTATCAACGAATGACCCATGGTATGGATATATCCTCCTCTTTTTACCAACTTATAAGTTCAAACCTCAGCTAACTTGTGACGATTAGAGACGCATATGCCACAAGGCCCCCCATTACCTCCTTCTACCACCAACAGTCAATAAAGGGAGCCCTTTTCCATTATTTTGTTGACTCATTTTCTTCATTAAGCATTAATTGTGTATTTATCTCTTTTCTTTAGTTTATGTTTGTATATGCATTTTTTCACCATTTTTAATGCTTTTTTCATCTCAGTCTGTTCACTAACAACACCAACTCTATCTATATTCCTTTGTAGGGAACAACAAATTGCTAAGGAGGTATATTTTGGTACATCATTGCTACAAAAATACTACTACAATGGTTTTCCTTCAAATGGGAGGGGTTTGTGACAACATCCAGGTTGATTCCCCTTCATTGTAAATATATCTCATATATTTTGATTTTAATTAGAAAGCCATGAGAATTTGGACATAGATTCTAGAGTTTGAGGAAGGAGATTTCTTGGGATATGAAGGGAGCTTGACTTGTTTTATTGCATCCATGAATGGCTAGCATATATGCTTTAAATTGGGTGGATCATATCTGTAAATGAAGTTGAGCAAGAGTACAAAGGAAATATGCTTTCCTTGCATAAATCCACAAGGTAGAAAAAAATAAATAAATGGAGAAAGGGCTGCATTGGCAGTTGGGGACAATGAATTCAACATATAGGAAGTGGGTAAAAATGGGAGCTAACACTACAACATCCCCACCACCAATCACGATAGAACCATCGTGGATGAGCGAAAGGAACATCCGATAGGGATGTAAGCCTGCACAACTGAAACAGTTGCAACACGACAAGAAGGACCCATGGAGAAGGAACAAAATAGGGGGGTACTCGGGAAAGGCATGGAAGAAAAAGGAAGCATTCATGAATAGAGGACTCTCAGGTATTTAGGGAAGACTAATTATGATGTAAAGAATAATAGAAAAATGTAGGAGAGCACTGCTAAGGAAGAATACCAAGAAAATGTTAGAAATATGGTTATATTAGACATAGTTTCACTGCAAAGAAGGAAAAAGGGAGCATAATGAAGGAGGAAAAAAGGAGCACATAGTTCATATTGATATTAGAATGCAAGGAGCAGAGAAATCATTATGTTTAACATTGGGAGGTGGTAGGAATATCTCTTAGGTGAGGAAAATAGTCTCTAGATTCCCTAAAAGGCTGGAGGGTGGAGATGGCTTTCTCTAGATTCCCTTAACAACTTGGGTGTAGGAATGTTCCTTAGGCTCTTGGTAAGGAGAGTTCTTTAGCCCCATTTACTTGTTTTTTGGTTTATAAAGTGAGTTATGAGTTCCCAAGATTGGGTGGAACCACTGTGTGAAATAATTGTTGAGGGTGGAGGTGTTATGCCTCTAGATTCCATCATTCAGTGTAGGGTGGAGGTGGTCAGCCTATGGATTCCCTTCTTGCTTGAGGGTGGAGGTGTGAGCCTCTGGATTCCCTAGTTGATTTTAGGGTGGAGGTGAGAGCCTTTTGATTTCTTGTTTAGATAATGGGTGGAGGTGAGCCTTTAGATTCCTTGTTTCAAGCTGTGATGGTAGAGCTACAATGCTTATTGAGGTAGTTGAAGTGTGGACGTGGTGAGCCTTTAGATTCCCTCTGAGACACTAACTGCACTAAGTAGCTGGTGGGTGGAAGTTGTGGACCTTTGGATTCCCTGTGAGACACTGACTGCACTGAGTAGCTGGTGGGTGGAGGTGGATGGTCCTCTAGAGTCCCTATTTCAAATGACAACATTGGTTTAATCCCTTAAGCACTCATCCTCAATTTATTGAGTATATATTGGGATGACTACTGTTAGAAAGGCTTGGTTGTAATTTTTCCAAGGTTTGGTGGAGAGTGGAAGTCCCAATATCAATTGTCAGACCTTTCAAATTCTAAGATAAGTGATACTCTTTTTTCAGGAAAGAAAGTGATAAGTGATACTCAATATTTGCACCTTGAATGTTAAAAATGTGTTTAATGTGTTGGCTTAAGGCCTGTATTAATATTGATCTAATGTGTCGGTTCAATGCTTGTGATATGTTATGAAATGATATTTTCTACCTGCTTGAGGAATGATGATTTCCTGAGTAAGTGAATGGATTCCTACGTGTATCCATGAGCTTGTTTTTTGCTTATCATTAGCCTAAGATGCCTGTAGATTTCTAAACTGTTATGAGCTTGAAATTTGCCTCATGGGCCTTAGTGAAAGTGAATGGGAAGATATTTGTTGTACATGTTACGAAATTAAAAAGAATTGGCTATTAAGCCTCGTTTTAACATTACTAAGATCAAGAAGGATAATTTGATATATATACATATAGAAATGTTGAATGGGTTGAATGTTAGAAATTGTAGCAAGAAAGACTAAATTTGATTTGTGCCTTAGTAAAATTTAGTAATTCAATTTTTCACATCAGCATGATGACTTGGATTGCAGTTAACTTGTGTGACATGGCCCTTATCTACTAGTTTACTCAGTAAATTCGAGTTATAGGCTAGAAGTAGAGTTGTGCATGTAGTGATTGAGATTGCTAAAATTTAGCAATCTAGCTTATTTATTTTCATTTTTACTTAGTTAACTGAGCTCAAGTACTTAGTTGAGTCAGTTGAGTAGTAAAACTGTTGTTAACTCAATGATCTCTTAGTTAAACTAGTCAATAAGCTAAAAGTAGCCCGATCATGCATGGAATTCGAATTCCCTAGCTGGAGTGGAGGAAAAGGAACATTCTAATTTTCAATTTTTTACTAGTTGAGTGTATAGGCTTAGCAATTAAGCAGGTGAAGCATTCCTTGGGAATTGCACAAGAAAATAGGAGGAAATTCCTATCTTTTAGAAGCTAATTTCCTCAAGATTTGCGCAAGGAAATAAGAGCAAGTTGGGGCCTTGAATTTTCTAAGTGTTGACCAGAGCAAGACAATCAACAAGAGTATAGGTTTACAGTGCAAGGTGTGCTTCAAGATTGAAGCAAGACATTGTAATAATTTGTCATTCTCATCTGATTAATGAAAATCAAAGAAGGGTTTTTTCCCAATTGGGTTCCCTTGTAAATCATTGTGTTCGTGTGGTGTTTTTATGGTTGCATGTATTTGCATGTGTTTCTAAATTGTGATTTCCATTTCGCAAAATAATAGAGGAAATTTGTAATCTCTTGATTTTAGTTCGATTTCACGAGTAGTAGAATTTTTTTATTAATTTATACATGTATTGATCTTGATCTAATGTGTTGGTTAAATCATTGGGATGATGTGGCATTGTGGGGCCTCCCAATATGATATCTGCCATTGATTCGAGATGCGCTCCCCACCATTCGATGAACCCTGATGAAAATTTTCTAGAGGTTCCAAAGGGAGGCCAGGATGGAGCACCCAATATTTAAGCGTCCGGATGATGTTGTTCAGTGGGGCCAGTTACTCAGCATTCGATGAACCAAGGAAGGACCCCACATAATATTTTATGACATGAAAATGCATTTTACCCCAAAACAGAGGAAGGGTGGGACCCACAACCAATGTGGCCGAAGATGTGGCCTAAGGGCCATGTAGCGACTAGAAGGCAGGACACGTGTCAGTCATATTCAAAGGTTTTGTGGGGCCAAGTTGTCAGTAAATGGGTGACATGTGGCACACCCATCAGTGAGCCATGTGGAGGGTGATGTCACCCTAACAGAAAGGGCCGCTGACATCGCCCCGACACCTTGTCCCCGATAATTTATTATGGACTCCGGTACAATCTCGCCAGGAGTTAATCTTCAGGGTGATGTGGTGCGGTGGAGCCCACACACACAACTATGAGGGAAAGCAACATGATGCTTGGCAGGAGGGGTCCATTAGGGAGGTAACTGTAGATGATTAGCTGATTGCACTCTATGGTAGAAACAATTTGGTAGTATCATGTGGCAGTGTGACATGGAAAGTACATGTAACCTCGACGCTTCATCCCCGGTGATTTCTTGTGGTGTGCGGTGGAATTCTGGCAATATTTTATTCCCAAGGTGAGGTGGCAAGATGGCCCCCCCCCCGACAATATTTGGAAGGGTTTAAAGAGGGTTCACCCTTATATATGTTTGTGTGTGTATATATATATATGTATGTATGTATGTATACACGAAATGTGAAAAAAGGCCGTGACCTAGTATGAGCAGGTCAACAACTACTACATGGTGATGTCATGGCACATAACTTGGACAACCACATGGGAACCACGTCATAGGTTAGATGATGTGGCGAGACCAGATAAGCTATATTTTGAACGACCATATTTTTTGATCTGGGAGTTAGATTGAGGAAAATGCTATATTTTTAGAAAGGTCTCAATGAGATAGACACAAGAATGTCATCTTTTTTAAGTTTTGAGGAAGTTGAAAAAGGTTGAAAAATTAAAACCCCATTTCCATAATTGGACTTTGGAGGTCAGGTCCTCAAAGTAACTATCTCCTTCTACCCTTCGTAGGGGCTACATATAGTAGTGGGTACGTTACATGCTGGTCAAATAAATATAGGGGGTTATTATGGTGTTTCTTATTAAATATGGTGCTTTGGATAGTGGCTTGTATCAATTTGGTTTCTTTCATAGTGTTAGTGAGTGGACCAACTTTTGCCTTCTTTGTGTCGAGCAAGTGATTGCATGAAGGCTATCCATTATTTTATTATCTCTTTCTTCTTGTATCATAAGTGCTTAGTAGAGCGTTAATTGAAGAGATAAGAGTTGGAACCCTTAAGCAAATTAAGGTGTGTTAAAAAACCCAACCCATTTGGTCTTCGCTGATAATGTGCTTCTTATTACCAATGGCTCTTTAGTAGAAGGGAAAATATTGAAGAAGGTTCTCAATATTTATGAAAAAGCATCGAGCTTATGCCTTATTTTCATTGAGCAAGTGATTGCATCAAGGCTTCCCATTATTGCCTTGTATCTTTCTTCCTGTAGCATAAGGGCTTAGAAAAGTGTTAATGGAAGCGATAAGAGTTGGTAAGCATAAATAATTGAGGTGGGTTCAAAAACCCTAACCCATTCGATCTTTATTAATGACATGCTTGTTATGACCAATGGCTCTTTGTAGAAGGGAAGGTATTAAAGGAGGTTTTAGATTATTTCATGAGCATCCTGTGGAAGCCAAGGAGGGAGGGATGAAAAGGAGGTCAGAAGCCCTAACCAGTGGGTAGTTTCTAGAGTGAATATTGGTGTTTTGGATCAGTTTCATTTGCAGCCCGTGGGAGCCACTTGTTGGGGTTTTCGTGGGTGTTAAGAGACCCAAACTGGGAGCTGATATCATAGTGGATAATTGTCCTAGGAGAGGATTGTTGGTGAAGAATGTAAGAATCCATGAGGAGGGGTTTTCTAAGTGTTGGATGCCCTAGCTAGGTGTAGATGCTACAACAGACTTGGTCACTTGTGGACTGTTGGAGGGAAGCATGAGAGTGGACCAAGTGTGGATGTGATTAGGAATTTATGGTATGCTGGAGGATAATGTGATGGTGCTCAACTTGGAGCCCGATGTGCACTATCTTCATGGACTTAGATGGTTGCTAGAGTGGCAGTTGTTGAGATCAAGGGTTGACAAACCATAGAAGCAGTACATAAGCCCTAGACTTGTATGTTGAGAAGGACTTCTATACCAGATGATGGGCAGTCCTCCTAGCCCGTGTTTATTGTGGGAGATGGACATCTTGCAGTGATAAGTGGTAGCCCTCTGTTCCCTATTTTGGCCTTCATCAGAGAAGCACAGGAAGACCATAGTGGGTTGAAGTCCTTGAGTAGTTGAGGAGCAACAACGGGTAGATTAAGAGTTTTTCAGAAGTGTAGCTGTGAACAACTCCATAAGAGTCTCAATGTGTTGATGGAAAAATGTTCAACTATTGAGCAGATTGATAGCTGAGGTTCAGTGTTCAGATGGAAATTGAGCATTGATAGAGGTAGGAGCTACAGATCGGGAGACAAAGGACCAGGATGGTACAAGGTACAATCAAGAGGAGTTGAGAGAGTGTGCTACATCGGCCAGATGGTCAGAGTATCTTGTTGAGGGCAGATTGGTCGTTGATTTACTGACACCAAGACCCTGTTTGTATTTTGTACGAGTGGATGATTCAGGGCCATTATCCTTCATATGGGAGCCCTAGACTATTGTATTATATGTTGTTTAATATAATGAACTTGGGTTGAAAATTGTAAAAAGTTGTCTATATTCTGTGCATGTGTGATTAACTATTGTTTATATTCCACTATGAAAAGTAGTATCGTTGAGATTCTTGGTTTGGCAGCATCAATGATTTTAAGACTCTAACCAAGACCCAAGATTGTGGGAAATAAACATCCTATGTGAATCATGTGTGAGGCCACTGAACTATGTGTCTAAGATTGTGTGGTTAGTGGGAGGATCAATGGATGACTAAATCACTGTGGTGCATGTTGTATAGCCGATAAACCACCTGGACAATGGACATCAAACCCCTGTGGTGCTTGCTATGAAAATCAAATTGATAAACCACTTGGATCATGGATTCCAACTTTTGAGACTCAATAATACACCAATTAAACCTTGGGTGAACCCCACTGAATGAAGTCAGAGGAAAGAGTGAGTCATTTTGGTGATTATAACTAGGAACAACTAATAAACAAACATGGTGCTTGCTGTATATATAGTTCATAAACCACCTTTATTCTTTCTATTGTAGGGTAGTTAATAAACCACCTGGACAATGGGATCTATACTCTGAGTCTTTAACCAAGCCTTTGGTGTGAAATAATTGAGTAAGTATTCCTTAGACATTAGATATGGCTCAGGGGTGGTCATTTGCAAGAATGTTGCGATGTAGTCAGCCTATGGTTAGGTGGAGAGTGGAAGTCCCTTATTTAGTTTCCAGTCAGTTTGAGACATACATATAAGTATTTTACATTTGTATATTTGAATCATGAACTATGATGTTCAATGATATTCTTATGACTAATATGAGATCTTGCGCATATATGAATGCTAATGGATGTATGGACTACATTTTTCAATGTTATGTTCATGATTGACATGAGAAATTGTGTGTTTTACTTTATTATTTGAAATAAATGGCCTCTGAATATAATAACTCAATTTATACAGAGGATTATCAATGTTTCATAGATAAACAACAACTCTTTTGTTAAATTATGAGAACCTATGTGTTCACACATGGTGAATTAATAATAATAGCCCTTTGAATAAGTTTAAACATATTGCAAGTTGTGCAAGGAATCAACGGTGGTTTATGTAATGTTTCAGTGAATTGATGAAATGAACAATGTCATTGAAATAAAGTGTTTCTATGTAAAATCCTGCAAATGGTTTGCATGATATTAATTGATAATCCTCTTAATTAAGATATTTAATTAATGTTTAGCCAATAGTTTAAACTTCCCACCCCAGGGAATGTAATACCGAAGGAAACACAATATTGATGATATGATCTCGAAGAAAATGATACCAGGGTAGTTGGCACTTGGGGAAATGGAAACGATACTAGCCTGGGGAGATGGTGCCCAAGGGAGATGATTCGAGGGAGTATGGTATCATAGAAGAAATCTAGGGGAAGAATGGTATTGAGGGAAGTTGTCCTGGGAAACATGGTATCAGGGAAAGAGGTCCCGGGGAAATGTAATATTGGGGAAACTATAATACCATGGCATTAAATGATAAAAGTATGTGTTGGTACCTATATGTCGTCAAATTGGGAAAATGTCTTTAAACTAGAAATAAAGGATTTTCTCAAAAAATCAATTTATTAATCTGAAGCACTCATCATAATTAATTAAAATGATAATTGTGGTTAGTACTATTCTCAAGTGATTAACATGATACTATATATCAAGATATTTATAAATAGAACATTTCATAACATGTGTCAATTTGATGGCGGAACCTTGATCTTCTGGAACTATGCCACTGGGTTGTCGGGCCATTGGGCCACCAAACCTTTGAAAAAGTTAAGTGGATAGTCGCGTGGGAAGGGCCAACGTTGATGAGTCGATACTGACCTTCGACCATCAACCATCAATTATCTATCAAATCACATAACACATGCCAATGAAATTACTTGATGCCAATAACTGACCTGAATGACTTATGTGCCACGTGGACGACTAGATGGAAGTGGTATGGTATCACGTGGGCGCATCAGTCCTCGGCTGAATCACATAACACACGCCAATTAAATTACCTGATGCCAATAATTGATCAAAATGACTTATGTGCCATGTGGACAACTAGATGGAAGTGGCACAGTATCATGTGGGCTAGGCGTGGTCATGTGGGTGCCACATATATTCCCCTTGATGACATGGCTTGTTTATGTACTAAAGTTTCGAGGCACATAACTTTATACTTTGGACACATATTTTGATAAAATTTATATCTCTGGAAACCTCTTGATGAGATGAACAAGATGGTGGAATTAGTTTTAGAATTCAATTAAAAGAGGTTTTTGTAACCCCATCTTCATTATAGACCTTAGAGATCAGTTCAAAAGAGTAACGCTCCTATAGTCCGAGATGGAATAAGGGGATGGGGGGCGTTATGCTCCTTTGAAACTTGTACATAAGCATCATAGCCAGATACCTAAGATGTTTAGGAGAAGGTTTCTTACCAGTCCATACCTTATGTGGAGTCTTGTCATCCAACGCTGACAAGGGTGATCTATTTACTAGGTAACACACAATATCCACTGTCTCTACCCATTATTCTTTTCCTAGCCCAACACCACTGACCATGCTTCTTAATTTTTCCATCAAAATTCTATTCATCCTTTATGCAACTCCATTCTAGTGAGATGTGTATGGACTAGTCTTCTTCCTTGAATTCTTCAAATACAATCCCACAAAATTCCCCACCATTATCTATATTTAGCACCTTAATTTTCTTTTATGTCTGATTTTCCGCAAGAGCCTTAAACTCTTTGAATTTTTCAAAAAGTTTAAATTTTTTCCAAAGAAAAAATTCATGTATTCCTAAAGAAGTCATCTATAAATGAGACATATTACACATACTGTCCTAGTTATGTAACCAACATAGATCCATACACATCAATGTGCACAAACAATAATATTCCCTCTGACCTCATAGCACTGGAGGGGAATATCAAATGATTATTATTCCCATGTAAACAATGTTCATATAAATAAAATTTAGAGAGAATTTACAAATACCTTTTACCATATCATTACAATTTAGTACTTGAAGGCCTTTCTCTCCCATATGTCCCAGTCTTTGATGGCACAACATACTATTTTCTTTGGAGACTATAAGAGTTTTTCCTTCTTCAATTCCACTCACATGAACAAGAAAATTTTTGCACCCTTGACTAACAATACTTTCCAATA
>CM076583.1:1211163665-1211371160 GCA_034641835.2 Pinus albicaulis
TTTTCTAGCTACTATTGAAGAAAAACAACCAGAAGAATTCAGATAAGGTATAAGAATCATGGATACTCATTGAGGAAGAGTAGTTGTTGGATCCTGAGATTGAAAAGTTTCATGCATGCCTATTACCAGATTCTATGAATGGGGATCACATCTCTGAAGACTTGAATGGCATGATAGCAGGAAGACAAGGAAGAAAAGATTACATTGAATCTTGGTTCAAGACAGTCATTGGATCCCAATACTCAATTCTTCAGTAGTTTCTGACATCATCTCAATCAAGGCAGTTGGTTTCTCATATACTGGTACATATCAAAGTGTATCTTTCAAACCTGCATATGAGTTTATCTATCATCTTGTTACACACGTGGTTCCATTGGAAGTATTCATATACTTGAATGAGATTTATTTTTGAAGCAGAGTAGGACATATAAAAAGAAAAAAGAAAAAATTAAAGAGAAAAATAAGTCCTATTGTGAAAACCAGCTTGTTGGTGCAATTGGACATGAGATTTGCTTGAAAAACAAGCAACTAGCGAGCAAAGTTCACAATAAGTTCTGCAATTTCATGATGGTTTCAATATTTTATTATGATTCTTCAAATAATTTTTGGTTTTGTGCTCGAGTTGGTTGATGTAGGATTCCTTAAGCTCCAACTTCCAACAGATTTTGTGCCATCGACTTCAACACCTTATCTGGGATCAAGATCATAGATTATTTGGAGTGCCTTGGAACTTTCATACATCAATGGCAAGTCTCCTCGTTGACAACGATGAGAATACAACAATGTATCTTGATTGTTAGATCTTGCAGGTGACTCGACTTCAACACATTCATTCGTCCCTGTCAAGATGTACTCAGGTACCTTGACACTCATTTACATAATCGATGAGTTTTATCGCATTGGTTAATGATTTTCATCAGTGATTGGTAATCCAATGATTTCTTTCCATGCTCGACTTTGACACATTAATTCACATGGTAAGAATTGTACCATGGATTTTGGTTTTGATGAAGACTATATGGTTCAATGGAATCAACAACAACTTGCAACATTATATTTTATTAGTTTTCTTGTAGTAGCATGTTCATATTTTTTTCATTCAACAACAACATGACGACACCACTACAACTCTTCTTTATTCATTTCCTTTTCAATCAAATCAATAAAATTGGGTCTCTTTCGGTCAACATTCATCATGATTTCTACTTCAACATACATCACACAATCCAAATCAGCAGATTAGACTCAGAGAAAACAACTTTCAAAAGAGATTTAAATTTTTTACAATAGCTACAGAAAGTTGCAATTTCGACAGCTATTGTTGTAGTAGCTTGTTCCAGAGGCAATTTTGGCACAAAAATTACAAAAAATTGGAGCAAAAATAGAAAATTTTGAGGTAATGGGATTTCTCAAAATATGATAAATTGAGTAATACATAGGCAAAATTCAAAATAGAGCAATTTTGAAGGGCATTTCATGTGGGTTTTTAGGGTAGATTTTCTTTTTTCACCACTGTGCACACATTAAGATAGGGTTTGGTATTTTTTCACAACAACTCCTTTTCTTCATCAAAAGTCAATTCTGAAAGCATGTGGTGGTAAAAATGGTAAAAATACACCGTTTCCATTTTGAAGCATCAATTCGGCCTTTAAATGATTTTGTGACATATGTTTTTGTTGCAACATTCAGTAGCGTGAAGGGTAAAACATGACAAAAATTGATTTGATCATAACTTGCAAACCGTGCATCCGTTGGTCATTAAATATTAATGGTAAATGCATCATGGTATGGTAAATAAATACAAAAAAATTCAAGAAATTCAAGTGTGCATGTTTCAAGAAATTGGTCTTTGTCACTCACAACCATTTCTCTTTTTTCTTGAGATCTGTGGACCCATTGGCCGAGATTTTTTGTGGAAAAATGCATAATATTAATGGTAACAAACTCGGAAAATTTCAAGAGAATATGGTTTAACATTTGAGAGAGATTGGAAAAACAAGTTTGCTATGTGAAAAATATGCATTTTGTGGAACAAGGTCAAAGTGATGGTCAATGCAACAATAAAGTACACGAGACAAATGAATACCGAAACATCCATTAGATCATGTTTTCTTCTCCATCAATTCCAACAAGTAAACTTGAGGTAAAACTAGCCATAAACTTTTTAATTTGTTAAAAATTCTAGAAAATTTGATGAGAAGCTATTGTAAACATGTAGTTCTAACTTATCTTCCATTATGCTTTGTCATGCATAACCAATCCCACATAATTGTTTTTAACCCTCATACCTTATTGGATGCTCTGCAAATATTGATATGAATGATCCCCATACTATGGTTGCATAATATTTTCCTCCATGGGATTTCATGTTTACCTTTTCTCTTCTTGTTTCCATATAAATTAATTCATGCGTCCTTGATGAACAATCTGACATTTTGTTCTTCATGTGAGAATAATCCGTGCTTTCCACAATGGTTCATCAACATGATGTTCTTGAGAAAAATAATTATTTTACAAAGAGAACAACTTGACTTCACGGTACATGTTTGAAGCACATGATCAAAAGTTGCATGGAGCAATGCTTGGATTATGTGTCATAAACAATTGCTCATTTTCAGATTATTGATGGCATCCAAGAAATAATGGGTACAGAGTCACAAGAAGAAAAAGGATGCAACAAGTCTTTGTTCACACAATGTTGAAATCAATTGGAAGTATATTTTCTCTTTGATAAATTGTACAACCCTTAGCTACAGCTCTTATTTTGTGTTATGTGCAACTCATCTTGTCAAAGCTTCATAGTGGGAAATCTGCTTGCATTAATAAAACAACACATATGTTTCACACGAAGATCATTCATTAGTTGGTGAGATCTTGAAGAAACTATTTGACAACACTATTGAAGTAGGATTGGCTGCTATGAAAAATGTTTTGATGCATGGATGATAACAAGACAAGCATTATGGGTTGTAATTTATGATCATTTCCAGCCATGCTAATGTGACAAATTTCACAAGGATGGAAAGCACATTCTATGGATGTAGTAAGAGTCTTGATGTGTTATTCACAATATGGAATTCTACCAAGGATTAAACAATTTGTGCATAATTAAGTAGTGACAAGAACCTCATAAATAGTTTCCAAGTTATTGAAAGAACTATATTTTAAAAAAGAATGAATTTGCAAAGGATTTGACAACTATTAAAAAGTACTTGGATTCACTACTTTGTGGGAACCCTTTCCCTTCACACAAGTTGTATATGATAATGTGAAAGAGACTAATAAGTAATGCAGGGATTCTTGTTTTATTAGAGAATAAAAAATCGACAAGCATTGCTTCTACCTTTATAATATCCATGAGAAACCTAGTATATGAAGACTTCAACTTGTTTGAATTTAAAAGGAGGATGGGTAACTCTTTTTTCTTACTCTAATGACACAACAAGAAAGTGTAGAAACAAAGTGTTGCGCTACCAAGTTATTAATCTTGAAAAACAGAGAGAGAAAAGTGCATCTTATTGAGATAGAGGGTCAATATTGCTCCGTTGGAGCTTTGGTCAAGGATTTAGTTGAAATGACAGAATAAAGGAACACCAAGAACAGGTTGGTCGATTATGAAACTTTGCAATGCTTTGTTAGCATGAGGATATGCAAAATGTTAGGTGTGGGGGAATGTTGGGCCTCCAATTTGTCATAATTTAATTGATGAAACCATCTATTTTTGCACCATTCCATTCACCCATTGTCATCATTTTTAACCATATTTCTTCATAAAAACACCAAATTCCCGTATAGATGTTTACATGGTTTATTATTATTATTTCCATTATTTTTTATGAATTAAGAAGAATTTTGCATGGTTTTACTAATGACAATTTAACAAGTTCAAGTTTCTGCAACTGAATCAATTTTTGTAGCTATCTCCATGGTTAAGGTAGTATCACCACTCTAGAAGGAAATATAACACTTGGAATTGGTTTCTAGAAGCCCCAATATGGATTTGTGTTTGTCAAATTCCACCTAGCTCGCATGTGTGGACCTCCAACATTAGATCAAAGGAAATACACAAAAATTTGGAATAGTCAACTTCAAATGCGTTTTCCGAGCAAATGAAAACGATTTTTGAAAAAATAAAGCATGGGTTTTATTCATAACGAGCCCAATTAGGCACCATATATGATTTATTTCCTTAAATTCATTATCGTTTGGTATATTTTTCAGGTTATTTGGAGCCTTATTTTGCATATTACGTGGAAAACTGGTTTTCCAATTCGTTATTCAATACACAGTCAACAAAGAGGCCAGAACGAGCTATCCTTTAGCAAATTCGTGGCGTAAAGATAATTTTGAATAGATCTAGGTTGATCTTTGATCCAAAAATCCATGAAATTTGATTTTATTTTATTTCCAAATTGATCTATAAAGATCCCATGACCAGAATTGTAACAATAAAACTTTAAGTCTATTGTTGCTTCAAAGATATATAAATTTCAATCTCTTTGATGAGAGGAGAGATCAAATGTCAAGGATGATCTTAATTTGTAATTGATGTTATTGATTGAAGGAAAAGAACTCTTCTTCTTGTTCTTCTTCCTTTTTTTTTCATTGAATGTAATTTTAAATATGGCACTGATCTGAATGAAATTGGTGATTTAAATCTCTTCTCTTGATCTGAGTTTTCAACACCTCGAAGTCATCAGGAAGCCCCCCCCGGAGATCCGTGAGAATAATATAGATGTTTTCCATTTCTTTCATTTAATTTCTTTATGCTCTTTGCTTAAGATAAAAACTTCGTTTCATTTTAATGTTTTGTTCCTAGCTTGAATTCGTTTCCCTCTGTTTATTAATTTGCCTCTATTTTCTTAGAGATTAAGTTCTTGGAAATAACAAGATAATAAAAAAATATTTAATTTCTTAAATTAATTTTAAATAGAATCTCTATTAGGTTATTCTCATGCATGGTTTGTTTTATACTTAATGATTGGTTTTTCAGAAAAGTTGCTTCCACTTAATTTCTCAATAATTGCCATTTCATTCATATTAAAGTAGTAATTCATTTGTAGTAGAATAGTTTACTTCACATGCTCACTTTGATTTATAAATAATTGTCATTTCAACGTATTTCGTGCTTTACATAGATTAATTGTTTATGCTTCTCATAGGTTAAATACTCATGATTTCCTTAGATTAAATGCTTATACTTTCTTAGATTAAAATGTTCATGATTCCATAGATTAAAGTTTGTATGTTTTAGAACAAAATATCCATGCTTTCATAAGGTTAAAATCTCATGTCTTTTTAGATTAATAATCTTTATGTTTTTTTTTTTTAGTTTAACATTAACTTCCTTTCAAAGAACTTAGTACTTTCATAGTTTATAGACTCTCATACCATAAAGAGATGTCATTTTCACGATTGTCTTGAATTGAACTACATAGACATGTAGAAACCTTTTCTTGAGCAAAGGTGTTCCATATTCTTGAAAAAACCAAAAATCAAATAATTTAAAAATGTAAGAAATTTTAAAGAAAATCAAAGGGAAAGAATAAAAATGGCCAAAAGTAAAGAAAGTAGACATGAAAATGAGAAAGTGTACAAGTCTAAATGCCACTACTTTTACTCACATTTAATAAACAAATTGTGTGCAACTTGTATTTTAATACTTACAATTAAATGAATAAGTAAAGCTGCCAAAAGGATTTGGCTAGTTCATATTCAATTTCATGTTGTAGAATAGAGAATAAATATCTGACCAAACAGTTTAATCTTGGCAGATAAGTAGATAGGTAGAGTTAATAAAAGGTGCTCAACAGTTTAATCTGAGCCCTTGGATATAATAAGGGTAGAAATAGATAGATTTACCATGTAAAAGAAAAGAAGATTGATAAGGGTTTGCAAGTCTAAATACACCCTAATAAAGAAGAGAAAATGGTAGTAGTAGATAGGGTAGGTAGATAGTGTTACAAAGTTTTATCTGATGAATGATGCTGCTACATGTTTTTGATCCTTTACTTTCATCACAAATACTGAAGCAGGAAATACACTGGAAAATCACAGCAAGCAAAGTCAAAATAATTAACTTCCCTCATCACTTTCCCCTTAAAGTTTTACTAATTTCCCCCAAAGTACTAAGGTACTTGGAGATCAAAGGGGCTCAAGGCATTTCCTTGACTTTTGGAGGGACCGGACCCTCGGCCTAATGATCAAAAATACCTAAATACTTGAGATAATTCATCATTATAATCATTCACCTTTAACCTTTTCCTAAGTAAAATCCCATTTTACTTAGGAAAATTATGCAAAATTCCATAAAATCCCTCAAAATAACTTAATATTCTAAGTTTAAGTGTTGAAGATGATATATTGTTATTTACTTCACAAATTGTCACTTTCTTAGATATCCAAAGTATTTTGAGTTCCCTTGTCCCTTTGTCATATTAATGTTTAAACTCTAGTTATTAAATCCCTAGTGAAAATCCTTTATCCTAAGTATATAACTCCTTTTAAATTAATATCCCAAAAACCCCTCTATTATAAATTTTAACCAAAGTATTTATTCCCCCGTGCATTCAAATAAAAACCCATTATACAAGCCCTTTGGTTAAAATATAGCGTTATACATTAGTCCCGCCCCTATGGTAAATTAAATATATCGGTTGATTTATCATATAATATAATAAAACATATACGAGAAAAACTTTAAACATATGATATATATGTTTAAACGCAAAAAAGATGAATAAAGCCAAAGTTTTAATTCAAACTACTGAAAAGTCTTATGCCACCGTGGCCCATCCACCATGGCATTCCGCCCGACGTTTCAACCCCACCACGACCCTTATTTCTATTATACAGTGGGATTAACTAATTATCAGAATTAGTTAATAACCAACCTTCTCCGCCAATTAGAAGCTCCCCGGGATGATTAATAACGATAATCACGTGTAAAACCCCGCCGGGCCCGCACAATAACACCTCACCTTCTCCCCTTCTTTTCCACCGTCAGATCACCCCACCACAGATCTACGGCTAACGTTCTTTCCGCTAGCCATCCAATACCCGAATAATAACCAGCGGGGGATTGGTGGTATTTGACCAGTCTCCCGTCCACGTGTCGTTACTTTTATGGAATCGATGCCCGCTCGTTCAAAACCACTCTTGTCTATAAGCGGTGCGGGATCACCGCTTACCGCTTACCGCTTACCGCCCGACCCTGCTCACGTCAGCTCGTACTAGTATGACGTTACTCCTCGAAAAACTAAAAATCCCTTTTACTTGTAAATAAAACCAATTTTTCGTGTTTTTTCCGTTATTTTCGTTATTGAAAACGACTGCGCCCTCTGCTACGATTTTCAAATTTCCGCTAAAATCTACTGTGCTATCTGATTTCGGTCCAAGATTCCGTTGCACCTATGTTCGAGTACCCTCCTGCCATCGCCTGATACCTATCAAAAGCCAGTTTTCCTCCAAGAACAGGTATTTATCTTATAGCGCTCAGAAACTTCAAGAGAAAGTCTGTTTTCCTTGTTTTCCACTGAATTAGTGATTAAAAATTATCACTAAGATCATCCCCTGAGGTTTTAAAACTGTGAATTGTTCCCCTGAAACTGCATTTGTGTTAATTTCCTTCATTTAAATTGAAATTGCACCCAGCCTGTGAAGAAAACCCAGAGACATCCGTTTTGAATCCACAAGAACCAAAATTGAAGCCCCGGCAGCCTTGAATGATGCTCCATTTTGAACCTGGTAAAAACCTCACTCCCTTGTCCATTGGGGAATTGCTTGAAAAATCTACTTAGTTGTCCCCTGAAGAGGTGACTAGAAGATAACATCCTTGGATAAACAGTCTTAATACTAGTCATAAGACTTGTTTACTCCAATATTGTTATCAAATCTATTCAAAAAGAGGTTAGGAAGCATAACAGCTAAAGAGTATCGGTGGTTAAAGTGTATCAGGTAAAAGTCAGTGAAAGTTAAAATGAAGTTACAGAGCAGTCAAAGGTAAACAGTAAAAGTAAATACAGAAGGCAGTAAAATGGTAAAAAGAGATGAGAATACTTTCACCAATAGGGAGGTTTTTCTAAAGTGAAAGTAAAACAGTCAAAAGAGCAAGAAAGTAAAAAGATGAAAAAACATAACAAGAAGGAACATTTTTGCAGAAATTGCATATTTTAGTCATAGTTTTGCAGAAACTATTGTGATCAATACAAGATGAATTTTACAAAACTGAAGGAGGTTTAGGTTCTTGAGAGGGCCATCTACAAAAACCTCTCTCACTTTTCTAACAGCCATTATAGTTTTGGAAATATTAAACAATGTTGGAAAGCACTTTTTGCAGAAAATTCCAGTTTAAGTCATCATTTTGCAGAGACGATTGTGGCCAATCCAAAATACTTCATACAAAACTGAAGGAGGTTTTTGTTCCTAAGAGACCCATCTACAAAAACCTATCTCAGTTTTTTCACAGTGGTTTTATAATGAGAGATACATGTGCATCTTTACAGGCCATTTTTCAGACTCTGTAAAACTCTGTTTTACACATATTTTTTACAGAGAATATTATGCACAGCTGGAGAGGAATTTTAGGAAAGTGAAAGAGGTTTATCTCACCAACATATTTATCCACAATAACCTCTTTCACTATTTACATATCTATTACGGATTGAGAAATACGAAGATATCATTGGACCCCAAGTTTGCAGAATTGTTGGAGCAGATTGCACAAAGAAAGGAAGCAGTTAGTGACTTGGATGCCTCATCATCAACTAAGAGTTGGATCAAATTCGAATTCTTCTCTTTGTCATCACCTATCCATACAAAATAGTGCCAAATAGATGCATTAGTTTGAGTGTCCTTTAATTAAGTTCTATTTATGTAAATAGTTGGAGAGATTTGTGAACCAATTTTGATATTTGTTTCAAAGATATTTTAGTTTAGAATTTGTATAAATACTCCACTCTTGGAAGAATTTGGGGTGGATTCTATTACTTTGCTGTAACATTGAGATTTTCGGAATAAAAGCATTTTGGAGAAATTTATTCGTGGCTTACTGGATGACGATTTAAAGCACTGGACTTGTTGCAGGATTCATGTGTTGGACTACAGTTCAATAAGTTTTTCTACCCTTTTTTCTGAAATTTGATATTAGTTTATAATATCATCATGTCCATTTCTGAATAATTTACATAAAGGATTGAATCAGAATTTGCTTAATTGTACTCTGATT
This sequence comes from Pinus albicaulis, assembly GCA_034641835.2. Lineage (NCBI taxonomy): Eukaryota > Viridiplantae > Streptophyta > Pinopsida > Pinales > Pinaceae > Pinus > Pinus albicaulis. Next base: position 1,211,172,892 of record CM076583.1, read on the forward strand.
TCAAATGTGGTTGTTCTTAATGTTTTCTTCTAAATTATTTATAAGCATGAATTCTTAAATGCTCTTGCTTTGCTAATTTAAACATTGTTGATTACTATAATAAAGAATTCTTCATTGCTCTTTGTTTGTAGTCATCTCATTTCTTTCTTTTGAACATGGTGAAAGATTCTTAGCTACCTTTCATCCCTTCAAGATCATCCCATCCACTTTAAATTTTAAGGATTGTTCTCTGTCTAGCTATCTTGCCCTGTAATACCATCTTGTGCCTAGAATAGAAATCCAGTAAAGCCATCCTTTGACTCCATAGCCCAATGGACTGAAAGCCCTCAACCTTGCCCTTAGTTTGTGGATTCCACCAATTTCCAAACAAACCCTTGAATCTGTAACTAGCCTAAAACCTTTCAAGAACAAAGATAAATCATAAAGAGAGAGCCCTCTCTGGATGCATATTGGCTAGATTCTGCATCTAAAGGTTGGATGTCGTTTTATAGAATTTATTTTTCCTCCTTACACAACTTCAAGGAAAAACACGAGTGATAGTTTATATTAAAGAATCTACTTTTCTTTTGAAGTTTCTAATTCATTTCACTTATGCATAAATATTGAAATCTAATCTTCTAGTACATACGGTGTAGTGTACTTCGCAAGCTCACACACCCAGATTGACATATAAATGCAAGTAATTTAAGAGTCAATTAAATTACCCAACATATGGTGTTACAATATATATATATATATATATATATATATATATATATATATATATATATATATATATATATATATATATTGCTAAATTATTTACCTTTGATTAGAATATTACCGTAGTTCCTTAACCAGAGCTACAAAATCATGGGAAAAATCATTGTGCACCTTAGAACCGATTTTAGCAAAATTTGTGTGTTGATAATTGCCAAAAAAGGACGCAAAAAAACCAAATTAGGATAGTCGAACAAAGAATATAAATATACACGACACAATATGCAGAGTAAGCATCAACCGAGCTAATAAAGTTGATAAATGGCCATGGTTCCTATATGAATTGGTTCATTTAGAGGTGTGGAAACTTGGCAAGGGGAAATAATTGGTGGAGCTAGATATAAAAACTATTCGTTTTGTCTGCTCGAAACATTGGCATATTGCTAACTTGTTATAGGTTAGATTTATGCTGATAGAGGTTGAGAACACGTTTCTTCTGTTTATTGCTTCAGTAAAGTGATATTTTACACCTACAACATACATTAGTCAATATAGAGGCTAATTCATAATTTATGAAGGCTATTATATAGCCTTACAAAGTTTGGATTTCTCATTAAGTGGGAATTCATGTACCGAGACAGATGTTTGAATAAATGATGAAAATGCATGTTGAGTCAAAATCATCATAAAAAGATGGCGGTTTTATCATAAATGTATAATAACAATAAGATTATAACATCATTACCAAACTTGGAGGTTATGATTATGAATAATTACTCATACAAATTAGAGGCCTTGGTGGAGAAAATAAGTGCAAACCATACCATGAATTAGGTAAACAAGGAATCCATATCTACATGAGAATCAAATAACAACTTAAACTACAACCATGGGGGGGATTTCTAAATCAAATTGAGCTTAAAAATACTAGTGCTTTAATGGAAAACCCAAATTTATTGACAATATTTTCCAGGGTTAGCTAGTTGCAATTCCTTCAACGATTACAAGGTGGGGATCCAAAGTTAACCTTTGAGTTTTCATAGTATTTCAATGGTGTTAAAGATGAAGTCAAAGGTATTAAAATTGACATCACCAAGTTCATTATTAATGGAGAAATAGGGTTTCCCAAGCACAAATAATGATGGTAAAAAAAATGTGAAAATTCAAGAATTTGTTTGTTGCCCTATGGGATGAGGTTTCCTTTTGGCTACAAAAATATATTACTTATGAAGAACATTATATCCTTGTTTATCATTATCACATAAAATTAATTCTCCACCTAAGGAATTAATAGCTCATTTTTCTTCTCTTTTAAAGAGAATTTACAAAATGGCTACCTTTCCTTAGAGGAATAAGGAACCTATAGAAGGTTTATATCACCATGGACTTGTGAGAATTATTTTAGTAAACGAGATATACAAATGATTGGGATCGAAATACTCTCATGGTTGGTCTAATATTAGATAGAAAATTGAATGGAAAAGTGTTATCCTCCCTTGATAATCAAGGTTTGAAGATACAAAATCAAGGTAAATCCTCCACGCCAAGGCCTTCGACTAGCACAACTACAACATTAAAATATCCCTGCCTAAGGACTCATTCTCAAACTAGATAAGGCAAATCACATGCCTCTAACGTAACAAAAGAAATACATATCTAGACCCTTGATTCTAAAGGAAAAGACCCCAAATTTTAATCTAATGAATGTGAATATGGGAAAACCAAGGAATAATGGATAAAGGAATCATACCTTAATACGAAGGAGATGGAAGACGATACTCAACCAATGGACTTAAACTATGCTCAATCTTCCAAGATGAATGCACACGCGTAATCATTGTGGATACCTCTATTTGATAAATTAAAATGGTACCAAATGCCTTCTTATTTGAAACAACTTAGGGTTATCACCCAACTTGAAAATAATAATTCAAAGTATAAAATAAAAATTAACAAGTGTAAAAATAAAACTCTCAACATGGATGCATTAATGAAAAAAATTAACTATGAGAATTCACCAGTTCAAGTAGGAGATGGGCCTAAGATCATTAGCAATAGAAACTATCATTTGCATCAAGAGTTGCAAAGGAACGCCAAAGGAACGAGAAGAGTGGAGAGTGGAAAGAAATAATAAAGCGAAATATATGGAAAATGAAATTAAATCAATATTTGAGTTTCTTTATAGCTTCTATATGGAACAACGAGCTTGCTTACGACTCATGTGGAAGCCAAAGTGGTGGACACAACTACTGGCAAAGCTATGCCTCCCAACCACACAGGGGAGCTTTGTTTGCGGGGACCTATAATCATGAAAGGTATTCCCAAGTTATCATCTCATTTTTCCCTTGGAGACTACTTTCACAATATTTAACAAATTTGCATACTTGATTGATTTGAGTCTGTATTTCAATTTTTCGATTTTAAGAGATTGATTTGGACAGTGCCCTGATCACCTGCATCATTATGAGAAAAATATTAAGCAATTATACCACAATTATGAGAAAAATGTTAAATCAAAACTATGAGAAAAATGTTAAGTAACAAATGAAACTCGCTATACTGAGAATGTGAGCATGGGTGCCTATTAAACACTCTGTACCCCAAACCCAAAATCTGTATTTTTTGTAGCCACAACAGTCATCTCTCAAGCATGAATAATATTATCCAAACATTGAATTTATGTTTCGAGAAAGTGATCCACGAAGGCATTCAGATAACTCCCAAATCATTTCTTTAATATGATGTCATAACAATCTCTCTTCCATAGATTGATTTTCCCCAAAAACAATATATGAAGGTTTCATCTTCCCCATGCAGTTTATTTTGGTAATGATGAAGCAACTAATCTAACTTTAGACTCAGAAGGATGGATGAAAATTGGGGATCTATGTTACATCGATGAGAACGAATGCCTTTTTGTTGTGGGCATAATACAGTACTTGATCAAGTACAAAGCCTTTCAGGTACATAGCATTTCAGAATTTTTTTAGAGTTGGATCCAAACCCAAAATATTGATATTACATTTTGTCAGGTTGCTCTTGTCCAACCCGGAGATTACAGATGTTGTTGTTATCCCGTGAGTTCCATTTACTATACTTGATCTCATATACTTCCTACCTTTTGGGGTTATATACTTTCAAATGAAATGTCTACATGTAGATGGATTTACCATTTACTGAGCTAACAAATATTTTAAAAAGTTACAGCTAGAATTTAGCATTTGGGCTGGTCGAATGGGCGACCTTTGCAACAATAGATGATGTCCTTTTTGGTTTTCACATTAAGCCAAAGATTCTTGCATACATGCTATGGCTGAAACTCTCTTCCTTTTGGGTTTGTATGGTCAGTATCCTGATCACGGGTCATTTAATTTTTCCGGATACATAGTTTCACTCGCTCTATAATTCAAGGTTTCAAGGTGGGAGGATTACTGTGTAATTTAGAGGGTTTTAAGGGAAAATACGGGGAAGAAGAAGTCATCAAAGAAGCTGGAGGCAAAGAAAAAACAGGAAAAGCTATGTACAATTTTGAACTTCCCTTTCCGTAACCACGAGAGTGGTGTGGAATTTCGCATGGATCAGAAAGATCTTATTGGGGAGACTTCTTGCAGGATATGCCAAGAGATTTTTAGCACCTCAATAAATGCATTGAGCGAGCCCATTTACGTGTATTCCGAATGGATTGATGAATGTTAGCGTGTAAATAATTCTGAATAAAAGGGATGCATCTGTAGGCTTAGATAACATATTGCATATCTATTTAATATAGTAGTTTGTTATATGGATGTTTGTTTTCCGGAGATTATGGCTGAAATCTATGAGAAAATCTGTATTTTGGTCTCTCTCATAATGTATAATATATGAAGACATTTGAACGAATTCACAATATGTTATTTTGGCTTGTCATGCCCTTGGATCATGTTTGAAAAATGACCGTTATGTTCAGTCTATATTTGGTACATGGATTAACTGTTATGTAACAACAACATTGCTTGTTATTGAAACTAATGTTGAAATATAGACATGTTGTATATCTACACAAATTTACTATGGTCAGACTATTAAAAGGCATCCCCATCACGGTGCTGTGGAAATACCGATGAATTACAGAGGAAGAGAAAGAGTTGTGTGACACTAAAATCTATCATATTTAAGAGAAAGATAGAGATCTTCTAAACATGATGTTTTTAGAACATGGAGGGATCAGAGAGGGACAAGTGTACTGATTATGGATCCACCGGTCCAAACATTCCATAGAAAAACATGCCCACATTTAGCAATCCACCGTATTCATCAACCACCTGTAAATCGAAATTAGAGAGACAAACAAACAAGCTGTAATATCTTCAGGCCATGTGCTCTTAAACTACCGTATTCAACAACGACCAATAGTTTCTCAGGGAGAGTGTGTAGAGGGATGTCACTGGGACACGAAACAGAAGAGAAGACAAGGTGAGAATTAGAACCACCAGAAGAATGATAGTAAGCTCAGAGCATGCTCGCAAGCTGAGAGCAATAAATGCTGCAGAAAGAACCAACGAACGACAATTATATTTCAATTGATATTTTTATCCAAAACATAGGGAACATTTTGGTTTTTGCAAACCATTTTATTAATATTATTTTGGATGATGTTATAACAAACACTTGTGCCTTCTTGGAATTAAAGTTATAATTTCCAAATTGTAACAACAAAGATGATTTTTTTGAATTGGGAATAATATATAAATAAATCCATTAGTAGATCATCCACAAAACAAAGGAAAGATGGTTCTATATGTACCTTGTAGACAAATAAATGAAGGGCCAATATCAAACATTACAAGGATAAACTAGAAAAATCTGAGAGGAATATAGCTTGCAAATCAAGGAATATCTTGCATAGATCCATCTCCGCCTCATTTAGGCCTAAAAAAACACTAAAAAAACTAAAAACCCCCAAAAAAGCCTCATTTAGGCCTTTTTCGCTCATAAACAAACATAAGGCTTTAAGCCCCCTTCCGTTTCTCCGCCATAAAACCTTGCGCCCATGGCCAGGCGCTAGTCCGCTAGCCTCTTTTCCTTGGCTCTCGGTCCCCTACTCCTCCACCAGACCCTTTCCTTCCCCATTCTTTAAGCCCCCATCGGCATCGACAAATCGTTGTTTTTCTTCATTACACTGTAAATTTCCTACGTCGATGATTCAAACTCTGATTTGATCTACACCGTTGATCTAAAAAGATTAACGGCTGCCAGTGCTCCATCGCAGCCTCCTTATTTCATCGATTCCATCCTCTTTAGTCCCCCGACAGCAGATCCCCACCGTTGATCTGGGAGATCCGACGGTTATCAAGCCTCCTTTCCTTCGTGATTTCCTGTTATCCCCAGCCCCTTATCTCTCCGTTCCAGGTTCCTTTTTCCTTCATGAGATCGCACCTTCCCCTCTTCCCTCCAATCCCTTTCCTTATCTTTTTTCTTCGTGCTATGCTTTCCCCTTGAGCGATCCCGACCGTAGATCTTATTGATCTGATGGTCATCACACTCCCCTTTCATCCTCCGATCACCCGACCATCCCTTCTCATGCATCTATGAAAACACATCTCAGCCGTTGATCCCTTTCAACCTACGACCCCTATTCAATCCACGTCTCTAACCTTGTCCGATGAGATTTCGCTCCACGACAAAATAGGTGATGTCACCATCGGTCCCACCTCCCACTACTCCACTGCCCATCCAATCTCCATCTGCCACCTGGCCTCCACTACCATCCTAACCCGAGCATCTTCTGCCCGTCGCGTTGATCCTCCACCGTTGGATCTACACTCCCAGATCCAACGGCCTACGTCCACTTTCGCGCGGATTTTGTTGTCAGGGTTTAACAACCCAAATCTATGCGAAACAGGCGGTTTCGCTGTGGACAAGTGTCATCACCTATGTGGTATCGCGTTCAAAACATTCAAAACCACTTACTGCCTAAATCGTGCGTGAAAACCATTCGTGGTTTCGCAAAGCCACTTTTCCATTTTCGCGCTATAATTCAAATTTAAACCATTTTCTTCCTGTTTCTGTCATGAATTATTCCTTTTTGCGCATTATTCCTCCTCTCTGTTGCTCCTCCCCCTTCGCCTAGCCTCTGATAGCAATATACCCATCCCTCGCAGGTTTATATAACGGTTTGTTTTTTTTATGTAGGTGCAATGGTTGTCAAAGCTAAAGACCACCCCATAGCCAAACCAGTGGCAGAAACCCCCTAGGATGACGATCCTTGGGGTTTAAAATGCAAAAGGGGAGGTGCGTGGCTTTCAAGTCTTTTACCAGTGCCTCATAAGCACTGGTTAGTTAATAAAACCCTCCAGCGTGGCAGGAAACCCCTGTAGACATAAAGACAGGGAATATTAATGAATATCAGCAAAGAAATCAAAGGATAAAGGTTAAAGAATAAAGCAAGAAGATCGAAGACTTAATTAGGCAGATTACGAATAAAGTGCAGTAAAAGACAAAGGGATTAAAAGTTAATACAGTCAACAGAAAAGGAAAAAAGCCCCGAAGATGAAAAGAAGGCCCTAAAGTATAGTCAGAGGCCTAATTCAATGTTTAAAGCAACAAAACAGACAGATGAGGCAATTAATCCTCAGAAATTCCACCTACAAGTTCATTTTCCTCAAAAGAATACAAATTGAATGCACAGTCAGAGATATTTTCCAAAGACAGCTCAGAAAGTAATTACAAGCGTACCAAAAGCCTCCAAAGTAAAAAAAAGTGACTGAAGTAGATGAAAATTAATGTAAAAATCAATTAACAGAGTTAAAACATCTGAAATATTCTCCATTAGGCCTCCCAAAGGTCGAGAAGCATTTACTCTGTATTAATTGAACAAATAACCCTTTCTTTCACTCCACCTCCTCAATTCATCTATAAATACCATAAGAGGAGTCCATTGTAAATGTTGGTTTAATACTTGTTGAATGTAAATAGTTGCTGAGGCTGCTGAAGCTCTGTTTGTAATTGAAGAAAGATAGGCTGAGAAGAGAAGTTTGAAGCTGTAAAAGACCCACTGGACTTGAAGATTGTAACTGGTTTGAACATCAAATATACAAGCTGATTTATGCAATCCCAGTCTATGTCAATGGTGATGTTTTTCTTACTGTAATTGTCATTTTTATCTTGTTTTCCATACTGTCCACTTTCTCTGATAAAGAACAACAAATATAGATTAGGATTTACTGTAAAGTACCATATTTCTCACTGATAAATATTTATCTCTATGTTTTCTTCTAATTGTGTTTTAAGGATAGTTCAATAGAGTATAACCAGTGAAGTGTTGGTGAGGCCATGTTTCCTGAGTACAACTTGAGATTTTGTCTTTGAAAGTTCTTGAAAAAGTCTGCAAATTAAAGTTGAACTAGAGAAGTCTATGGTTAGCCTTGTCCACTAGTTTATCTCCAACAGTTGCTTTGAAAAGATCCCTTAAGAGTATGCCAAAAGCAGGATAGGTTCAAAGTCCTTCCCTGATCTTAGGCTACTTTTTATGTTTATCTTAAATGTTTTACTTGATCTTAAGCTATTCTTTGTTTGTCTTAAATGTTTTCCATTGAGAGTATGCTGAAAGTAGGCTAGGTTAAAAGTCCTTACTTGATCTTAAGCTGTCCTTTGTTTTCCTATGTGTTTGCTTCTTTCACCACACTTCTTAATGTTCCATACCATAAATCAACTTCAAGAGATCCTTTGATATAGATGAATTACCCCATGGACCACACTTGAAACTTGTTGTGCAATTAAATCCTTTTGTGACTCCATATCCCAATGGATTGATACTGTTTATTACCTATCCTATCAGCTGAACCATTCTCTCAACCTACTCACACCTTTACCCTTCAAAAGACTTCCTTCATTTTGATGATATCCATCCCAACCAAAAACAAACAAACTCTTGTACTTCATATCTAGCCTAATATCATATCATAAGCCTTAAAGAAATATTCTTTGAAAACACTTATATAAAGAGATCCCTCTCTAAATCCAGAAGGGCTAGATCCTAGGATTCCAAAGTGGTTTTGATGTAGGCTCTTCAGCGTTTGTTCTTGCCAATCTTACAAACTATGGAGACCTAACATAGTGGAAACCATACTGGCGAAAAACAATATTGAGTAATATATAACTTCACAACTCAACGAACCCCTATTTTCTCAATGAAACAAGTGTCACCAAGAATGGTTATTATTGATTGTTGATGGTGAACAACAACCAAACCTTCAAAACATGTAAAAATCCTTCACCTGGTGACTCCATTGGTATTCAGTAGGCTTGTTGACCCCACTGGTTGTTCTTAAGACTCCACTGGGAAATTCGTTTATCATCCAAACCCAGTTAAGAATACTTTGAGGATTGAGTTTACTTTGAAAAATATTAGTTAGCCTTTAAAAGACTGTCATACTTGGCTAAACTTTTCTTATCATTGGGTCTAAAAACACCACATAGTGGCTTTTAGAAGAATTTATACTAGAGCCTATCCTGACCCAAATCCTCCTAAGATAGTTGATAATCCAGAAAGTATACTTAGGAAATCTACTAAACCCAAGACTTTAACTGTTGTCAGACCAATTCATAGAGCTAACTCTGTCCCTGAAAATCTCTCAACTCTACAAGATACACAAGTTGAATTACCATTCATAAGAAATCCATCCAGAACTAAGTCACTTAGTGATATAGATCAGATAGACTTTGAGCCTCCACACTCACCCCAACATAGTGGTGACATACTGATAGCAGAGAAACCACCCCACCTGATCTACATTTCATTCATAACTTTGGTTTTTCTCATCCTAGATCTGCTCAACAGTCTCTTGCTGGTCCAAGTACTTCTGTTATCCATACACCCACTGTTCAAGCTACTCCATTCCATCCTCCCCCTCCTTTCATAAACCCTCCACTTGTAAACCCCCCATTTTTTTCACAACCTCCTATCATGGCAGCATGGTATGCTCCTCTAGTCCTTCCTTTACCTTTAGCCAATTTTCCACAGGGCTATCAGTCCAAGATCCCATTATATGATGCTAGTGGTTCCATTACTGCTCAAATACACGTGGACACGATGAATGACTATTTTGATAGAAATGAGATAGATGATGAAACCATTTAAATTAGATTATTTTCTCAAAGTTTAGGGGGAGAAGCAAGAAAATGGTTCAAAAAATTAACCCCTAATAGTATTATTGACCTCCAAGCTTTCCATCAAACATTCATAAACAAATGGGAAATTAGGAAGAACCCTCTCCAAATACTTTCAGATTACAACAACCTCAAGAGAAACACTGGGGAAAGTGTTCAAAATTATTGCACTAGATTTAATACTATTTATAACGCACTACCCCTAGATTTGAAACCTCCACAAGGCTCAGATTTGGCCAAATTCCCTGAAGGATTTGATCCTGAAATGGCCTATCAGCTAAGAGAAAGGGACCCCTTAACTTTAGAAGACATGCAGAAGGGAGATCTTAGTGTGGAAACAAATCTGATTGAGAGGAGAGCTAGAATGAAGACTGAGAAGAGGGTATCATATAGGGATGAAGCTGCACCTTCCACATCTGACTCAAAACTGGAAAGGATGATGGAGAAGATGATGGAGAGAATGAGCATATATGAGAGAGCTCAATCTAGATAAAATCAATTAGCTCCTCAAAATAGGAACCAGTTCCAAAACCAAAATCAGAACTTTAGGAGAAATCAACCTCATAACAGACAAAGAGATGCTGATCAACAAATCAGACCTCCTTTTCAAGAAAATTATGTTAATGAGGATGAAGAAACAAATGAAAAAATAGAGGATGATAACATAAACATGCTGGGAGTAAGCAATGAGGATTTTGATTTCCTCCATGAAAGAAAAAAAGGTCTATATACACCCTATGATGATAGAAGACTAGAAACTGAATACTATGAACCATACTTTGAAAATGCCATCATAGGATCACCTAAACAATATGACCTAAGAAGTAAAAGGAATCAAGAAAATCCCAGGAAGAAAACCTCTGAAAATTATGCCAAAAACAACCCTGAAAATACCTCCAAAAAGACAACAAAAAATCATAAAACAATGGCTAAAAGTTTTGATCCAAACAAGGGAAAAAACACCCAAATCAATGAAAAACAGAGTGGTGACCCTAACAGCACTAGCATTTCCGCTAATGCTCCTGAAAAAACCATTTTTACTGCTGTAAATAGTAGAAATCAGCAAGCTGATTTTGTTGATGAATCAGTGACTAAGAAGGTTGAATCAAACATTTTGAAAAATCAGATTCCCTTCAGCCTAGAGAGTGAAATTGCCAAAATCAAAATCTCTGTCCCACTCACCGAGTTAGTCACTCAAATGTAAATAGATGTCAAGTTTTTGTAGAAATTATATAAATTATGTGTTATATATCCAAGATTCTCTTGATCACACACTATTTTAACTTCATGCACAATACAAAATCTATTCCACCATTGATCATCACATGTGGAAATTAAATCAATTGCAATGCACACATGAAACCATAAAAATTCACACACATTAACACAGTTGTTTAATGGGAAAGACTGAAGCTAAAAACCCCAAATATCTGTATATAATATATGTCATAGAGATCATGTAACAATCCTCATACAAAGCTGATCATATCAAGCCCTCAGTACAATACAATCACTACACACTAATCAGGCTCGATATTGCAAATCCATGCACCGATCTTTGCCACCTGCTAGCCTGCCTCTACTGCGCAATCCATGCTAAAGAATGGCTCTGAATGAACTCGAATTTCTCCAGCCTTTCTCACACAATCCTCATTGGCATCTCCACTGAGTGTTGGATGCAGTCAATGCATCATTATAGTCACAACTGATAGTCACACTTGCCCTTTCACCTATCTCTCCACTGGTCTCCACTAAAACTGCCATGCACTGTAGTTAACTGACGTATTATTCGGTTGATTAATGATTTATTATTTAGTGAATTAATTAAATAATTAATTCACACCACTCTCACTAGTGTATCAATCAGTTAGACTAGATACAACTAGCTCAACTGAGTCTAACTAAGTTAAACTAAATACAACTCCACCAACTACTTCTATAACTCCACCAAACTCTGTCACATGAGTTCTAACTGAAGTCCTCATGCATTAGCTCCAGTAAACCCTCAGGAATATCGCAATTCCTTCTGTCAGCTGCTGTGCCACATCTGTGCACTTAACTGAAGTGCTCCAAGAGAATAAGATAATGTTTAGAGTCCAAATATTATTAAGAGCTAATAATATTCGACATATCTATTTTTAGACTGGCAATATAAAAATAGATTCTGCCCAATATGTCTAAAAATAGAAGTCCATCTATTTTTCCAATTTGACCAACCATCCACAAATAACATCCTGCAACTCATAGAATATGATCGACATGTCTAAAAATAGACATAGTCTAAAAATAGACTTTGCGCCAAAAATAGCCTGTGGGCCCACTTAGTGAAGGCGACTCTTTTCACTAAGCTCATCATCTTGTTGAATATCAATAGTTTTGAAAGTTTTGAACATAGAAGATATTCATGATACTGTTAACTTGAATGATGATACACCAGAGCTTCTGTTTGGTCCTAAAATTGAATGAAAATTTCAAGAAGGAACTACCCCTCCATTCTACATTAGTTTGAACATCCATGATAATATTTTGCACAATGCCATGCTTGATTCAGGAGCATCACATAACCTCATGCCCAAATTAATAATGGAAAAATTAGGCCTTGAGGTAACTAGACCTTATAAAGATTTATATTCCTTTGATTCAAGCAGAGTGAGATGCCTAGGCCTAATAAAAGATCTATGTGTTAACTTAGCTCAAATTCCAGCCAAAAGCTTAGTAATGGACATTGTAGTGGCTGATATACCCCCCAAATATGGAATGCTTCTTTCAAGATCATGGGGTGCTAAGTTGCAAGGCACTATGCAGATGGATATGACTTATGCCACCATCCCTGTCTTCAGTCAGCCTAGAAGACTCTATAGGGAAACACACATGAAATACATGGTGAGTAACCAAGAAAGACTAGAGAACTCTCCTCTCTATTCTATACATACTAACCTTGACTCATTCATTCTTTATAATGATGAAATTTCTAATGAGCAAGGATTAATCAATGAAGCACCAACCAATATAGTGGTCACTCCACATCCAAACATAGTGGCAGCTATAGATGAAGAGGAAAACAAGGAGAAAACTGAAAGATAGTTTGCTAATTCAGAAAATCACAAGAAATAAATTGAAGGTCTTGAGGTCCAAAACAGTCATAAAAATAGTGCAGATCATGAAAATCAAAGAATAAAACCTCAAAAAATTGAAAATATTGAGGAACAAAACAAAATGCAACATAGTGCAGACCTGTAAGAACAACACAATGACAGATTAGGCAAACAAAATAGAGAGGACAGAAATGAAATGAACTTAAAATATGAAAATAGTGCTCTTTGGAGTATGAGTTTTGATGGATCTTGCTCTAAAACTGGTGCAAGAGTAGGCATATGGGTGCACAACACTGAAAACAATCATGCTGAGGGTCATTCCTATAGATTAAACTTCCAATGCACAAATAACATTGCAGAATATGAGGCTCTCCTTTTAGGCCTGCATTTATTGAAAAAATTAGGGGCCAAAAGAATAACAGTTCATGTGGATTCAGAATTGATAATTAGGTAAGTAAATGGGGAATACACTGCTAAACATCCCAGACTTAGAGCCTATAGAGATGATGCTATGGACTTGTTAAAAAATTTTGCTAAATTCCAACTTACCTTTGTCCTAAGGAACCAAAACATTATTGCTAATGGATTAGCCTTTGCTGCTAGTACTTGTATGACAACTTATGAAAGCAAGCAATGCACCACCCAAGTCAAATATAGACCAACTGTCTCGGATAATGAAAAATAATGGCAAGTTTTTGATGGAGATAAACAAATAGAAGACTTCCTACAGTCCAAAAATGAATTTGAAATATCAAACTCAGATTTAGAGTATGAAAAATATTGTCCTACTGAAGAAAACCCACTTTTGAAGAAGAAAAGTCTCTTGAGATTGCTGAAATAAATCTATTAACCCATCAACCCAAACATACAACAGAAAATAGCACAGAATTAGAAAATGAAGACTTATAAGTGTTGCAATCTAAAGATCAAAGCTTGCCAAAAGGATTGGTCCCATTAGAAGAATTGTTTGACTTGAATGATGTTGCCAAAAAGCCAAAACTGGAACCTATTGAAACTGAAGTGGAAGAATGTAACATAGGAAGTGAGGAAAAGCCCAAAAAGATCAAGCTGTCTAAGACACTGCCAGCTCACATTAAACTGAAATACATTGAGCTGTTTAAAGAATTTTATGATGTATTTGCATGGAGTTATGAAGATTTGAAATCATATGATACAAAAATAATCCAGCATAAGATACCCCTCAAAGAAAACCAGAAGCCTTTTAAACAAAAATTGCACAGAATCAACCCTGTTCAATTACCTCTGGTAGAGAAAGAAATTAGAAAAATGTATGATGTTGGAATTATAGTCCCTGTTAGATACTCAGAATGGGTATCTAATCTTGTATCTGTTAGGAAGAAAACATGAGAAATAAGGCTTTTCATTGACTTTAGGAACTTAAACAAAGCCTCATTAAAGGACAACTATCCCTTACCCAAAATGGATCATATCTTACAAAGGGTAGTTGGTTATAAAAGAATTACTTTGCTAGATGGCTTCTCAGGTTACAATCAAATATTGGTACATCCTGACGATCAACTAAAAACAGCGTTTACTACTCCTTGGGGTACTTTCATGTATTTTAAAATGCCCTTTGGTTTAATGAATGATGGTGCCACTTTTCAGAGAGCCATGGATATAGAATTTTCAGAAGAAATAGGTTACTTCATTGTGATTTACCTTGATGATATCACTGTTTATTCTAAAACAGATGAAGAACACCTAATACACTTGAGAAAAGTCTTTGAGAAAAGCAGGAAATATGGGTTGTCCTTAAATCCAAAGAAAACATTGTTTGGTCTTCAAGAAGGTAAACTTCTTGTACATTTCATATCTGAAGAGGGAATAAGGATAGACCCAAAGAGGATTAATGGTATATTGCAAATCAACCATCCTAGAAACATCAAGGAACTTCAATATTTCATTGGGAAGATTAATTTCTTGAGAAGGTTCATACCCAATCTAGCTGAACTCCTTAGAATCATGACAAATATGCTTAAGAAAGAAGAAGGAGTTAAATGGACATTAGAAGCAAAGAAATCATTTGAGCTGGTAAAACAAGCACTTACCAAAACACCAGTTCTTATCAGTTCTGATTTTACAAATGATTTCTTCATTTTTTCATTTGCATCAGAACACAAAGTAGTTGCTGTCCTATTACAAAAAAACTTGAAGGGACAAGAGTAGCCAATTTCATTTTTCAGCAAGGCATTAAGAGATGCACCTTTGAAGTACAACATAATAAAAAAACAAGCCTTTGTCTTGGTCAAAGCCTTAAAAGACTTCAGAGTTTACATTTTACATTCCCACATCATAGCATTTGTGCCTCATTCAGTTGTAAAAGACATATTGACCCAAGATCCAGATGGCAAGAAAGGAAAGTGGATTGCTGTAATTTTAGAATATGACTTAGAAATCAAACCCACTAAGCTCATAAAGGGTCAAGGACTAGTAAAACTTATGGCTAAATCCAACTTTCAAGCTCTTGATATAAATATGTTTAATGCATTAGATGAACACGAGGAGTTGACAGCTCTAATTATTGAAGATAATTTTTTGAATTCATCTTGGTATGTTGATAATTTTTATGTTTTGCTCAATCTTAATGCCCCTCCTGGTTTGTCTAAAACAAAGGCAAAATTTTTAAAGTTGAAAGCTGTAAATTACTGCATTTTGGATAAATGTTTATATTGGAAAAATGCTAGTGGATTATTGCTTAAGTGTTTGCCTGAGAATGATGCAGATAAGATCAAGCATGAGTTTCATGAAGGAGAATGTGGAGGCCACCTCTATTGGAAGTCAACTGCTAACAAAATCCTTAGAGCTGGTTACTACTGGCCCACCCTCTTTCAAGATATCCATAAAATGATTATTGCCTGTCACAAATGCAAAATCTTTGAAGGCAAAAGAAAGTTGCTTCCCTTACCTCTGCAACCAATCACTGTTGAAGCTCCTTTTTAGCAGTGGGGTCTAGACTTCATTGGGAAAATCCATCCTGCCTCATCTACCCAACATAGATGGATCCTCACAGCAACATACTATTTTACCAAATGGATAGAAGCCATCCCCTCTAGGAATTCCACAGACTCAGTCATCATTTCATTCCTTGAAAACCATATATTGTCTAGATTTGGCTGCCCTAGAAAGATCATAACTGACAATGCTGCTACATTTGGGTCTAAAAATATGGTGGAATTCTGTCATAAATATCAGATTATACTGGGTCATTCTACAACTTATTACCCTCAAGGTACTGGTTTGGCATAATCCTGAAATAAAAGTTTGGTAAACATTATCAAGAAGTTGTTGGAGGATAACAAGAAATCATGGCACAATAAGCTAGTACATGCATTATGGGTAGACAGATTGATAGTTAAAAAATCAATTGGGATGTCTCCTTACCAGCTAGTTTATGGAACTGATGCAATATTTCCAACCAGTTTAGGAGTGCCAGTCATAAAGCTGATCCAAGAAGTACAGTCTGAAGATGATGATATGACAAGAAGAATACACCAAACTATACATCTACAAAAAACCAGGGAAGAAGTCTACATCAGAGCACAACAACCACAAGAAAACATCAAGAAGCTGTTTGACAAAAGAACCAAGGCAAGTGATTTCAAAATTGGTGACAAAATATTGAAATGGGATTCAAGAAGAGAAGATAAAGGCAAAGATGGAAAATTTGATAATTTGTGGCAAGACCCTTATCTTATTCAGTCTGCTATTGGAAACAATGCATTCTTTCTGCAAGAATTGGATGGAGTTGAATATTTTGGAGGTCCTGTCAATGGCAGGACTCTCAAACATTATTTCTATTAACTGATATTTTAGTTTCAAATCTTTTTTGTTCATTGTATATAATACTGCTTTTAAATTTAAAAAAAAGAAAAAGAAAAAAATAAAAAAACAATAGAAAAAGAGAAAAAGAGGGCAGAAATAAGAGAAGAAAGGTACATCCCCATACCAAAAAAAGAAAAGAAAACCTGAAAGTGTGCAAGCTTAAATGCCACTACCAAAAAGGCCACTACTATTTAGTCATACAACCTAATCATGACTAGATAGATTTAAATTTACTGCTGATAGGTTAGTGAAGAAGATTTGCCAAACTGTTTAATCTTGGCTTATCAGTAGAATAGATTAGGATAGAAAGAAATGGCTCTAATCAGACCAAAATCTGAGCCAAAGAAAAAGAACTAGTTATAATATGCTGAAACTTGAACCAAAGAATCAAAAGAAAGAATGACTCTAAACAGATAAAAATCTGAGTCATAAGAAGAATGAAGGATGCTTGTAATTTTTAGATCTTAAGCCTTCACAATTTTGTTTTAAAATTCTGTAAATTTCAGTCTATGTGCAGCTTGTTTTTATGCCATAGTCTTACAGAAAATCAGACAGCTTAATCTTGGTTTGTTTGTATTTAAATTTCTGTTTTAGAATATAGAGAATAAAATCTGTCAGACAGTTTAATCCTGGCAGATAGTAGCTTAGGTAGAGAATTTATGAGTTCAACTGTTTAATCTGAACTCATGGAAGAAATAAGGGTAGATTTAGATTAGTTTCCTGCTCTCAAAATAAAAGAATAAAATGTTGATGTTAAAGGTTTGCAAGTCCAAGTGCACCTTATGAAGAAAAAATGTTAGGAAAGTAGGCTGTGTAGGTAGTTGTTTGGGGAAAAGAAGTTTGTTTGCTGATATAAAATGCTGATCATCTTTTTAAGAAGCATGAACAAAGAAGAAAAGGTTGTCAAGGATAAGGCACATGTTTGCAATTCCAGAGATAAAATTCTGAAGTTCTTGACACCTCCAAGGAGCTTCCATCCCCAAGTGGAGCCACTGTTAGCCATCAGTAGATTTTGTCACAACAAATGATGGCTAAAACAGGTCTTGAGCCTTCAAGAGATTATTTTCATAGAAAATTACTCATTCTTAAAGCCTTCTGGTGTTTTCTAACTTAAGAGTAATATTCACTACTGTTTCCTTCAAAAAATCCTTAAGAAGACCTGTTGTATATCTTGAAAAACTTATCCCTCATTTTCTTCTGTAAAATCTCTCCTTTCCTCTCATTTATCCTCCATTCCCTTTGAAAAAACCCATTTTTACCCTCCATTTCATCAAAAATCCCTTTTAAACCTATAAAACCCCTTTTTTATGGTTTAAAACATCCTTTTTTTTTTTTTATCGGAACACTAAAAAAACCCCCAAAAAAGCCTCATTTAGGCATTTTCCGCTCATAAACAAACATAAGGCTTTAAGCCCCCTTGGCTTAAGCCCCCTTTTGTTTCTCCACCATAAAACCTTACGCCCGTGACCAGGCGCTAGTCCGCTAGCCCATTTTCCTTGGCTCTTGGTCCCCTACTCCTCCACCGGACCCTTGCCTTCCCCATTCTTTAAGCCCCCAACGACATCGGCAAATCGTTGTTTTTCTTCATTACACTTTACCTTTCCTCCGCCGACGATTCAAACTCCGATTTGATCTTCACCGTTGATCTACAAAGATCAACGGCTGCCAGCGCTCCATCGCAACCTCCTTATTTCATCGATTCCATCCTCTTTACCCCCCCAATAGCAGATCCTTACCGTTGATCTGGGAGATCCGATGGTTATCAAGCCTCCTTTCCTTCATGATTTCCTATTATCCCCAGCTCCTTATCTCTCCGCTCCCGGTTCCTTTTTCCTTCATGAGATCACACTCCCCCTCTTCCTTCCGGCCCTTTTCCTTATCTTTTTTCTTCGCACTATGCTTTCCCCTTGAGCGATCCCAACCGTAGATATTATTGATATGATGGTCATCGCACTCCCCTTTCATCCTCTGATCACCCGACCATCCCTTCTCATGCATCTACGAAAACACATCTCAGTCGTTGATCCCTCTCATCCGACGGCCCCTATTCAATCCACATCTCTAACCCCGTCCGATGAGATTTCGCTCCATGACAAAATAGGTGATGTCACCATTGGTTCCACCTCCCACTACTCCACCTCCCGTCCAATCTCCATCTGCCACCTAGCCTCTACTACTTTCCTCGCCCGAGCATCTTCCGCCCGTCGCACTGATCCTCCGCCATTGGATCTTAAGTTGCCCTTTTTTTTCCTATGTGTTTGCTTCTTTCACCACACTTCTTAATGTTCCATACCATAAATCAACTTAAAGAGATCCTTTGATATAGATGAATTTCCCCATGGACCACACTTGAAACTTGTTGTGCAATTAAATCCTTTTGTGACTCCATAGCCCAATGGATTGATACTGTTTCTTACCTATCCTTTCAGCTGAACCATTCTCTCAACCTAGTCACACCTTTACCCTTCAAAAGACTTCTTTCATTTTGATGATATCCAACCCAACCAAAAACAAACAAACCCTTGTACTTCATATCTAGCCTAATATCATATCATAAGCCTTAAAAAATATTCTTTGAAAACACTTATATAGAGAGATCCCTCTCTGAATCCAGGAGGGCTAGATCCTAGGATTCCAAAGTGGTTTTGATGTAGGCTCTGCAGCGTTTTTTATTGCCAATATTGCAAACTACGGAGACCTAACAAAGTGTCTTGAATTTTTATGGTGTGGGCAAATAGTAATGATGTGGTGAAAGTGAAAAAAACTATGGTGAAAAGCCTAAGTGGTAACCTATAATGTTATGGTCCTAAAGTCCTAAAACTAAGTTCTAGAACTAAGCACATGACATATTACAATGTTAAAAACTATGCTTGAAACTATATTAAACCCTTTTGGGCTATGTCAAACCATATACAAAACCATATATTATAACACAGCTTGACCGCAACAGTCTAACCATGCCGGAGATTGCAATCAACATGTGATCAGGGTTTTTGTGAACAGTCCTAACCTCATGGAGTTAACCATCGGGAAGAGACCATAGTTGTATGAAATGTGAATAGATCAAAACAGTCCACGGGAGACCATAGCAGTTATGAATGCGCATTTTCGGAATCTGATCGTAGAATTAGCCGCCGTCGGAGGATTGGTTGTCACATGCAGTTTGGGAGCCGACTGCCAGCATGTCGGAACCACCGGGACTTAACCACCAGGTGGCAGTCAGCGGTTAGACCGCAGCCAGGTCACATGTCAAACCATTTGCAGACCATCATTGCCTATTTATATCCTATGGTGTATTTTTGGTTTTGATTTGTTAATGCACTATGTTTGAAATTAATGGACCACGAACCTAATCCCTAAGGTGTTTCACTCTTATTGCACCAAGAGCTTCTATCCACCCGATCACATTTATTTGTAAAACCAATTTTCCAATTTTGGTTGGAGAATGAACTTATTTAAACTTATCCATTTCACCATGGAGGAGGAGGAAGAGTTTTTTTTGAAGACTTGTTCAGATTCTGTAAGAGAGAGGCTGTTTTGTTTTCAGTGTAACTTGGTCATCTAGAGGCAGAATTGGGAACTGAGACAGGCGTTGGAAAGATACGAGAGCGAGTTTCTATTGATAGAGACCAGAAGTGCCCGCGAGCATGTTCAGGCTGGTGAAATTTCTGTGTAAATACTTCCTTGGATCAATCTTAATAAAACAAATGCCCATCTTGAAAGAGGACCCGGAGACGTAGTCCACTAGGGACGAACTCCGTAATCAATGTTTGTTGTCTTATATATTTACTATTTGCTGCAAATTCATGTTTAATATGCTTCTTAATTTCTGGTTTAAGTCATAAAATCAATTGCTTTCCTTTAGTCTTCCACAATAAGCGGTCAAGTTAACAATCAATTCACAGTTGGAAAATAATTGGTTCTACTTCAATGTTAGATCATATCTATTTCAGATCACTCCTTCTCGAATACCCTTTAGAATTTAGCTTCTTTTTCTCTGCTTCAGACCTGTACCTTACTTCGGCCTCCTTGGAGACCCTAGATGCAACACATGTGAGACATATATAGTGAACCAACCCCTTAATCTCCTTCTCTTGGCCTGAAAGACTTTCTTCCTAAACTCGACTTGATGAAATAACTCATATATTTCTTGTTTTAAACTTCTTTCACAAAAAAACAAACTTTGACCTTTTTTGTAGTAATAAAAGTCCTCTCCTTCACACGTGTGAGAGGATATCAACCCTAAACAAATTCCCAAAATAAAAATTGAAGACCTCGCTGCTCCTTTCCTTCACCTCGCTGGTTATAGGGCTCCTATTTGATGACCTTCGCACTTCAGAATTTAGAATTACTCCACCAAAAATGTCTATTTTGAAATGAGACCGAGCTTCTTATTTATAGTTGTTGGAACTTGTAATAAGACGACTTGAAGAGGGTGAAATGATATGTCTCTTTGAGTAAATTATTTACTCCATTTTGTAGCCGACTGGAAGGAGAGGTCTTCTGCTTGTCTTGGAGAGATTTTATACTTATTTAATGACAAATAAAAATGTGTAACATACCCAAGAAGGGTCCTTCATACATGACATAGATTCAAATTTACTTTTATGACTATATGAAAAATTCTAAAGGCTCACAATGGGAGCCATCAATAACAATAAAATTCCTTGATCATGAAATGCATGAGACAAGCATTACAAAAATAATATTAATTTTCTTTACATTAATTACATAAAATCACATTTACATATGTCATTATGAAGACCAAACCTAGTTACATTTTTCAACACTCCCTCTTAACTATGGAGGTATTCATAATGGTACTTGGTAATTCTCAATCTGAATAATTTCTCATAAGAAGAGTCAGATTGGTAAACCATATGTATAGCATCATATAAACCAACATTGTCACATAGAAAGACCTTAACTAACAACCCTATCTTTCGATAAGAACTGAGCACAATGCTGGAGAGACAAATGATGTATAGACACCCTCATCATTATCTCTCTCAGAACATACCCTACCCTGGTTCTCAGGGTGTGTTCCACCAGGACTATTCTTACCTTGGATTCCGAGTCCTCAAAGAATACCAGTCCTCTACGAATACTCTTTTCTTGGATGCCCTAACACATCCTTAAAGAAAATCAGATGCTAGATGTTTACCCAATCCTCCATTCTGTCTTCCCAAGTGAAGACAAAAATGATGTGTCAATCTCTCCCTCTTAATTAGGGAGGACATATTTATTCGAATAAAGGAATGTACTCATTCCTATTGAAGGAATGTACCTAACCTCCCTCTTGGCTTAGGAAGTTTGCTTCCAAGTTTCTACCAAGTAAGAAACTTGTTTCCAGGAACCCTCTTAATTGGGGATCTACAACAACTCCTCAGGTGGAGATGATGGGATAACCAACTGCTTGAAGAACTCCTCACGATGTCATGAAATTATTTTTTCATTATCTAGGAGTCTTCATGTTTGGAACTTCTACATAGGGCATAAAACATCCATCACTTTCATCTTTGAGCCATGTCATCATTCCTTTAATTTGAAAGTGATTCATCAGTCCATATCTGGCCTTAATTCATGCCACACTACCATCTTCATGCCATGTTTCCTTAAGGATCTTTCATCCTAATACATGGTCATCATCACTGGAAGACATTCATAATTCTTCCCTAGGAAACTCTACGTAAGCCCATCCATATATCATTCAAAAATAGGAAAGTAAATCAAAATTACCTTTGTGATGGTCTTTCATCATGACATTTTCCAGTTTGCATCAACATCCTATATACATATTGACACATCTCCCAAAGATATCCATTTTCAAGGGTCTCCGTCTTTTTCAGAATTCCATCATAGTCTTCATATCTTTCTGGGAGATATCATAGTCAAATATTTTAGTTCTCGGATGTTGATTGCCTTCATAGTTTCACATTCCACAATCTCTTCCTTTCTTTCTTCACACATTTTCTTTCCAGGAACTTTTGGTCATATTTTCTCCAATTTTGTCAACCACCTCATTTTTCAGATGTAGACATATTATGTTGATTTAATCTAGACACTGTGTGACCCATGCCTTCTTTAATCCTTTCAGAGGAGGAGATCCTTTTTCCTTTGATCATGCTCTCAAGATAGAGAATTGATCCATATTGCCTGCAACCATGTGACATGAATCCAAATTTAAATGAAAGTATACATACCTCATTCTCTTTTGGGTCATGCATAATTTATGTAGCATTTTCTTTAATTGAAAGAGCTTCAATCCCTTGATCTGATTTACCTTTTATGTCATCATACCATCATCCATGAATTCCACAAGTTGGAATTCCTAATGAAACACTTGCTTCCTCTCTTGATCAATGAACCTTATAATGAAGATTCCATCATAGAATCTCGATGATCTTGGGTATACCCATCCAAAAAATGTTTCCTTTTGATTGATGTATGATGAAATTTGTTCTGGATGAATTTTTCCATAAGTGCATCTTATGTTTCTAATGAGGTTCCCAAGAGCTATATCCTTCATAGTTGATTGCCATAGATTTTTGCTTCAACTATCCTTCATGTTTCCCTATGATGATGTCACAAGATCTTACTTCTAATGATTCTATGATGCCAGGATGCATCCTATCATGCTTCTACTTTACAACATGAAAAATTATAAACAAAAACTAGAAAATAACTAGGAGTGGAAGACTATCTCAATAGTGGAGATCTATTACTTCCTCCTTCTTGGACTTCTTCTTTTTAACTTCCTCCACTTCCTTGGTGATATGGGCTTCTTCTCTTATTATTTTGTTATTGTCCTTATTGAGCTTAGGAAAATCTATCCTATAGTGCCCATATTATTGACACCCATAGCATTGTATTTTATCCATGTTCTTCTTCTTTTTATGAGGACCAAACTTTCCAAATTTTCCCTTTCTTTTTGTCATTGCAGCATATACCTGATTTTACTCACATGATCCCACGTCATATTTTTCCTTTAACCTAGATTCTTCAATCTTGCATCGTGACCACAAATCATGGAATGGATTAGCTTTTTATTTCCATAAATACTTGAAGTAAAGTTACCCCACTCCTCTGGTAGTGCATTTAATATTACTGTATTCATTTCTCTATCAGACATGACTTCTCCCAGATCTTGTAGTTGAACCTGGATTTTAGATATCCTCATAAAGTATGAGGCTATTCCATCTTCCCTTAACATCTTCAACTTGTACAATTATTTCCTTAATGATATGACTTCTCCAGTAGTGCTTACGAAATACAACTCTACTAGTTTGTCATATATTTATTTTGAAGTTTTGAGTTTGGATATATATGGGATGAGGGGATCCTTGATAGATTTTATGAGAATCCTTTAAGCCCTAACTTCCCCTTACATATACTTTGCAAGATCTTTAGCATCTTCTTTTCTTGGTTTAGTGATATATCCTTTGACATGTTCCATAACCACATTTTCAATGAGATTCAGATCTATCATTTTCTTCCATGTAAGATAATTTGAAGCCCCAACCAATTTGTTTCTTTCCTTGTAAAAATACATTTTGAAAAATTCAGATGTGGACATAAATATACTTGATAGAATGATCCTTCTTCTTGCTGCTTCCTTGATGTTGATGATGATATAGAGGATAGAAAAATTCTCCTTGATGAAGATAATTTTCTTCAATAATGATCCTTGATCCCACATAGAGGGAGATCCCTTTGATATTTTGATGATGATGATGATGTATTCAATGGTAGGGATCTTTCTTGAGAGAGATTTCCTTAGAGTATTGATTACAAAGACTTTTGATCTAGATTCCTTTGGATGAATAATCTTCAAAAAATTTCAACTTGACTTGTAGATCTTTTCAGCTCGAGTAGATGTATGGTTTTGGCCTTATTTTCTCGATGATGATCCCAATACTTCTTTGTAGAATTATTTAATCTAAGGTTTTGATGTTTTATTTGAGATTTAATCTTTGAGTGTCCCTTGATAAGAATTCCTTCCCTGAATTAGTCACCTTAGCTCTGATACCATGTTGAGAAATCTAGGGCATAGCAATTAGGTGATTTCTCTTCTTTGGATAACTACTTGTGAATGATTTTTAATTCTTAGATTATGATATTCTCTTTCTTAGATGATTAATGTTCTTCGTCATCAAATAGATACCAATGCATAAACCATAAAGATACAAGAGACATATAATATATGCAATCAACCAGGGACAAAACCTCTACCACTTGAGAGGAAAACTCTAACAAATTCTTCTTCTTATAGAGACTTCAATTGACGAATATCAAGACCAAGACCCTTGACCCATTTTCCACTCCAAGAAAAATCCAAAAACCTTCCTTGATGATATCCTTCTTGCTTGAGTCAACAATAGTCAAACCTCTACTTCTCCCTCCTTCTTGACTACCCTTTAGAATTAAACTTCCTTTTCTCTGCTTCATACTTGTACCTTACTTTGGCCTCCTTGAAGACCGTATAAACAACACATGTGAGACATATATAGTGAGCCAACCCCTTAATATCCTTTGCTTGGCCTGAAAGACTTTCTTCCCCAACCCAGCTTAATGAATTGACTTATATATTTCTTGGTTTCAACTTCTATCACAACAAAACATACTTTGGCCTTTTCTGTAGTAATAAAAATCCTCTCCTTCATATGTCTGAGAGGAGATCAAACCTAAAACAATTCAAAAATTAAAATGGAAGACCTCACTGCTCCTTTTTCTTCACCTCATTGGTTATAGGGCTCCTATTTGATGACCTTAGCACTTCAAAATTCATACTTACTCCCCCAAAAATGTGTGTTTTGAAATGAGGCTGAGCTACCTATTTATAGTTGTTGGAACCTGTAATAATCCGACTTGAAGAGGGTGAACCAACATGTCTCTTTGAGTAAATTATTTACTCCATTTTGTAGCCAACTTGAAGGAGAGATATTGTGCTTGCCTTGGAGGGATTTTATACTTATTTCATTTATAGAGAACTGAAGTTTGTTCCTCTCCTGTGTATTACGTTGTCTGTCTGTGTATTTGTTATTTTCTGCATTAATTTGCAGTCTCTGTGTTATGGGGGAAACACATTTCCTCAGTTTGTTGTATTTAGAAATTTCAACAGTAGGATGCTCTAGTGCTCAGTTCATGATTTATAACTTTCGAAGAAATGCCAAATTTTTATCACCCCACTAAATGTTTGTGTTTTTGAGCAAGAGACGACATTGAATGAAATAGATACATTAAAAGAAAAAGAGTCTCGAAAATCTAAGTGATTAAAAAATAAATATAATATCATTTTGTAAATTGTAATAGTTTTTAAGTTCTTTAAAATAAGTTTAGCAGTTAACAGGTAGTTAAATAAGTTAACAATTTTCATAGTTGTCACTCTAATGCAATATCCCTTTAAGAGATGATAAAGGGACCAAGAGATGGGTTTTGAATTCTGACATAAAAATCATAATTTTGTTTTGTAATGCGAAAAATATTTCTTAGAGATCTAATAAAATTTTCATGTGATTCCACATGTGTGTTGGCTATGGCTTGTGTCTTTTCTCTTTGGAAGTATTTCATTGCATTTTTCTTCCATTGAAAATTTGTAATGAAGTTACTGGTTCTTTTCTTAAACATATTTACTAATGTTGTAAATAAAGGCAGAGAGTATCTATAAAATTTTTATTGAAGAAACTTTAATAAGCACTCCACATTTTCATAAATTCATTTCTCTCATTCCATAGTATTTGCAAATGTTATAGATAAAGGATGCTATCTTAGCCCCGTATACCAAATCTTCATGTTCAAATTTCTTCTTTCCATACTACAACCTCAATAAACTACAACCACATGCATATTGGCCATTTTGAAGGGTTTTTCATTTTTCCAAGAACTCAAATTACAGTAAACTTTAATAAAATATCTATGGGAAATATTATTTACAATTTTTCAAAAGTAAATATTTTCATTTATTTGGAGTAAATTTCCTAGGCACTAGCCTTTGTTTGGTCAAAGGATATCCCTAGGGTTACAACCTGCTAGAAGAATTTTGAGCCAAAGGATGTAAGTCTCCTCTCCCAAAAAAATGGTTAAGCATAATTTTGATATTATATTGGGATACATTTTGAGAAGTATGGCTCCTATTAACGGATGCTTCGCTTGGTCCTTTTAGGAATTTGAATATGTTCACAAATTCTTGCAAATTTTTTAAAAGTGGGGCTCTGAATCCCTATTTCATAAAAGGTGGCATCTAGTCTTTTATGCATGCTCAATATAGATATAATTATTCCCATTTGGATTGGAATAAATGACCCCCCATGCATTCTCTAATGTAACAAGGTCTTCAATGAAATTCCTAATCCTTAGGCCTCTACTATGTTTAGTGGACCATACATTTTAAATGTAAGGGATATGAGGATGGTGTGAATTATTATAGGCCTTGACCTAGCCAATGTGATGGATAATTTGATTATTATCAAGAGATTTACTATTTTTTCCCATCAACTTCTTAATTTTGAAGGAATTTACTTGACATGTGATAGTACCATGAATATGGACACCTAGTCAGGGAACGTGTGCTCCATTTCTCTAGAAATTCATGGGTAGAAAATCCCCTTCCTCTTGTTAAATATTATGCACTCTCAACGTAGGAAAAATAGCCTTACCTCTCTTTAAAAATAACCCAAACAAAAGGTACTCTACGTTCAAACCACACAATAAAAACTATAAAATTTGGGGATCGATTCGTATGGCTTTCTTATGGAATGTCACCTCAAATAAGAAAAGATATATTGATAGAGCTAATAATAGATTACTCTCCTCCACATTCTCCTATTGATTCCTCTAGTCCTTTACAGTTAATATATTGGGAAGAATATTTAGAAAAGTGATCCAAATTTTTTTATGAGTACTTCATTAAACAAAAGTATCCATTGGAGGACCTTTTAATTACACTTATATTTGCATGTGAAACATGATAAATACATTATCTATATAATACTGTACCAATCCATAAAAATAAAAATAAAAACAATAATCATGAAGTAATCATAACACAAGACGTGATAAGTTCGTCCAATGTGAGTCATTATGTTATTTATATACCCATGGGTTTAGTGTGTTTCATTGTGTCATTTGGGTCATTTATATACCCATGGTTTGGTCATTGTGAGAGGTATGAGGCTAAAAGAGCCAAGAGACAAAGATGGATAATCGTGCATGTGAGAAATATTGATTAATAGAATTTTATATGTTTGTGTTAATCTATGTTTCCTCCTCTCTTCCTATCCATCAAATTGGTATCACAACTAGAAGATATAAAGGGACAAATAGTCTACTGCTACAACATGCAGAGCCGCATTGTGTGAGTGAGAAAATGCAAATGTGAGGGAAAGACCAAGAATTTTTTTTTTTATTCCGCTGCCTTATGCTAAGGGTCGTTGTCACCAAGTACAAGAATCGATAAGGGTTTAAAAACCCATCCATTTAAAGAAGCTTCCAGAAGATTAAGGTGAAGTAATAATTGCCGTTAACCACCATCAACACATTCAAAGAGACTGTGCAGAGGAGAGATTCACGCTACCCACCTCAAACTTATCACATGACATGCTCACGGTCATTTGCCACCAGGCAGACGTAGGACAGGTGTAGGACATCCATTATGACTGCACTGATGATCAAGCGTGATAACTTAAGCATGTTTTCAGTACAACGCATGAGGAGGTGAGCGAAGTTTATTTGGATGATTGCACATTTAGTAAGACAACCTGTGCTGTCAAAAGGGCGGTGTATAATGAAGACTACGGTAAGGCTCAAAAGGTATAGTTTGGCTCTGCAGAACCCATTTTACGCAGACAGGAACAGTGATTTGCGGCGACAGGTCGAAGCTGGTGCAACCATTGCTCAGAGGGTTCAAGCTTCAGTTCAGGGGTATGTTGTTCTTAATTCCAACCTTATGTTCTTAGCTATTAACTATTGTACGAACCAGGATAGCGGAGGTTCTGAAAGTATTGGAATGGTTATACT
Source organism: Pinus albicaulis (assembly GCA_034641835.2). NCBI lineage: Eukaryota > Viridiplantae > Streptophyta > Pinopsida > Pinales > Pinaceae > Pinus > Pinus albicaulis. The sequence goes on from CM076583.1 coordinate 1,211,201,691, forward strand.
CATCTACTGTGCTGAGGTCAGAAATGCTAAATTTATCCCGCAGGAGGCTATTCAACCTGATGCAGGGGCATTAGACACTAGCCAGCAATGTAGGAGTTTTTGTCCACATGTTGTGGATAGGAGGGTTCGAAATCATCGAATTGTAACAGCTAGGTGTCAATACCTCAGCTAACTGTTTCATTTAGATTAGCTAGAGTCCATAGAAATCGAATAGGTTTAGATTCGATCCATCTGTCATGTTTCAGTTAATTGAATAATTGTAATTAGGCTTTTGATTCTCTGAAACGGTCCTCACAGAGGAACCGAGGAGACCAATGTTGATGTATAAATGTAATCCCTCGGATTTATTGAGGGGAGGAGAAGGAGAGAAGAGAGCTTTCTGTAATAAAATCTCTGTGTGTTAACAATTGTTTCCAGTTATATAAATTCAGTGCTCGTTGGCTATTGAATTGTCTTGAAAAGTCAATTGTGAAGAATTGTTTAACTGTGAGGCAATTGTGTACTGGTAATTCCGTTTCTCTGTCTTTGATTTCCCATAAATTTTTTGGATAAACTCTGTGAATTCATCCCACTCGCAGGCGAGGTCAGAGTAGGAAATCCATTGTCGTCGAGCTCTGGTTTATGATAATGAAAATCCCGATAAATAAAGAGATAAGCCGGGACTAAACCCTGAGTCAGTGAACCGAGCAGATATAAGAATAGCGCAAACCAGACTTAAACCGTGGTCAAACCCTATTCCAAAAATCGTGAGTGGATTTGCAAACCCGGGTTGCCCATATCGCACCGCTTTTGCGGGTTGAGCGATATTTTAAGTTTGGGAGCGATTCCATAGAGTATTCGACACGTGGCACAGGCAGGACCCCTAAAACCGCCGTTTAATGCGCGCCATCACACATTAATGATCGACCAGGGAAGTCGCGCGATATTGTCGAGTGCCGTCGATCTGGAGGGGAGCCATCGGATGGGGGTCGTTTGATGAAGATGCATGAAGTTTAACCTAAGGTACAATGTATGTGGTTCGTTGAATTCTATCGATGGCATGTGTGGGCCCGGAAGTTAGTAAAGTTGTTTTAATTAAAAGAGTGATGGATAAGTAACATACGTCTGGAGTGTTAAGGTTATAAGGTTGGCGGTATAATATAAGGACGAGAGATATATTTAAATTTTCAAAGGTTGTGTTTATATTTATTTATCAAATTCCTCGAATTTGATAAATAAAATTCCAAGAAAATAAAAGAAGGCCACGTGGAGCAAGGAACGGGGTTTCAGAAGGGAAATGGTGACAGAGCCACGCTGATTTAAACAAACTCTCCTCAGGGGTGACTTTTGGCTTCGTTGCCGTCATTTGTGGTATCAAAGCCTTTTTGAGTTGTTTTTGCAGAGAATTGACATGGCAATCCGAGTTGGTAGAGGTGCTGGCAGAAGGAGACCCGTTGCCAACGTAGAGGTGTTGGGGATGTTGCAGAGGGTCGAGGCCAGAATGGATGTCATAGAGCGAAGACAGCCCAGAGATCCTGAAGACACCAGTGAACTTGAGATAGAGGAAGTGGAAGAAAATGTTGAGATTCCTCTTGACATGAGGCTCCTCAGAACTGTTCTGGGGTCTACAGTTAAGCCCAGGATTGAAGTATCAAATTTTGCAGGAGGATTGAATCCAGAGGAATTGGCGGACTGGATTAATGAAATGAACAAGTGCTTCGATTATGAAGAAATAAGCGAAGATAAAAAGGTCAAGTTTGCAGTAACAAAGCTGAAAGGACATGCTGCACTTTGGTGGGATGGAGTGCAGGCAGAAAGGAGGAGAGTTGGCAAGCAACCTATTAAGAGCTGGACCAGAATGATGGCTAAATTAAAAGGTAAATTCTTGCCTAGTGATTACCAGTTGACATTGTATAGGCAAATGCAGAACCTGAGATAGAGGTTGCTGACAGTAAAAGAATACACAGAGGAATTCTACAGAGTGAGAATAAGAGCTGGGAAATTTCAAGACACACCAGAGAAGACTGCCAGATATGTGAATGGTCTCAAGCTGGAGATCCATGATGAGATTGGTCTTCTGTCTCCTAAGACAGTGGAAGAGGCCTATCAGATGGCCTTGAAAGCAGAGGAGAAACTCCTGAGGAAATAGTTTGCCAAGAAGAGAGGTACTTTCCTGGGAAAGGGAAGTCGTGTGGTAGAAGAAAAGCCTACTACACCTAGAGATGGAGCTAACAGTATCTCACCTCATAATGCATCTACAGAGGGTGATGCAAGGGGCAGAAGGATTTCTTATAGAGGAAGAGGAGGCAGAGGCAGAGGTAGAGAATTTAGGTGCTATAGATGTCATAAAGTGGGACACAAGCACTATGAGGGCCCAGAGAATATGGGTGCTAGTCCAAGAAATGCTATTGTTGCTAAGGCTAGATAAGAGGCAACAATTGAAGAAGAAATACTACCAGAGAGGGGGGAATCCTTGGTGGTTAATAAGGTCCTGTTGAAACAAGCCAAAGAGGTCGCTGAACCTGCACAAAGGAAGACTTGTTTAGGAGCATATGCAAAGTCCAGGGGAAATGTTTCCAGCTAGTTATTGATAGTGACAGCACAGACAATTTGGTTTCCACTGAGGTGATAGAGAAGTTGAAGCTGAAGACAAGGGAGCATCCAAATCCCTACAAGGTGTCTTGGCTGCATAAAGGGCACCAGCTGATTCTAAAGGAACAGTGTGAGATAGAGCTGCAAATGGGAAAATATAAAGATAAGGTCCTGTGTGATGTAATGCCCATGGATGTGTGTCATATACTGCTGGGTAGACCTTGGCAGTTTGACAGAGCAGCAGTGCATGATGGCAAGAATAACACTTACAAGTTCTTCAAAGATGGGGTACACCATACATTGATACCCATGGAAGAAGGAGAGCCATCCAGCAGAGTGATTGATCCAAAGACCTTGTTGCTGAGCGGGAAGGAATATCTACAGCAGATAGAAGAAGAAGAGGTAAGTTTTTCTTTAGTTTTCAAACCTAAAGTAGTTCTTACTTCTACAAAGATTTCTGATTTGCCAGTAGAAATCCAAGAGATGTTAGATGATTATTGTGGATGATTTACCTGATGAGCTGCCACCTGTGAGAAAGATTAGCCATCAGATAGATTTTATCCCTGGTTCAAATCTACCAAATAAGGCAGCCTACAGAATGACTCCCAAGGAAAATGAGGAAATCAGGACACAAGTACAGGAGTTGGTGGACAAGGAGCTGATCAGAGAAAGTTTGAGTCCATGTGCAGTACCAGCAGTATTGAGCCCAAAGAAGGATGGAGGCTGGAGGATGTGTACTGATTCCAGAGCAATCAATAAGATCACAATCAGGTACAGATTCCCTTTGCCCAGAATTGAGGATTTAATGGATTGTTTGAGTGGTGCTAAATATTTTTCAAATATAGATTTAAAAAGTGGACACCATCATATCAGAATAAGAGAGGGTGATGAGTGGAAGACTGCCTTTAAAACAAATGAAGGGCTATATGAATGGATGGTAATGCCTTTTGGGTTGTCAAATGCACCTAGTACTTTTATGAGAATTATGAATGAAGTATTGAAAGAATTCATTGGTAAATTTGTGATAGTGTATCTGGATGATATATTAGTTTTCAGCAGAACTAAAGAAGAACATTTAAGGCATCTTAATCATGTCTTGAAGAAGCTGCACCAAGAGAAACTGCTGATAAATTTGAAGAAATGCTCATTCATGAAGGAAGAGTTGGTGTATTTGGGTTTTGTTGTCTTTGCAGAAGGATTGAAGATGGACCCAGAAAAGGTTAAGGCAATTGTGGAGTGGCCTTCACCCAGGAATGTTTTTGAGGTAAGAAGTTTCCATGGACTTGCCAGTTTTTACAGAGAGTTTATAAGAAACTTCAGTAAGATTAATGCACCCATAATTGAGACAATAAAGAAGAGAAAACAACCATTTAAGTGGACTGCTGAAGTAGAAATAAACTTTAAAGTTTTGAAGCAAAAGATAACGGAGAAGCCTGTTTTGATCCTGCCTGATTTTGCTAAACCATTTCAAGTAAAGTGTGATGCCAATGGAGAGGCCATTGGAGCTGTGTTGAGTCAGGATGATAGGCCTGTAGCCTATTACAGTGAAAATATGAATGACACCAGAAGAAAGTATTCCTCTTACGAGAAGGAATTCTATGCAATTGTTCAGGCACTGAAAAAGTGGAGACATTATTTGATGTCCAGGGAATTTGTATTATATTCTGACAATCGTGCTTTGCAGTATATTGTACAACAGCCCAAGTTGAAGCATAAGCATGCCAAATGGGTTGAGTATCTCCAAGGTTTTAATTTTGTTTTGAAACATATAAGTGGCCAAGCAAATAAAGTAGCTGATGCTTTGAGTAGGAGGCACATGCCTGTTCAAGAAATTAATTTTGAAGTTGTAGGATTTGATTTTCTCAAAGAATTGTATAAAACAGATCCAGATTTTAAGGAAGCATTTGAGGCATGTTGTAACCCTGTTTTAACAGATAGAAGCCAGTGGCTGGATTATTTCTTGCAGGAGGACTTACTATTCAGAAGAAACCAACTGTGTGTACCAAAATGTTCCATGAGAGAAAATTTGATCAAAGAGAAGCATAGTGGTGGACTTGCTGGGCACTTTGGTACTGATAAAACCTATGAGCAGCTAAGTCACTTCTATTACTGGCTCAAGATGAGAACAGAAGTGGATAAGTTTGTGAATAATTGTAAAATCTGTCAATATGCTAAAGGAAGGAGCCAGAACGCAGGATTTTACACTCCCTTGTCTATTCCAGACAAGCCTTGGGACATGGTGAGTATGGATTTTGTTCTAGGATTTCCCAAGACCCAGAGAGGGAATGATGCAGTCTTTGTTGTGGTGGACAGATTCTCCAAAATGGCACATTTTATTCCATGCTATAAAACTAGTGATGCCACCCATGTTGCTAACTTGTTTTTCAAGGAAGTTGTTAGATTGCATGGGTTTCCCAAGAGTATTGTTTCAGACAGAGACACCAGATTTGTGGGTCACTTTTGGAGGAAATTGTGGAAGAAACTTCGTACCAAACTGAGTTTCAGCTCAGCTTATCATCCTCAGACTGATGGACAAACTGAGGTAGTGAATATGAGTCTGGGAAATTTGTTGGGAAGTCTTGTAGGAGAGCATCCCAAGCAGTGGGATCATATTTTTCCCCAGGCAGAATATGCATATAATGACTCACCAAATAGAAGCACAGGGCAGAGTCCATTCCACATTGTTTATGGAATGCACCCCAAAGGAATATCATAGTTAAGAAATCTGGGAAAGGCAGAGCTAAGGAGTGCAGATGGTGAGGAATTTGCTTCAAATATCCAGGCCATACATGAACAGGTGAAACAACAACTACAAGGCAGCAGCATCAGATACAAAAGCAGAGCAAACTTGAGCAGAAAAGAAGTTCATTTTGAAGTAGGAGATTTAGTTTTGGCACACTTGAGGAAGGAGAGATTCCCAAGGAAGTAGTATAACAAACTGAAGTTCAAAAAGATTGGGCCATGCAAGATACTTAGAAAATTTTCTGCAAATGCTTATGAGATTGAATTACCTCCTGATGTTGGAATATCTCCCATTTTTAATGTTGCAGATTTGTACAAGTATGAAGATGATGGTGAAGAAGAAAGATCAGCAGACAAGGAACAGATTGAGTGGAAAGAGTAGCTACCTCCAGCGCAACCATTGCAACCAGAGAAGATATTGGACAAAAGAGTGTTCAAGAAGACCAGAGGACAAGAGTACTTCCAGTACTTAATCAAATGGAAGGATAAGCCAGAGGAGGATGCCACTTGGATGAATGAAGGAATGTTGCAGAAGATAGGCAGATCAGTGGAAGAGCTCATGGACAGGAGCCCATGAAGAAAATTTCCCTCGGGAGTCTGATGCAGGGGCATTAGACACTAGCCAGCAATGTAGGAGGTTTTGTCCACATGTTGTGGCTAGGAGGGTTCGAAATCATCGAATTGTAATAGCTAGGTGTCAATACCTCAGCTGACTGTTTCATTTAGATTAGCTAGAGTCCATAGAAATCGAATAGGTTTGGATTCGATCCATCTGTCATGTTTCAGTTAATTGAATAATTGTAATTAGGCTTTTGATTTTCTGAAACAGTCCTCACAGAGGAACCGAAGAGACCAATGCTGATGTATAAATGTAATCCTTCAGATGTATTGAGGGGAGGAGAAGGAGAGAAGAGAGCTTTCTGTAATAAAATCTCTGTGTGTTAACAATTGTTTCCAGTTAAATAAATTCAGTGCTCGTTGGCCATTGAATTGTCTTGAATTGTCAATTGCGAAGAATTGTTTAACTGTGAGGCGATTGTGTACTGGTAATTCCGTTTCTCTGTCTTTGATTTCTTGTAAATTGTTTGGATAAACTCTGTGAATTCATCCCACTTGCAGGCGAGGTCAGAGTAGGAAATCCATTGTCGTCGAGCTCTGGTTTATGATAATGAAAATCCCAATAAATAAAGAGATAAGCCGGGACTAAACCCCGAGTCAGTGAACCGAGCGGATATAGGAATAGCGCAAACTAGACTTAAACCGTGGTAAAACCCTATTCCAAAAACCGTGAGTGGATTTGCAAACCTGGGTTTCCCATATCGCACGCTTTTGCGAGTTGAGAGGTATTTTAATTTTGGGAGCGATTCCATAGAGTATTCGACGCGTGGCACATGCGGGACCCCTAAAACCACCGTTCAATGCACGCCATCGCACGTTAACGATCGACCAGGGAAGCTGCGTGATATTGTCGAGCGCCGTCGATCTGGAGGGGAGCCATCGGACGGGGGTCGTTTGATGAAGATGCATGAAGTTTAACCTAAGGTACAGTGTATGTGGTTCGTTGAATTCTATCGATGGCATGTGTGGGCCCGAAACTTAGTAAAGTTGTTTTAATTAAAAGAGTGATGGATAAGTAACATAAGTTTGGAGTGTTAAGGTTATAAGGTTGGCGGTATAATATAAGGCCGAGAGATATATTTAAATTTTCAAAGGTTGTGTTTATATTTATTTATCAAATTCCTTGAATTTGATAAATAAAATTCCAAGAAAATAAAAGAAGGCCACGTGGAGCAAGGAACGGGGTTTCAGAAGGGAAATGGTGACAGAGCCACGCTGATTTAAACAAACTCTCCTCAGGGGCAACTTTCGGCTTAGTTGCCGTCACAACCCTGTTTTCATGATCCATGCAAGGTCGTGAGGTTTCGTCTTGCTGGGCTTTTGAGTTTGTTTGGAAATTGTCATAATTCAATAATGCATGGTGTTCAGTTCACTTTTGCTGGATTTCGCCTTAGGTTGATATATTTGAAAAATGAAAGGGATAATTGGGGTAGCCTCTGTTGTTTGTTTGGATTTCACCTTAGGTTTATATATTTGAAAAATGAAAGGGATAATTGGGGTAGCCTCTGTTGTCTGTTTGTTTGCCTTACTGGATTACGACAGGGGAAATTTTTTAATTTTGTCTGTTTTCTCCTCTATATCAGTGTAAGGAATTTTTGAAACAATGTCTATTATGTTGGCCACGTTTGGTATCGACAGGGTCTTATTCTGAAAATTCGTCATACTAAATATTATTTGGATGATCTTTGTTCTGGTTTTCTCATTAATCTCTGTCCTTTCAAGAGTTTAGCCTGTTTAGTTAGGCTTCTAGTGGGTAAGATAGAGAGTCACTTTTGGGTCTGTCTCTATGTTCAAAAAACTATAAGTCTAAACCTGTTCTTCAAGTATCTTGGTCTTCGGTATTATATCTACCATTTTGTGTATCATGAGCCAGAGGAAGGCTTAGTTCTGAAGGCAAGAAGTTTAATTGTTACACCTCTATCCTTCCGTCATACAGGATCTCAGTTAGTCATTATAGGTTTACTCTAGAAGAATATTCAGAACAGAAATATGGTTAAGAGGCAAACGAGAAAGAGTTTGGCTCAAAATCAAGACAAAGGAAAGTAAAGGATTGTAAAATCTGAGGCTGGGAATAGCAAGCGAGGTAGAAAGACAAAGAAAGAGATGTTAGAGAATATCTCGAAAGCTTACTTTCTTGGAAATCCTCCACAAGTCAGAAATGCAATTCAGGGATGGGAAAAAGAAAGTTACAGTAATGAAGAAGATAATGAGGCAGAGGAGGAAATTATGGATTTTATCATTGATCCAGGAAATACTAGAGGTCGTCTCTCACTGTTTAACCAAACTGTTCACACTTACTAGATAATGAAATGTGTTCTGGCCAAAACAATGCAAAGTTTTCATCTAGGTAAAGAGAATGAAGCATTAATAGTGATGGAACTGCTTTAGGACATTAACATTCAACTCCATCATATCAAGGTGACCCAGATTCAAGCGATAGCTCGAATTGGTCAAATTGAAAGGTAGATGCAACAATTGCAGCAAGTGGACATGCCTGGCTCCACGGTAAAGGATCCTGCACCAATAGAATCTTCTGATGGATAGTAGCTCTGTTAAGTTTTTATGAATTTGTGGATAGTGTTTTTGTTTATAGTTGGTACTTAGTTAATGTTTTAAACAATGAATTGGCCATTGCGGCAAGTAGAAGGAGGAAACATTATCAATTTTGGATGGCTTTCAATGCGTTAAGGTGGCCAACAGACCTGGTTTCCTTCGGGTAGGTTGAGGTCACTCACTTCGTATTTGATGTACCCTGATTTTTGATAATTAATAGAAAATAGTAAGGACCTACCAAATTCACAAAAAAAAGACATGCTAACAAAACTACACTATCTCCAGAGTCACATTAGAAAAGGTTCAACCCTTTTTTATATTGCAACCCCATTAACCAAGTCGAAATAATTTTTTTAAAAAGGGCAACATCAAATGTTTTAAAAGGAAAGTTTACAAAAAGGCGCTACACATATTTTTTAAAAAGAGTTTTTTTAAAGCGTAAAGAAACATAGTTGCATGCAGAAGTTTAAAGATTTTGTTTTTCAATATTCATTAAAACGTTTTTTAAAGGTTTAAAAAGAGTTCGAAGGAGTTTTACAAAAAGGTTTTTTAAAGAGCTTACAAATTTTTTTCTTAGAAGGTTGATAGATATTAGAGTTTGAGAGATTTAAAAAAAAATGGTCATAAAAAAAGGTGTTTTAATATAATTTTGGGAGATATTCGTAAGGTGAAGAAATACTATTAAAAAAGGGTTTTTATAAGCAAGAGAGTTTAGGGTGTTGAAAAGGTGAGAGGGTCTACACAATTTTTTTTGGTTTGTCAAGCAAGACAATGTTTTGGGTTTAGAAAATTCCCTCCATGTATGTGAATTTGCTGAAGATTGTGCCTTATGGGGGCACATATTGGAAATTGTATTTTTTTAGGGGAAATATAGAAATAAGCATCATGCAATAAGCAAAGCAATGATAATACAAAATAAATACAACAATCATGGGTTGCTGAAGTAGATTAAGAAAATAAATAAAAAAGAAGAGGAAAATATCATTGCCATATTTAGAGAGGTTTAGGCCATAGACAAGGAAATGATAAGTCTATAAGAAGATGAAGAAGAGATAGTGGGTTATTGATGTAGCATGTATCTCCTACCACCTCTTATATTTACTAGAAAAAAAATGATTTTTGGGTTCTAAAAATGAGAAATTTTATTTGAAGTAAAGAGTTAATTGAGTGCTAGTCTAATGTTGAAATGGCACCAAGAAATGGAATCCCACTGCGGGGCTTCTAATTTATTTTCCCCTTAAGTAAATTTGGAAGAGAATTTGTAATTTCATCTCATAACAAATTGTATTAGATAACTAATTTAGAATGATTGAGTTAAGTTAGGAAATTCAAGTTTGTGGCCAGAGATCTTGCATGTAGGGTGATTCCATGATTTAAGGGGGTCTAGTTACGATTATGCATGAGTTGTAATTAATTAACTCAATTAATTGAGTTAAAATCAATTTAACTAGTTCTGACTGAATGATGAGCTAGTGAGAGGTCGAGTGAATTAAATTTGATTTAATTCACAATTAGTCTTCAATCAGTTAACTGATAATTCACCATAAATAGTTGTTGCATGTCAGTTACGAGGAAGACCTAGTTCAGGCAGAGGTTAAAGGGAAGATAACTATCAGTTGTATAATTAGAAAAATGTACAAGCAAGTTACAGAGTCAGTTGGAGACCTTGGATGGATTGCATAGTCAAAGAAAGGGATTTTCCTATTTAATAGGACATTAATTCCTCAAGGAATGTGTGAGAAAGGCAGGCTGAGCAGAGGCAGAGAACTGGCTAAGTATTTGTCCAATTTTTCCTAGATCACTGTGTGACAGTTGGCAGAGTGCAGAATTTCTCTTGTGAGAGAAAGCATTATATTGTTTCATGATCCTTGACTTTATACTATATACAAATAGTAAGGTTTTAGGTAGTGTGCTTTCCCTAGATACATCTTGTGTTGTGTGATTGATTTTCTCTTTCTCTTTATTGTTTATGTGATTGTGCGATCGTGTTTTGTTTCCACAAATTTTAGAAGGGATTTAGTATCTTGTTTTAGTATATCATAAGTTCAGATTGAATCCTCATGGTTAGATTTTCTACATGGTACCATAGCGCCGGGAATCAAAATAAGAAGAGAAGACAAAGTTTGTTTTTGATCAGGTTGGAATTTTCATATATATTCTTCGGTATCCAACAACATATCAAGATGTCTTTAAATGGATTGAGAATCGAATATGCACTCGAGGGAAATTCAAATTATATTGCATGGAAGGATCAGATGCAGGTTGTGATTGAGGAAAATAGACTGAAGGAATTCATTGATACTAATATTTCTCATCCCGCAAATGCAGATGCCCAACTTCGTGAAGCATGTAAGAAGAATGTTGTGATGGAGAGAAGGATATTGTTAGAGGGAGTTAAAGACCATATTGTCTCAAGAATCCATGGGAAGGCGACTACATATGCAATATGGAAGGCCTTGATATATCTTTATCAGATTAACAGTGACCACAAAAAGTTGGCACTCAAAGACAAGCTCAGGAAGATCAAAATGGAAAAGGGCGACATGATCTAGAAATACATGACCAAGTTCACCACAGGTCGAGATGAGCTTGGAAGTGTTGGGGTCACTATTACCATGGATGATTTGGTGAGCTTATATTTTCTAGTAATTCCCAAGAGTTTGCATAGCTACTAGGGCTCTGTTAATGGGAGGGAGAAGCTGACATATTCAGAGTGTCTTTGGTCAGATTTGGCACAAGAAGAAATTAGGTAGAGCACCAGAGATGGATCCTCGTCAAAGATTGATGATGAGGAAAAATGTGCCTTTGCTGGTAATTAGAAGAAATGAAAATGGAAGGCTTCCCATTCCAAATCTGAGACCGAAAAGGAAGGCAAGAAGCGAGACTTTTCAAAGGTGAAATGTTTCAACTGTCACGAGCATGGACACTATGCCACAAAGTTTCCACAAAATAAGAAGAACAAGAATGCCTCAAGAGGAGTAGCAGGTGAAGCATTGGCTTTGAAATTTGAGTTGGACGTTACCCTCATCGCATGCATGGTGTCATCGGTGTTGGGATTTGTGTGGTACTTGGATAGTAATGCTTCATTCCACATGACCGACAACAAAGAATTCTTCAACAACTTGTAAGAGAAGGATCTCCAGATGCACATTGACATGGGTGATGATGGGAGGCATAACGCTACCAGGATTGGTACAATTACTTTCCAAAGAGAGTCAGGTAAACCCCTCATAATAAAATATGTTTGGAATGTACCTGGTTTAAAGAAGAATTTGGTTTCTATTGCTATGTTGGAATATCATGGATATGATGTGATTTTAATTTAAGGAAGGGTGCTCCTTCACTACAAAGCCACGATACAGGTGAAAAATATAAGGGTTCAGGTGAATAACCTCTCCAAACTTGATGTGGATGACTGTGCAGCATTGATCAGTAAATAAGAGAAGGCGGTGAGCCGAGACATCGATGAGTTATGGCATAGGAGGTTGGGTCATGTACACCACAACACTTTGAGGATCATGAAACACATTTCTATAGGGATTCCAAAGGGTACACTTGTGCAGAGAGAAACATATAAATGATGTACTATGGGGAAGTATACAAAGTCCACATTTCACGATAAGGAATGCTGAGCAGTGGAAATAATTGAGAGAGTTCACTTAGACGTGTGTGGACTGTTATTAAAAAATTCCACAACAAAGTAGAGGTATTGTCTGATTTTTGTTGATGATTTTTCAAGAAAGTGTTGGATTTTCTTCATGCAAAAGAAATATTAGACGTTCTCCAAGTTTTGTGAGTTCAAGGCACTTGTTGAGAAAGATATAGGGAAGAAGGTGAAGGATTTGAGGAGCGACAATGGTGGGGAATACATCTCTAACGAATTCAAGGACTTTTGTGCCCCAGAAGGAATTCAACATAAATTTCAAAAAATAAAGAATCATTTTTCAAAACTATAGATGCAGAAATAAGAGGGTGAGAAAGAATATATGCCATTTTATTGTTGGTGCCCTTCTTGTATTTTATTACCAAGTGAAACTACTGGAAGAATTCCATCCATTTGAAATGACGTGCTTGTTGAAGCTTGGTCTGCGATTGAAGGTACTGCAAGGGCTGGTGATCTATATGAATGATGGTCTCCTATCTGATAAAATAGTGTTTCCACTTCTTCACGCCTTCAACCAAGGCACAAAACTCCTTGTCATGGATAGTTCACAAGAAATTAGGAGAATGCCTCTGAATGGTAACATACAAGTTACCTTTGCTAGATTAATACTGCTCCCATGGCATATCCACTGGCACTCGTCTCGATCTCAAAAGGTTGCTGGATGTTTGGTAAGGCCAAAACAGGCGTGGTGTTGATCTTCTCTTTCAGTGTATCAAAGGATTTATGTTGCTTTCCTCCCCACTGAAATTTTTGATTCACACTTGTCAATGCATGTAAAAGGGATGCAATGACAGAGAAGTTGGAAATGAACCTTTTCCAGTATTTTATTGCAACCAAAAATCTAAGAACCTTTGTAACGTTGGTGGGTTTAAGCCACTTAACAATCACATCAATTTTAGAAGGATCTATTTTCAAATTTCCGCCACCGATAATGTGACCCAAGTAAACTAAATAGGTCTTACCAAATTCACACTTTGAAATTTTGACATACAATTTTTCATTTTTCAAAACATCAAACACCTTAACATGAATCACATGATCATCCCATGTCCTACTATAAACAAGAATGTCATCAAGATACACAAGTACACAATCATCAAGAAAAGGCCTGAAAATATCATTCATCACCCTCATGAATGTGGCCAGAGCATTGCATAGTCCAAATGGCATCAACAACCATTCAAACAACCCCTGCTTGGTTTTGAAGGCATTCTTCCATACATCCTACTCTGCAATCCTAATCTGATGATAACGAATGCACAAGTCCAGTTTTGTGAAATAGACAACATTTTTCAATTGATCTAATAAATCATCAATGCGTTGGAGAGAGTATCTATTCTTCACCGTTATTTTGTTGAGTGCCTTGTAGTCTACACACATCCTCCATGTGCCATCCTTTTTAATCACCAACACAATAGGTGAACCGCATGGAGAATAAATTTGTCTTATGAATCCTTGGTTCAACAATTCCCGCACCTGTTTCTTTATCTCCTCCATCTCAATGGCTGACAACCTGTACATACCAATGTTGGTGTTGAGAAAATTTAATTACCTATCATTTAATTTCCAACCTGGGGGTTTCGTAAAACTTGCGAAGCGTGCGTGCACTATATATGCTAGAAATTAACCTTCAATTTAGATTAATCTAACTATGAAATTAAATGATGACAAACCGAAAACATAAAGAAACTGAAATAAATCTATGTAAAGGAAAAACTTAATCTATGAGAGGCAATTCAAATCTTATTCACAAAAATTGTCTAATATGAACATGCACACAATCTCTTGAAAATGAATCTTTTAATCTAGGAATGAAAATAAATCTAATCTTCTTGCATGTAATGAAACGCTGATCTATGGACATACTTGCATCATTGAAGTCAGACTTAATCTAATGAAATCTATGAAAATAGGAAATCTAATATAGGAAAGCATTCAAAACACACTTACTAGAATTGAGATCTTAATCTACTACACACACTTGCATGAATGGGAAAACTAATCTACTTGCATGATTGAAATCAAACTTAAAAAGAAAGTAAATTTACGCTAATGAAATAAAATATAATCTAGAAAAGCAAGAAATCTTTATTCTATGAAAAATAGAAAATCTAATCAACCACATATGTATAAGTGGAAATCTAAACTATCACACATGCATAAATATAAATCTAAACTACGACACACTTGCATAGAATTTGAAATCTAATCTAGGCACACTTTATGAATTCAATCTAAACTTCTTGCAAGAATTGAAAATCATGAATTGAAATCTAAACAATCTTGACTACAATAAAATCAAAGTGACCAATCCATCTAAACCTGCAAGAGCACACAAACAAAATGAGGATATGAAAACTAACTTATGAAAGCATGTAAATGAACATAAAGGAAATATAGGAAATGAAAAATAAACTAAACATAAAGAAATGAATAAAATTATGATACAATCTTACACTCATTTAGGTGGCCAATCCAATGATGCATGAGGATGGCAAGTGAAGAAGCTCCATATTCAAGAAAAACCAAATCAAAGTGAAAGAACACTCATGAGTATGGTGCCAAATCCAATTCTTTATTCAAAACTTGAGCATAAACCCAAACTTTACACATGCCTTTGAGAGGAGAAGGCTCTCCTATTTATACAAAAACATAAGAAGCTACCTCATTAATGAGGATCCACTATTCTCTCCTTAGATCCCTAAAAATCTCAACCAATTAGAAACATATCCCTTTATCCATGATTTTTTTCCATGAGATATGGTTGATTCATATCCCAAATCTTCTTCCAATCTTGAAGAGAATTCGAAATTGATCCTTGGAGGCCACATAAGAGTGTCTTGGAAGCTTCCAAATGACTTACACTTGTCATGAAACTCAAGCCACTTTTAGATATTAGTAAGTATATGTCATTTTTCTAATTTTTAATCATTAATTCACTATAAACACTTGAAAAATATAACTTTAGGAAAATATAATTATGAGTTCATTTAATGATAGAGATGTAGGGTTATATAGTGAAAAAGTTATGGAATGAAGGTGATAAAGGGGAAATGAGGTTTGAATGAAGTGAAAATATATGTCATTTTAAAGACATTTTTGAGGCCCAACATACCCCCCAACTAGCGTGATTGCATGTCCTCATGCAAATATTGCATTAATTCCTTTGATTTTCTTGCAGCGTCTTTGCTTATAAGTGATCTTGGATTATATCAATACTCTTTAAACTTTGAAGTCTATTATATTTGAAAATTTTATTTATTTTTGAGAAGTAATCCTTGTCATATATTGAATTGCAACATTTTTTGTTGGTTCTTGTGTGGCAACCAAATTTTAATTGGTATTGGTTCTTGTTTATCAATACATTGTTTCTTTTTGTTGCAGCAAGGTTCTTTTAACATTTTGAGAATGCATCTTTAAATTAGCCATATAATATGCTCATTATTTAGTCGTTATTTTGAAAATCAAACAATTTTTGAACCATAATGCAATCATAATTGATTAGGGCAAGTATGTTAGAATGAAATGAAGTGAAATAGAATAAAGTGATATGAAAGGTGATCATAATGGATGTTCCTTCCCCCCCTACTAAAGGTATTTTTGGTTTTTAAATAAGAAAGGAAATATGGTAAAGTATTTTCCAAAAATTATAATTTCAGTATTTAAGGAATTCTATGATTAAAAGCTAGAAAAGAACATACCTTTACTTACCTAAGAAGTGGAAAAATTGTGCATATGTAGAGAAGTGTAGATCCTGCTGCTGAATCATGTAATATAATGTGGAATTTCATCTGCTTCTTAGTTGCATAAATGGTGGATGAGGTCGTGAAAGCGGATTCTTTATTTCTGCTGCTAAATTTGCTGTATTCATTCCAAAATGCTGAGGTGATATAGTCTTCACCTGCTACAAAACCCGATGGTATAATTCTAGTGATGCGAAAAATGTGTTGTTTTCAAGCATGGAGAGAAGTCAATGGATTACCGACCATTAATGAATGTCGTTAACCAATGCGAGGAAAAATCGCCATTAATGTCAACAAGTGCCAAGGTACCTAAGTACATCTTGCGAAGTGCGAATAGATTAGCTGATGTCGAGCCACTTGCAAGATCCAACGATCAAGGGACATTGACGTATTCCCATGATTGTCGGTGATAGAACTTGTCATTAATGCATACAAGCCTCAAGGTACTAATAAGGACTCTAGCCTTGAACCTAGACAATGTGATGATGTCGATAGGCCAAGAATTGTTAGAAGGGAGGCATTAATGAATCCCCCATAATCTAACGCGAGTATGGAATAATGATTTTGGAAGGACCATGGATGAAAAATTGCATGAAGAAGGATTTATTTAATGGAAAGAAAAATGACAAGAAGGTAAACAAGTGAACGGAAAACAAAAGGACAAATCAACATGTAAGTGAGCTGAATGTATTTATTAATGAATTACTGAAAATGAATGGAAATTATGGAAAATGTAAATGGAAATGTGAATGAAACATGCGACACTTGCAAGGAAAATGGTGATGATGATGTTTAGTGAAAATTATTGAATAACTTGTGAGTTTGGAGAGGAAAAGTGATGGCATTTATGGATGATAGAAATGGATTTAATTGGTTCATGTTTCTTGAAATTGGTAGTACAAAACCAATCATTCATAAATTGGCTTCCTTCAATTCTCCAATTGTCCTGGAACCTGAAAACAAAAAATGGCACTAACATTGCAATAAAACGTAAGTGTGTTCAAAGAGAAGTGATCAATTTATCTTGGTACTTTACGCAATTTTTTTTGCATAATTAATGCTTAGTAAAACAGGTTTATGACTGTCTTCATTTCAAATTATCATGGTTAGTCCCATTTCACAATTGCGATAATAAATCCAATTTATAAAAAAAAATGACGATATGCATAATTTCCTCAATTTACGTTTGAACCATAGCAAAGAAATATTAATTTTTGAATGCTTAATGATTCCTGCAAAACAATATTTGATCAAAATTCGCCAATTGACCTTGTAGATTCTTCTTCTTCCCTGCATCATGCTTGAAAACATAATATTAGACAAAATTATTTCGATAATGCAAAAACCCAATGTTAACAAAATTAAATTTACAATTAAATTTAGTTAAGGTAGCTATTGTGCCTTTATTCAATTAATTTTGTCTTGTGTTTCCTCATTCTTTTCCTTTGTTTCTTGCTTCAATGGATGTGTTTAAATAAACCATCACAACAACTTTTTCTCAATTTGCTCCAATCATGAATTTCATATCAATTTTTAAGACCATTTTTTTTTGGCAATAACATACAATATAATTACAATCTAAAAATTAATGAAATATTTACAAAATAAAAATGAAATATTAAAACATCACTCCATGCCTCCTGTAGGTAAGGTAGATCAAATCTTCTCCTTCCATCATGGCCGCAACTGAATCAGTGCATTAAATTAGAAACCGTTTTTCTCACTCAATCTGGCAAATAGGGCTCTAACAAACCTAAAAAATATCTCAAATAGTTACGAATTTGAGGAAATTGCTCATTGTAAACCTAATTCACCCTGTTATTAGAAAAAACCATGTTTTATTTTTCTGAGATTCATTTTCATTTGGTCACAAAATGCGTTTTAAAAATGATGTTTTTAGGATGTTACACTTTCTAGCAAATAAGGCTCTAAATAACCTTGAATATCTCTCAAATGGTTACGATTTTGAGGAAATCACTTGATGTTAAAAAAATTCACCCTGTTCTGAGAAAAATCCATGTTTTATTTTTTTGAGATTCGTTTTCATTTGGTCTCAAAATGCGTTTAAAAATGTCGTTTTCAGGCTGTTACACATTCTGGCAAATGCTTTGGTTAACAAAATTGATTGCTGGTTCGTGGTCTGTTCATGGGATCCTCTTGTTATTACTACAGGCCATGGCGATGTTGAAGAGCTGATTGGAGGCATAAGGCCAAATCTCGGTATCGTTGGCCCTCTGGAAGGCGATGCCATCATCCAGCACCAATTTTGATCTCCCATTTTTCTACCCATAAAATTTCATCTCATAGATTGAAACATAGGTTTCTTCTCAGCTCGTTTAGAATTGATAGATTGAAGGTTGATACAAAGTCTATTCTCAATTTCTCAATTATCTTGGAAATGAAAACAAAAATAAAAGAGAATTGATTTTATTTCAAATTTTACATTTTCCTTATTCATAAACGTGATTTTATTTTTATTTTTATTGAAAATATTTCTATGTGGCTCTTACTGCACCATTAGAAATCCAAGAAAAATAAAAACAAATGAAAGAAATGAAAATTTTAAAAAAATTTAAAAATTTAAAAATTTAATCAAGAACTAAATTAAGAATCTAAATGTAATCAGATATGATTTTATTTTTCTACTTTATCCTATGCTATTTGAAAGCAATTTTTTTTTTTAAGTATATGAATGTTTCCAATAGAGCCATTTACAGATTAAAATTTCTGAAATTCTCATATCCAAATTTGCAAAATGTACTTGATTGCGTGTGAGGACATGAAAAATCATTTTTATTTTTGGATCCAGCGCAAAGATTAGTTGAAGGCTGAATGAATGTTGCAACATATTTACTCGTTGAAACCAATCTTCAATATTGTTTTTGTGCTCCAAAGAATGTTTGATCTGCATTCTAGATCTTTCATCCATAAATGGTTTAGTGTCGAAAATTTTATTCTAAAAAAAATGATTGAAATGCATGTAGCTAAATGATTTATGCTTCTCCATGTTTTAGACATGCATCTAGGAAATAAATGAAAAAAAAGAAAAAGAAAGAAAAAAGAAAGAAAGAAAAACTCTAGACTGAAGGCTAGTTTCTATGCACACTTCCCCGACAACGAAGCCAAAATGTTGAGGCAATTTAATTACCTATCATTTAATTTTCAACTCATGGGTTTCATAAAACTTACGAAGTGTGCGTGCACTATATATGCTAGAAATTAACCTTCAATTTAGATTAATCTAACTATGAAATCAAATGATGACAAACTATAAACATAAGGAAACTGAAATCAATCTATGTAAAGGAAAAAATTAATCTATGAAAGGAAATTCAAATCTTATTCACAAAATTTGTCTAATATGAACGTGCACACAATCTCTTGAAAATGAATATTTTAATATAGGAATGAAAGTAAATCTAATCTTCTTGCATGAAATTAAAAGCTGATCTACACACACTTGCATGATTGAAGTCAGACTTAATCTAATGAAATCTATGAAAATAGGAAATCTGATCTAGAAAAGCATTCAAAACACACTTACTAGAATTGAAATCTTAATCTACTACACACACTTGCATGAATGGGAAAACTAATCTACTTGCATGATTGAAATCAAACTTAACAAGAAAGTAAATTTATGCTCATGAAAGAAAATATAATCTAGAAAAGCAAGAAATCTTTATTCTATGAAAAATGAGCATATGAAAACTAACGTATGAAAGCATGCAAATGAACATAAAGGAAATAATAGGAAATGAAAACTAAACTACACATAAATAAATGAATGAAATTATGATACAATCTCACACTCATTTAGGTGGCCAATCCAAAGATGCATGAGGATGGCAAATGAAGAAGCTCCATATGCAAGCAAAACCAAATCAATGTGAAAGAACACTCATGAGTATGGTGTCAAATCCAATTCTTTATTCAAAACTTGAGCATAATCCAAACTTTACACATACCTTTGAGAGGAGAAGGCTCTTCTATTTATACAAAAACATAAGAAGCTACCTCATTAATGAGGATCCACTATTCTTTCCCTAGATCCCTAAAAATATCAACCAATTAGAAACATATCCCTTTATCCATGATTTTTCTCCATGAGATATGGTTGATTCATATCCCAAATATTCTTCCAATCTTGAAGAGAATTCGAAATTGATCCTTGGAGGCCACATAAGAGTGTCTTGGAAGCTTACAAATGACCTACACTTGTCATGAAACTCAAGCCACTTTTAGATATTAGCAAGTATATGTCATTTTTCTAATTTTTAATCATTAATTCACTATAAACACTTGAAAAATATAACTTTAGGAAAATACAATTATGAGCCCATGTGATGATAGACATGTAGGGTTATATAGTGACAAATTGATGGAATGAAGGTGATAAAGGTGAAATGAGGTGTGAATGAAGTGAAAATATATGTCATTTTAAAGACATTTTGGAGGCCCAACAGTTGGGTAAAGGAGCATCCTCCTGCAAGTTTATCTCATGTTGGATTTCATGCTTTGGAGGCAACCCACTTCATCCCTAAAAAATACCATCATAGTTAGAAACAATTTCACGCAATTCCTTTTTATGAGTGGGATCACAACCTTGGAAAGAATTAGATGTCTCCACATAGTTTTCTCTCACAACCATGGGCATGCACTCTTTGTTAGAATTCACCAACCTCTTCATCTGAACTGCACTTAAAAGGCTAGCATTGAATTTGGCATGATGAGCTCTAACAATTTATTCTACCTCATCTTTCGTGAGGTGATACTTATTTTCATGGCGAAAGAAAACTGCTTTCCTGTCATACAAATACATACTCCCCAATACCATGCCACAAATATCCAAAAGAACAACATCAATATCAACCTCATCTACTAGTATGGACGTGTTGTGCTATACAAAACCCCCCCCATTTATTTTTATAAATAGGGACCCTTTAAAAATAAAATAGGAAATTATTTTTGATGCAGGGGCATTAGGCAAAAACAAATTCCATATATTTTTATTAGACTTAGGGGTTTTTGAGTTTTCAAGAGAGTTAGACTTATGTAATGAATTGAGTGAATTTTAATTATTTCTAATTAAATGTGGAGAGAATTGTAACTGCTCTCGAATGATTAGTTGGGCATATGAAGAGATTAGAGATTCGAAAAGACCGCAAAATAGGAATGAGTTGGAATCCGTTTCCACAAATCTAGGGATTTAGTCTAGAGTTAGGAATTTGGGAATTTGAAGAGTTTGTCGAGCTGTTAAGGGAATTGATTCGATTCAATTTTAAAACTGTATAAATGTAAGCTTACAGCCAGAGAGGGAAGATAGCTGTTCAGGGGTAGAGTAGAGAAGGTAGAAGGGCCATCGAATTGAAGACCTGGCCAGAACAAGAGGTTTTTGTAAGTAATTTCAATTGCATATATGAAGAATCTGTTTCAGAAATACATGTGTATTGTCTGATTGGATTATGCATGTATTGACTGTTTGAATTATCTGTGGGAGCACGAGTTAAATATTCAGAACTTATGAGTAGTGAAAAACTCTGTGTAAATGGTTTTAATTGTGATTCTACATATGATTGGGTAAATTGATGTTAGTTTAGTATATAAGGGTTTATATATATATTTCTGAGGGAGATTGAAGAAATTGCAGTCATCGATCACTACAAGGATCGATGACATAGAAGGAATTTGAATTCAATTTTAGAATCCGGCAATGGCAATGTTAATTTGAAAACCCATATAATGCCGTTGGGGTTTCTGTTTGAAACCACGAAGGGGAATTGTGAAGTATCGTTGGTACTGTTCGATCAATCAAAGAAATAGAACCTTAATTGAATGCATGCCACAACATTAACGTGGAGGAAGATGGGTTTGACTGAAGCAGAGCCTTGGTCAAACGAGGGATGGAGAGTAAAATGGCAGCACTGAAAAATCGGGGCAGAGTGAAGTTCGAATGTCTTTTACCAAGTATACAGAACGAGATTGAAGAGTTGAAGACTGTTTAATGGCGGAATTGAACGAGCATAGATAGGTGTGAACACGCAGGTCTGGAGGCGCTTTTGTGAATATTCAAAGGGTTTCCATATAGTCTTAATGAGAAACGTGAATCTATGAAGCCGAACTTTTAGAATTGGATTCGGAACTGTGCATGGAACCGTGAAGACGGTTTTGAAGAAAACCATGAGTGGTCTCGCACGACCACAAGAATGGTAAGTGGATTTGCTCAAAAAAACGCGATATCATCTGTTGATGGACACGTGGAAAAAGTGGTAAGGCTAATACCACTTTTATCGAGTAAATTTTGAGAGTTAAGTTTCGTGCATTTTGGTTACGCGATGATCGTCAGATCATCGAATGGTATGCGATAAAGTCCGCAACCGTTAGATGAAGAGGTACGCTAATTGATGGGCGCGAATGTAATTTCATATTGGCGCTGGCGTTTTAATGTAATGCCACGAAGATTTCATTTGTTGATATTGAATGTAGGACATCTATATTCCTTGGTGTTAATTTAACCAAGTCCGAACTTCAAAATTGAAATGATTTAATTGCTATGATAAGCCTTGGTTTTTAATATAAGGCCTGGAGGATGGTTTTTTAACCAAAGTTTGTTGTGAGACTTTCGAAAAGGTCTTTCATTTGTGAAAGAATCCTTAGTATGAGGGTTTTTGGGTTTTAAGTGTAATTTAAACTTTGGGTTTAATTCCATATGAAGATTTTCATATAACCATGTGTGTGGTTTCATAACCATCAGGTTATAACTGAAAGAGAGCTTCGCTTATGTAGTGGCTGTATGATCATAGAAAAATGATTGTTAAAGAGGAGTTTCTGCATATAGATGAAATTTGGGTTGGGGTTTTATAACCATGTGCTAAAAGGTTGAAGAAATTTTCCTTGGACATTTGAGATATAAAGGCTTCCGCCCATATTAATTAAGATTGTCCAATTTTGAAATTGAGGACCCTTTTGGGTTATTAAATAGAAATGCATTTTTAGATGCATGAGATGATGAAGAATGTGGGTTGGCAGGGTGAGCCCGCATCAGGTGGTATCAGAGTAGGAATAGATCTGTTTGAAGATTCAAGTTTTTATTAATTGCATGTATGATGAAAAGAATTCAGATTTTAAAACTGATAAGATTGCAGCACTGAGATGCAGTGCAGGTGAGAGGAACAACAAGATCACTCAGGGATCTTGGAAGGTGAGTTGATGAACATTATTTAACTCCGATTTGAAGGATTGTTTGCAGAATTCAGATTGCAAGCAATTGAAGAAATCTCAGCAAAAGTAGATCACAGCTTTGAAAGCAGTGATGAAGGAGTCCAACAAGGGATTATGAGTGGAAGAAGAATGTGGTAGGACCTGAAGAGATTCAAAAAAGGTTGAATGAGTTCTAAGAGTTGCAGAGTGAAGCCTAGAGAGAGCAGAAGAGAGTGCTCAGAAGGTTCCAGTAGACAGGGGACCAATACTTGCCAAAAGGCCAGATCTGGAGGAAAGGATTGGTGAGGTAAGTGGTAGCAGGAGAGCTTGCTATTGCAGAGGCTTGGTGCAGCTTGTGAGTGAGGAACTTATGGAGAAGATGGCTACTCATAGTCATGGTAGAGATAACAGAGGTTCTAAGAGAGGCCACAACAGAAAAGAGGAAGAAGATGCCAGGAAAAATGGCATGAGGAAGAAATTAACTAATGCAGAATATTGGAAAGAGGTAGTTGAGATCAGAGAAAAATTTAATAAACTGGAAATGATGATAGAGGAAAGCCAGAGAGTTGGTTGGCTCATGAAGAAGATATTAAAGTGGCCAAGGCTACAACAGAGGAGAGAACAACAAATGAACATGCAGTTTGTAGAAAATATGAGAAAGCTTGAACAAAGGATGGATGTATAGTTGAGATGTGCAGAACTCAGAGCAGCTGAGTTGAGAAGAGAAGTTTCTGTTTGTGAAGCAGAATAGAGTACAGATGAAGAATGGAGATCTGTAAAAGATCTTGTGAATCATGGTGAAGGTTTAAGACAAAAAGAAGTTTGTCTTGCTGAAGAGGATATCATTGATGATTTCCTTAACTATTGGGCAAATCCAGATCAGCTGGATGATGTAGAACCTTGTATTTTTGTAACTGATAATTGTGATGTGATTACAAGTTTTGCAGAGGAGGATGAGAAATCTTGTGAAGCTGTCAAAAGTATGAAGGAATATCTCTCAGAAGATGAATACTCTGAAGTAAAATGCAATGTTGGAGAATGTCTCTTGACTGAAGGAAGCAGTGATACATTTATGATGGAAACTGTTGCAGCACAGGAAGAAATTCTTGTGAATGAAGAAGGAGAGGATTAGTTTGAAGAATTTACATGTGAAACACCAGTTGAGGCTATTTAATCTTGTGGTTTACAAACTGAAAGTTTGTTTATGAATGCAGAGACGGTAAGAAATGATGAAATGCTTCAGCAATGCCACAAAGAAATTGCATTGCTGGAATATTTGTTGGGGAATTCAGAGTATGAAAGGGAGGTTGCAGAAGGCAGAGTTCACTACAGTGAACAAGAAAACATCATGGAGACAGAGGGTGTGAATGAAAGACTTGTTGATAGTCTTGGGCATTCTTCAGAGAATTCTTTGGGAAAAGTGAATCAGCATACTGATGTGCTGATAGAGAAGGAAGGAATTTCAGGACAGCATACTGAAATGCTGGCAGAGGAAAGAAAGGCACTGAGGCCTTATGATTTTTGTTTTAACAATTTTTTTATGAATGCAGATTTTGTTGATGCTAAAGAAAAATTAACACCATTGGACAATCAAATAAAGGAGGAGGAAAATTCTGTGGAAGAATTTAATCCATGGAATGAAGAAATTGGATTGCTGGAGATTATACTGAATGAACAAGATTCACTGCAAGAACGAGAACCTCAATTTCAAAATTGGGGATTGCAGAATGTGAAGATGCGAAGGAATGAAGACAGTGAAGACTTTTTGAGTCTTAGAAGGGACTTAGGATTGCTAAGGAAAGAATTGATGACTGAATCATCAAGTGAGACCATTGGGTCTTGTGATTTTGAAACTGACAATTTGTCTGTGTTGACAGGCATTGCAGAAGACAATTCATCACTTGGAGTTGTATTGAATGAAGATGGGCTGTTGAAAGAAGGTGAGACAGTCATGTCTCATATGAAGGAATTTGTTATTGTTAATGACAAGAAGGAGCTGATTTGTCTGAATAGCCAAGAGAAGAGTGGAGGACAGACTTTTGGAACTACTACAGTGATGGAAGATCAGAATTCTGTTTTGATAGAAGATGAAAATGTAGAATTTGAAGGACTTGATTTGATTGCCAGAATCAATCAAGGGGATAAAGGAAAATTACTAGAGATTGTCAAAGGAGAAGAGGGATATGCTGAAACTGAATTGCAGCATATTGATGATGTGTTTGTACAAAGGAGATGGCTGAAATGTTTGCTGGAAACATTTGAGCAAGATAAGAGAATTGTAGACACTGAAGTGAAAATGCCTGAAGTTGTGAAAGAAGTAGGAGTAGATTTTGGGTTGCAAAATTTAATCATGCTTACTAGTACACAAGGAGAAATGAATGATTATGTTATTGCAGTTAGAAAATTGAAAGATAATTTACTTTTTAAAAGTAAATTTGCAGGTGATGAGAAAAATAATGTTGTAGAGGGAGATATCTTAAGAGATATCCAGGAAGTTTGGGAGGAAAAAACATTGGCAGCAGCAAAAAAATCTATGAGGGAACCAATTACAGCAACAATTGAAGAGATAGCCACAAGGGCTGCAACAAAATTCTTAGTGGCAGTAACAACGACAGTATTGGCAACAATAGAATTTGAAGGCAACAACAAAAGGTAAAGAAATTTCCAGACAGAAGAGAGGCTGGAGATAGAAATTGAAAGCATCAGAAGGCTGATGATGAAGGTGTCTCAGAAGCAGCAGATAGCAACAAGAAAACAGAGAAATTTTAGCAAAATAAAAACAAGAGCGGAATGTGAAAGCATAGTTGGAGGCAAGTTGCAGAACAAAGTATGGAAACCTGGAAGTGTGTAGTTGAAGAATAATGCAGCTAATGGACAACAACAAAGCAAAGTATGGGACCCAGGAGGCAAAGTTTTAAGAGCACATGATCAGGAGATCATGATTAATTTTAACCTTGGGAGTCTGATGCAGGGGCATTAGGCAAAAACAAATTCCATATATTTTTATTAGACTTAGGGGTTTTTGAGTTTTCAAGAGAGTTAGACTTATGTAATGAATTGAGTGAATTTTAATTATTTCTAATTAAATGTGGAGAGAATTGTAACTGCTCTCGAATGATTAGTTGGGAATATGAAGAGATTAGAGATTCAAAAAGACCGCAGAATAGGAATGAGTTGGAATCAGTTTCCACAAATCTAGGGATTTAGTCTAGAGTTAGGAATTTGGGAATTTGAAGAGTTTGTCGAGCTGTTAAGGGAACTGAATCGATTCACTTTTAAAACTGTATAAATGTAAGCCTACAACTAGAGAGGGAAGATAACTGTTCAAGGGCAGAGTAGAGAAGGTAGAAGGGCCATCGAATTGAAGACTTGGCCAGAACAAGAGGTTTTTGTAAGTAATTTCAATTGCATATATGAAGAATCTGTTTCAGAAATACATGTGTATTGTCTGATTGGATTATGCGTGTATTGAATGTTTGAATTATCTGTGGGAGCACAAGTTAAATATTCAGAACTTATGAGCAGTGAAAAACTCTGTGTAAATGGTTTTAATTGTGATTCTACATATGATTGGGTAAATTGATGTTAGTTTAGTGTATAAGGGTTTATATATATATTTCTGAGAGAGATTGAGGAAATTGCAGTCATCGATCACTACAAGGATCAACGACATAGAAGGAATCTGAATTCAATTTCAGAATCCGGCAATGGCAATGTTAATTTGAAAACCCATATAATGCCGTGGGGGTTTTTGTTTGAAACCACGAAGGGGAATTGTGAAGTCTCGTTGGTACTGTTCGATCAATCAAAGAAACATAAACTTAATTGAATGTAGGCCACAGCATTAACGTGGAGGAAGATGGGTTTGACTGAAGCAAAGCCTTGGTCAAACGAGGGATGGAGAGTAAAATTTTAGCGCTGAACAATCGGGGTAGAGTGAAGTTCGAATGTCTTTTACCAAGTATACAGAATGGGATTGAAGAGTTGAAGACTGTTCAATGGTGGAATTGAACGAGCATAGACAGGTGTGAACGCGCAGGTTT
This sequence comes from Pinus albicaulis, assembly GCA_034641835.2. Lineage (NCBI taxonomy): Eukaryota > Viridiplantae > Streptophyta > Pinopsida > Pinales > Pinaceae > Pinus > Pinus albicaulis. Next base: position 1,211,228,825 of record CM076583.1, read on the forward strand.
GGAGGCGCTTTTGTGAAGATTCAAAGGGTTTCCATATAGTCTTAATGAGAAACGTGAATCTATGAAGCCGAACTATTAGAATTGGAGTTAGAACTGTGCGTGGAACCGTGAAGACGGTTTTGAAGAAAACCACGAGTGGTCTCGCATGACCACAAGAATGGTAAGTGGATTTTCTCAAAAAAACGTGATATCATCCGTCGATGGACACGTGGAAAAAGTGGTAAGGATAATACCACTTTTATCGCATAAATTTTGAGAGTTAAGTTTTGTGCATTTTGGTTACGTGATGATCGTCGGATCATCGAATGGTATGCGATAAAGTCCGCAACCGTTAGATGAAGAGGTACGTTAATTGATGGGCACGAATTGTATTTCATATTGGCACTGGTGTTTTAATGTAATGCCGTGAAGATTTCATTTGTTGATATTGAATGCAGGACATCTATATGCCTTGGTGTTAATTTAACCAAGTCCGAACTTCAGAATTGAAATGATTTAATTGCTATGATAAGCCTTGGTTTTAAATATAAGGCCTGGAGGATGGTTGTTTAACCAAAGTTTGTTGTGAGACTTTCGAAAAGGTCTTTCATTTGTGAAAGAAACCTTAGTATGAGGGTTGTTGGGTTTTAAGCGTAATTTAAACTTTGGGTTTAATTCCATATGAAGATTTTCATATAACCATGTGTGTGGTTTCATAATCATCAGGTTATAACTGAAAGAGAGCTTCGATTATGTAGTGGCTGTATGATCATAGAAAAATGATTGTTAAAGAGGAGTTTCCGCATATAGATGAAATCTGGGTTGGGGTTTTATAACCATGTGCTAAAAGGTTGAAGAAATTTTCCTTGGACATTTGAGATATAAAGGCTTCTGCCCATATTAATTAAGATTGTCCAATTTTGAAATTGAGGACCCTTTTGGGTTATTAAATAGAAATGCATTTTTAGATGCATGAGATGATGAAGAATGTGGGTTGGCAGAGTGAGCCCGGATCACTTTTTATATCATAAAAATAAAAAACTTAGAAAATAAAATTTCTATTTTTCTTTAAAAAGCGCATCGCATTTTACATATCTTATTTCAAAAAAGAATTTTAAAACATAAAATATGCGAACTGCGAAGTGCGCTCGAAGCCTTTCTAAAGTAAATAATTAAAAAAACCTTGTAAAATATCAAAATTACCTTTTCATCCTTCCTTTTTCGCATCACATTTTAATTAATCAACAAAGCCATAAGAAGCAAATGACATAAGTCGCGATACCCGCGGACCCAACATACAGGTAAACTAGATAATATAAAACCTTTCGTGACCACGTCCACTTTAAGTTTTTCGCATTTTGCATCGCCCACAACTTATAATATACATCCAAAACTTTATCTTATAAAAGTTGCGATCTGCGATTTGCACAGATCACATTTTGCACCATTTAAAGATTAAGTATCACGAAATATTCTAAGAAATAATTACGAAATGTGTATTAAATGAATTCAGCGTGTGAAAACAACTTATGTCATATCAAATGAAATTTAAGATATTAACGGCTTTAAAACGATTGATAGATCTTACGTGCGAGGCCATGTGATATATTTAATTAGGAATTATGAAAGATGATTGATAGATTGACATATTCTTGCGTGCATTAGAAATAAATGATTGATTTACTCTTATGAGACTCCTAATATGCTAAATTTTCTCCGCTCTCAGGAAATCAATTATTTGGTTGAAGAAGTTCAAAATGAGCAAAAGAGGCAAGGAAATTTCTCAAAAATATTCCACAGAAGACGCAGATATGTCTTCATTGTTATTAGACACCGTCTACAAAAAAGACTATGGTAGTTCGTCATGGGAGGCAACGTACAAACTCTTCGAAGATGAAGGACCAAGGGTGATAGACAAAGTTTCTGCTACAGGCACTGATTCGACCTCTGATGCAACCCTTTTCGATGTTGCATGCTCACACATTCACATAATAACAGCGAGACCAAAGATTCTTCCCTATACAGACATGGTTAAGTGGGCAATTGACCACTTAAACATTGAAGATAGAATTTTCAAGAATTCAAGAGGAGAGATTATGGGTTCTTCCAAAGCAGAGGATTTAGCAAAAATGTATCATCTACCAACCCCGCAACAGATATACGACAATAAGTATGTGAAGAATTTCAAAGGAAAACATCTAGATCTTATCAAAGTCATCCATGAATGGAAGGACAATGAAGGGAAATTGAAACAAGACAAACCTGGTACGTACCCAACTGCACAAATTCCTAATCCTTATTGTTATGCTGCTGGTATGTTGTGTAGAATATTTTCCAAACCTGATAGTACTATATTTTCAAGATATTGGGTTCCCTTAATTGACGCAATCGTCAATTCCTCTATCCTAAATTGGGTAGACATTATATCCAATTGCCTAGCCAATCATATCACTGAATATAGGAATAAAAGAAGTGTTTCACTGAGAGAAATACCTCCATTTTATATGCCTTCTTATGTCATGGATGCCATTTGTTTTACTTCTAATTTTCCTACCATGGGTTGGAAATGGACCACCAAAAACCCTACCCCGATTCATATCTACCATAGAGAACTCTGGGATTCTGAGTTCCACTTACACTTCTATAAAATCTGCTACGGAGTCATATTACCCATGCATCAAATGATTTTCAACAAAAAGGCTCTAAGGGTTTCTGAAGAAGCCAATGTAGATATCCTTCCCATAACAAGATGGTTTGCAGAAGAAAAGTTCACATATATTAGAGTATTTGGGAGTTATGCTTCTCCCCATGTTTTACCTTACTATGTTCCAGAAAAATTACTTGCAAAAGAAATAGCATATCAACTTGTCAATGGTATCACAAAGAAGTGGAAAGATGGTAAAAAGGATATTTGGCCTACTTTCCCTCTATAGTGCGACACCTTTGCTCTGGCTAATATTGGCCATAGATATAAAGAAGTTCCTAAGATTCAATTGTTGAGATTGGAATTTATTCTAGGAAGATTATATGATCCTAATGATGTGATTAAAAATTACATCACAGAGCTAAAAATGAAGCATTTTCTAAAGGAAGACGATAAATTTGATGATTTCTTCCAAGGCATGGAAAATTTCTATGATGTTATCATCTAGTCAATTAAGTCAAGAAGATACTAAAGCTTTTCAAACATATAGAAACAACAGACTAGAAAAGGTTCCTTTGAATCTTTAAACTGTTGGAGATGAAAAACACACTCCGAGTGTTAGTATAGATGATGGAATGAAAGAGGTATATGAAAATGAATTAGGTCAATCACATCAGCAGTTTGCTAATTCAGATCAATCTGAAGAATCCGAATCTAAGAAAGCAAATTCATAAATTTACCGAATTCTTCAAGAGCTAGAAGTGCTGGAGAAAACAAACAACAAAGGGACAAAATCAAATTTGGAAACAATTCAACATACTTATAACATGTTGGATCAATCCAAGCCCTCTCAAGTGAGAGACCTGGTGAATCAATGGGAAGAATTTTCTCAAGCAATAAAGACTTCAAAATAAAATCCCAATATTGATTAGACATCAAGTTTTCAAACACCAGAACCTTCACAGAAAATAGTTGAAACTATTAATCCGTTACAAAGAATTCCAGAAGTGGATGAAAAAGAAATCATACCGGCCCACCCTACAGATCAGATAGTTCTGCAGATTGAAGATATTCCGTCATTATACATTTTCTACAGTCCTAACTAAAAATATATGGTTAAAAGGAATAAAAGAATAAGGATTGATGAAACAACTCCAAAACCAACTGATGAATCAGTTGATGTACTTTGGAAGGGTTCCTCAGATGATCCCACTGAACATCTAACCAAGTCATCACAATATGCAGGGGCATATGCCACCGCTACTGTTGATAAAGCTACCGAGGTTAGAATATTGTTAAAACAAAAGGAAACCAAAGTACAAGAATTAGAACAGTTGCTAAACGAAGAGAAAGCCAAGTCCATTGAGCAGATCAAAATAAGCACAACTCAATTTCATGAAGATATTAAAAACCTCAAATTGAAGTTTCACACAAAGCTTAATGAAAAGCAAGCACATCAGGAAAAAGAAATGGCTGAACTATAGAGTCAACCACAGTTAGAACAATTCATCAAAGAAGCACTTGATGTAAATACTATGTTAAAGAAAGAACAAGAAATGTTTTGTCACCAAGCTTCCATGATTGATTCTTATTGTGATTCCAATAAGATAATGATTCAACAAATAGCAATTCAGAAATTGGAATGTGAAAGAATTGAAAAGAAAATGGAAGAACACATTCAGTGGCAAATTTCAGACATAGGAAAACAAGCTAATCTACCACAAATAGATAAGCTACACAAATAATTGTTATTCACAGAATGGAGAGTACAAATTAATCAAGCAGAGAAAGAAGTAACCAAGGCATCCAAGAAATTAAATGAGATTATTCAGTCTATATGTGATCAATTATTTAAAACAAAAATTCTTAAAGAAAACACGTCTGATGTGTTTTCAGGAACAAAGGAAGTAGAATTAAAGTGGAGACAGAGAAAAGATACACAAGAGAAATTGATCAAAAAAGTTGATAAGTTTGATAAGGAAAATTACTGGAATTTTCTGATCAAACCTTACCATCAACATCAAACTCTTCGGTCTCTTACAAATTCAGCAAAAAGATCTCAGTCAGTAATTTCAAATGCTATTTTCAAGGGATAGATTCGGTTACGGATATCACAACCAACTTAGCTTAAAGCAATGCTAGATATTTTTCAACTTCGTGATCACACTTAGAAAGAAAGGCAGGATTCACAAAGTTAGGGTTGTTAGTTCAAAATTCCTAGATTATTGTTTAAGTTAAGTTTTTAGAGGAAGGTTGTTTGAAACCTCCTCTACATTTTTGTAATAATTTTATTTTATTTTGTAGCTCGTTTAGTATTTAAACCCTTCTCATGCATTTAGAGAAGGGTCCATAATTTTATTGAGAACATTTGCAAAGAATGCTTAATTGTAAGTAAGTTTGTGAATGCCTTGATAAAGTAATGGAACACGACCTTTTCAGTTATATATATCATTTTGTTGATCAATGTTGATGCAATTTTGTATTCTTTGAAAGAATTACTGATAGAAGAGTTGAATGTGGCCTATTATCACTGGTCAGACGAACAGAGCAGTACACATCTGCTACTATTATCATGTATGCTAAATCTATTTTTGAATATTAGTGATGAATTCAACTTTCATGAATTATATATGAAATTTATTGTTTTTTATCTGAAATATCAGTTGCACTATTGTACGATATAAAGGTAGAAATTGATATGTTTTATATATGATCATCAGATATATGCGATATATTTCTCATTTTCTTTTGATTAACTATTTTTTCAAGAGAATCATCTTACAAAGTAATAATTCTATTAAATCTGTGATGATCTTCATCATCACAGATTGAATAGATATCATTTTAGATCACATAAAACTAGTATTATCCCAGGTTATATTAAATTAGGCTTAAATTTAAAGTTTTCCATTTTGGAATAAATTTGTTTTAGTTTTTAGTAATTATTCATGCAAAATATTTTGAGAGAAACCCAACAATCAAACAAAAAACCCAAATCTAGGAAACTGGTCCCATTATATCTAGTCGGAGCCACTATTCCAAACGGAAAATGAGCTATCTTAAGGTTCGGACCGGGTGGTTATCCCCCTTGTTGTTGCCACAGATTTCTGACGCCTCAACATTTTTGGCGCTAGAAGGAGGGCGAATATGAATGGCATATAAGTCTAAACCTCAAATTAGAATCCCTCATAAGAGTCTATCTCCCCAAAATCATTATACAACTTCCCGATCACACTCTAGATCACCAACTCAGAAATCGGAAATAGTAGAAACCTTTCCATCATCTCCTGAAGTATCTTGATAGTCATCTATTTCATAATTCATTCCCGAGTCTCCCAAAGTTCAGTCTTTAATTCAGAAATTAGAAGGAATATCTATTTCTACTGAAAATCCTGTTAACCCAGAAGCTTCTGAGGAAAGTGTTACTTCTCTATTTAGAGAAACTGGTATATTAACTAGATCTAGGAGTGAGAAACTAGGAATTCCACCTTTTGAATTTCCAATTGAATCATTTTGCAAAAACGTTCCTATATCCAGATCTAAGTCAAACACAAGTGAATTTACATCAAATTTCCCTTCAGCTTCTTCTTCACATCCTCTGATTCAATCTCCATCTTCTCAGTTTTTCGTTTCTTCTACTCAAACAATCAGTGCTGTTATAAGTAGTACTATTCCAGTTGTAAGTTCTTCATTCATTCCCCCTACTTATGGATCTACTTCTATATCTTCACAAAGTTCAAATCTAATTATGGTTAATCGACCTTGGAAAAATCCTGGTACTGTATTAATAGCCAATCCAAATCCTCTTCCAGATCATCCAGAAAAATGGTTACCTAAATATAATCTAGATGATGGTCTTCCTGCCGAAGAACACATCAATAATTTTATGTTACCCATGAATCTAAATGGAGTTTCTCATTAATATATTGTAGTTAGATTGTTTCCTTATACTTTACAAGGATCTGCAAGATCCTGGTATTTTTCACTTCCAGCAGGATCTATTGTCAATTGGGCAACTTTTGAACAAGTTTTCCTTGCAAATTTTGGAGATGATAAAACTTTTTCATCCCTAGTCAATGCTCTTTCCAATCTTAAAACAAATTCAGGGGAAAGGATCAAAGATTTGAACTCCAGATTTAACAAGTTATTAAACAAAATTCCAACTGCTTCCAAACCTGTTGTTGATGTACAAATAGAATGATATATCTCTTCTTTTCCTTCTAGTATAGATATTTTTGTAGATAGAGTTGGTAAAGCCACCCTTTTAGAAAACATGAAAGAAGCTCTTGCTGTAGAGAAAATAATTTTAGCATTAGAAAAACGTTCAAAAATAGAAGACATGAAATCCAAGAAGGTGACATTCAGTCAAGATTCAACAAAGAAGGTCTCGAAAGATCCATTTGATCTTGAAGGTCTTCAAAAGGTATTAAAGACTATGTCAAATGATATGATTGAAATAAAGAAACAAGTCGCTGAAACCTCAACCCCTAAAAAATCATTTCGCCCATTTAAGAGAAATCCTTCTTCAACATCTCAACCTCCAAACATAATTTCGAATGCTGAATCCGATCAAGATACTGAAGATCCCTCACCATCTGAACAAGAGTTAAAATCTAAGGAAGAAGTTGAATTAAATGGTTTATGGGATTTCATTCTTCCCACAGAGGAAGAAAGTGAAGCTATGCCCATCTCTACAAGAAGTAAATCTTCTTCTGATTCAACTGTATCAAATCAGAAGCAAAAATCTCTCCCCACCAAGGAGAAAACAACAATTAGAAAATCTAAAACTTTTCAGACAGATCCTATTCCACCAGATCCCAATACAACTTCCAAAACTTTGATAATTTCAGATATAGTGGAATATAATATAATTGAAGATATGAAAAATACTAAAGCAAATATTTCATTACACGAAATGACCAAACTCAAGCAACAACAGAAAATTTTTCTGAGAGAACTCAAGGCAATCCCCGTAGAACCTATACAACCACCAATTATAGCACAAGCTTCTAAAGGTATAGGGAAACCTCCATCATCTACAAACAAGGTAAATCCCAATGATCTGGTTTTAATTGGTGATAGATATATTTCACACACTCCTCCTTTACTTTTGACTTATGAGATTTTCAACAAAAATGTTCATAACTGTCTTATTGATTCAAGAGCTTCTTCAAACATTATGCCAAGAACGATATGTACAAATTTGAATATTATTCCTCAAAATTCAGCTGTACATATAGTTCAGTTGGATAGAACAAGAGTTGAAGTTATTGGAGAAATGTTGTCAGTATCCATTAGGTTATCTTCTAATCCAAAGGTACTGCAAGTAATTGATATCTTGGTCGTAGATATCCCTGAATTTTATGGCCTTATTTTAAGTAGAGATTGGTATGAAAAGTTACATGGATATTTTGCTACTGATTGGTCACACATGTGGTTACCATACAATAGAAAACCAAATCAAATCAGAATTGAACGTGAAAAATTCATGAAACATACAGTTGCTGAATTAGAAGAAGAAAATGAACCTGTAGCCTTTGCCAATAACATCATAGGAAATTATTCAGCTGAATCATTTCTTGGATCATTCAATGCTCAGTTTTTACCTTTTTCAATAAAAACTTCTATTTCTCAAATTGAAAACTTTTCTCAAACAGATGATTCTAGATGTGTCAATCTTAGTAATCAAATTCCAAAACAATCCTTATTTTGGACTCTGTACTTTGATGGTTCAAAATCAGAAGATGGTGCAGGAGAAGGTTGCATTTTAATTGATCCACAAGGAGAGAAGACATTTATAGCTTGTAGACTCGAGTTTCAGTGTACAAATAATATTGCTGAATATGAAGCATCGATACAAGGTATGTATAAAGCTATAGAATTGAATGTTAAATATTTGCAAGTATATGGAGATTCTGAAATAATTGTTAAACGAGTCAGAAATATGATTCATTGTGTTTCGGGACATTTAAAACATTATCAAACCTTAGCTCAGAATCTTACTTCCCATTTTACTGCATTCAATATCTCTACAGTTCCTAGATTACAAAATGCAAGTGCTGATTTACTTGCTAATGTAGCATCTAGACTGATACCAGCTGAAGAATTTAGCCTAGATAGATTTTCAATTGATCAGTTAATTTTTAGGCCTTCCATTCCTGACAATGTAACAAATTGGAGATTATTTAATAATGATGCAGATATAGTAGAATTTCTTACATATGACAAAGCTTATGAAGGTCATATCATAGATGAGCATGAACACAATTTACAGTTTGAAGATAAATCAAATACTAATTCAATTCCTAAATCTGTCGTCAAAATGGAAGATCTTTATGATTTGAAAGATAGGTTTAAGAAGGTAACCAATTCAAAAACTCAAAGTTCTACTTTAAAGTTTGAATTGATTAATCTTGGTACACCAGAAAACCTCAAAATATCAACTTAGGTCTTGGTTTAAAGCCTGAAGAAAAGATGTCATTCATCAAATTGCTGAAAACATATAAAGATATCTTTGCATGGGATTATTCAGATCTTAAGACTTATGATACTTCCATAATTCAACATACCATACCTATGATCTCAGATGATAAGCTTGTTCAACAAAAACTGAGAAAAATTCATCCCAATTTAGAAATTCAAATTAAATCTGAATTAAACAAAATGCTCAAAGCCAAAGTCATTTTTCCTGTTAGACATTCAAAATGGGTGTCAAACATGGTTCCAGTTAGAAAAAAGAATGGAGACATTAGGATTTGCATAGACTTTAGAAAATTAAATAAAGTCTGTTAGAAATATAATTTTCCCTTACCCACCATGGAACAGATATTACAATCAGTTTCAGGATCTGAGTTGATGTGTTTTCTCGACGGATTTTCAGGATACAATCAGATCATGGTACACCAAGATGATAGATTAAAGACAACATTCAGAACAAAGTGGGGAACATACACATATCAAAAAATGCCTTTTGGACTAATTAATGCTGGTGCTACATTTCAACGTGCTATGGATATAGCTTTCAGAGGATTAATCAATAGCTAAGTTGTTATATACTTAGATGACATTACTGTTTATTCTAAGCATAGAAATAATCACATTAATCACCTAAACAACATTTTTGAAAGGTGTAGAAAATACGGTATTTCCTTGAATCCAAAGAAATGTTATTTCACCTTATCAGAAGGTAAATTATTGGGATTCATCATTTCTAAGCAAGGAATCCATATCGATCCTGATGGGATTCAAGAAATTGAAAATATTCCTTTACCACACAATAAAAAAACGATGCAATCATTTTTAGGAAAAAATAATTTTGTAAAGAGGTTTGTTCCAGATTTTTTCCATATCATCTTACCCCTACAATCATTGATCAAGAAAAAATCAATTTTTAAATGGGGCAAAAAAAGAAATAAATTCCTTTGAGTTGATTAAAAAAACCATCATTGAAGCTCCCTCCTTGACCACTCCTGATTTTCTTAAAACATTTGTATTATACACATTTTCTTCTGATACAACATAGGCAGTAGTTTTAACACAGTTAAATAATCAAAACAATGAAGCATCGATTGCGTTTTTTAGTTCTAACCTTCAAGGTGCCGAGTTAAATTATTCAGTTGTGGAAAAACAAGCTTATGCTATATTTAAAGCTTTGAAACATTTCAAACCTTTTCTCCTAAAAATGCATACTAAAATAATAGTACCTTACTCAGCAGTAAGGCAATTATTAGTTCAACGGGAAGTAGGAGAAAAGAGAGCAAATTGGGTTACAACACTTCAAGAATATGATGTAGAGATACATACGGCTAAAATTGTTAAAGGACAAGGTCTTTGTAGGATGTTAATCGGAGCCTTTCATCTACCAACAGAAGAAGATTAATCGAATGAAATACAACTATCTGAGGTAAGCCTAAACGATTCACAATCACAATATGTTGACTTGAAATTTTTCTTGAAAAATGGATATGCTCCATTATATCTCAACTATATAGCAAAGCGTGTTCTGAGAATTAAAGAAAATCAATATCAACTCATATATGATGTGTTATTTAGGGGAAATTATGATTCTGTATTATTGAGATGTTTAGAAAAAATTGAAGCTGAAAAAGTAATGCAGGAATTACATGATGGACCGACTGGAGGTCATTTTGGAGAAAACACTACAACTCATAAAATACTGCATGCTGGTTATTATTGGCCAACTCTGTTTAAAGATGCACATTAATATGCGAGAAAATGTAAAGTATGTCAAATTGCAGTAGGAAGAGAAAGGAAAGCAGCATTTCCATTACATCAAGGAAATATCCAACAACCATTTGAACAATGGGGGTTAGATATTATAGGTGAAATAACTCCCAACTCTTCAAAACAACACATGTATATTATAACTGCAACTGATTACTTCACAAAATGGGTAGAATCTATCCCATTAAAGGTGGTTAATACACAAAGTATTACAGATTTTATTGATCAGTTTATAATCACCAGGTTTGGTCTCCCATCAGCTTTAATATTTGATAATGCATCTTAATTTTATAGAAATGCCATGATAGAATTTGCGTTGAAAATAGGTTTTTAAACTAAAATACTCAGCTAACTATTACCCGCAAGGTAATGGATTAGCTGAATCTACAAATAAAAACCTTAACAGAATCATTAAACGAACTGTCGAACAAAATCATAAAAATTGGCATAAAGCACTACTATTTGCTCCTTGGGTGGATAGAATCACTCACAAAGCTTCAATAGGTACTTCTCCATTTTACCCACAAACGTAACAATACCATCATTTGATTTAGTACAGTTTATTGAAGAGAATCCTTCCTCTTCCCTTCAACTTAGACAAGATAAAATTCTTAAATTGGAAGAAGAAAGCCAAGCAAACTCATATACATCATCAACAAATAATAAAAGCTTCATTTGATTCAACTTTTGCTAGTCCAAATAATTTCCAAATTGGTGATTTGGTATTGAAGTGGGACAAAATGCACGAGGAAAAGGGTAAACGCACAAAGTTTCAAAAACCCTAGCTCGGTCCATTTCAAATAATTGAAGAAATAGGCCCATCAACATTTCTGTTGCAAGATTTAGCAGGCGAAAAGGATTCTTTACCTGTTAATGGGAAAATTTTGAAAAAATATTTCTCGTAGGAGGTAACCCCTTCTATCTTTGTATATTAAAATATTTTGTTTTTCTTGCAAAAATAAAAAGCTTTATTAGTATTAATAGTTGGCCTTTCAAAACAAGCCTCAGATAACTTTCTTTTGATTTTTATTTTTACTTATAAAAAATAAAAATGTTAAAGAAGGAAAATCGAAAGATTTAGAGAGACAAATTGATTCTATCTTTCTAAAAAATGGAATTTAAATAAAACACTTATTTGTTTTGATAAACTCTCATTTTTATATAGCATGAATATTCTTTTATTAGTCCAGAAAAGAAACTTTAATATAGTAAAAAAACCTTCTTGCAGAAAGGCAATTTAAAACTCAACATTATCATCCTGTATCTTAAAAGGACCTATGATTCATACCATCCGGAAAATCTTATAAATTTTCAAAAGGAATTCAAAAGAAAATAAAAAGAGATGATTTGAAGAAAAGCTTAAAAGATAATAAGTCTCATCACAATCTTGTTTACCATGTTCATAAAGAAATAGTTAAACTGGCATTACTAATACTGTCTACCAAAACAATATAATGAATTGAGATTATATCATATAGACAAGGGGTCCAATCAAGAGCTAGCTTGATCAGTTTAATTACTATTTGTGAATGACATTGTCATCATTTGGTTAACAAGCCAAGACAATGGCTTTTAAGCAGATAAAAATAATTTTTTTTCATAAATTAGAATTTACTTATGAAAATTATAAGAAATACTGGATGGAAAGATGGATCATAGCTGGGTAAAAGGTAACCTTGCCAAAAGCTTAAAATTGCCTATTGGAACAGAGGCTCTATCTGTGATAAAAAGAGTAAATTTATATAAAGTTGATCTGCAAAGGTTATTTACTTTATCCTTTTAAAACTAAGTAAGGATTGATATAGATTTTCATACTTATATCTTTATAGAGGAATTCTCATGAATAATGAATAAAAGAAATTTTCATTGTTTGGCAAAGATATTATTTATTTGAAATTTCCTTCCTTTAACTATTTTGTTTTCAAAAAGTTTCAAAATTTTCAAAATTTTTATCAGAGACATCTGGTTCATCCAAGTGAATCACCAATTGTTGTGCTATACAACAACCCCCCTATTTATTTTTATAAATAGGGACCCTTTAAAAATAAAATAGGAAATTCTTTTTATCTCCTAAAAATAAAAAATTCAGAAAATAAAATTTCTATTTTTCTTTAAAAAGTGCATCACATTTTACATATCTTATTTCAAAAAAGAATTGTAAAACATAAAATATGCGAACTCCGAAGTGGGCTCGAAGACTTTCTAAAGTAAATAATTAAAAAAACTTTTAAAATACCAAAATTACCTTTTCATCCTTCCTTTTTCACATCACATTTTAATTAATCAAAAAAGCCATAAGAAGCAAATGATATAAGTCGTGATACCCGCGAACCCGACATACAAATAAACTATATAATATAAAACCTTTCGAGACCGCGTCCACTTTAAGTTTTTCTCATTTCGCATCGCGCACAACTTATAATATACATCCAAAACTTTATCTTATAAAAGTTGCGATCTGCGCAAATCGCAGATCGCATTTCGCAACCTTTAAAGATTAAGTATCATGAAATATTATAAGAAATAATTACGAAATGCGTATTAAATGAATTCAGCATGTGAAAACAACTTATGTCATATCAAAGGAAATTTGAGATCTTAACGACTTTAAAATGATTGATAGATTTTACGTGCGAGGCCATGTGATATATTGAATTAGGAATTATGAAAGATGATTGATAGATTGACATATTATCGCGTGTATTAGAAATAAATGATTGATTTACTCTTATGAGACTCCTTGTATGCTAAATTTTCTCTCCTCTCAAGAAATCAATTATTTGGTTGAAGAAGTTCAAAATGAGCAAAAGAGGCAAGGAAATTTCTCAAACATCTTCCACAGAAGACGCAGATATGTCTTCATTGTTCTCAGACACCATCTGCAACAAAGACTGTGGTAGTTCGTCATGGGAGGCAATGTACAAACTCTTCAAAGATGAAGGACCAAGGGTGATAGACAAAGTTTCTGCTACAGGCACTGATTTGACCTATGATGAAACCCTTTTTGACGTTGCATGCTCACACATTCACAGAATAACAACGAGACCAAACATTCTTCCCTATATAGACATGGTTAAGTGGGCAATTAACCACTTAAACATTGAAGATAGAATTTTCAAGAATTCAAGAGGAGAGATTATGGGTTCTTTCAAAGTAGAGGATTTAGCAACAATGTATCATCTACCAACCCCGTAACAGAGATACGATAATAAGTATGTGCAAAATTTCAAAGAAAAACATCTAGATCTTATCAAATTCATCCATGAATGGAAGGACAATGAAGGGAAATTGAAACAAGACAAATCTGGTATGTACCCAATTGCACAAATTCCCAATCCTTATTGTTATGCCGCTGGTATGTTGTGTAGAATATTTTCCAAACCTGATAGTACTAGATTTTCAAGAGATTGGGTTCCCTTAATTGACGCAATCGTCAATTCCTCTATCCTAAATTGGGCAGACATTCTATCCAATTGCCTAGCCAAGCATATCACTGAATATAGGAATAAAAGAAGTGTTTCCCTCAGAGAAATACCTCTGTTTTATATGTATGCTTATGTCATGGATGCCATTTGTTTTATTTCTAATTTTCCTACCATGGGTTGGAAATGGACCACCAAAAACCCTACCCTGATTCATATCTACCATAGAGAACTTTGGGATTTTGAGTTCCACTTACACTTCTATAAAATACGCTACGGAGTCATATTACCCATGCATCAAATGATTTTCAACAAAAAGACTCCAAGGGTTTTTGAAGAAGCCAATGTAGATATCCTTCCCGTAGCAAGATGGTTTGCGGAAGAAAAGTTCACATATATTAGAGTATTTGGGAGTTATGCTTCTCCCCATGTTTTACCTTACTATGTTCCAGACAAACTACTTGCAAAAGAAATAGCATATCAGCTTGTCAATGGTATCACAAAGCAGTTGAAAGATGGTAAAAAGGCTATTTGGCCTACTTTCCCTCTACAGTGCGACACCTTTGCTTTGGCTAATATTGGCCATACATACAAAGAAGTTCCTAAGATTCAGTTGTTGAGATTGGAATTTATGCCAGGAAGATTATATGATCCCAATGATGTGATTAAACATTACATCACAAAGCTAAAAACGAATCCTTTTCTAAAGGAAGAAGATAAATTTGATGATTTCTTCCAAGGCATGGAAAATTTCTCTGATGTTATCAAATATGTTTCTAGTCAATTAAGTCAAGAAGATGCTAAAGCTTTTCAAACATATAGAAACAACAGAATAGAAAAGGTTCTTTTGAATCTGTTAACTATTGGAGATGAAAAACACACTCCAAGTGTTAGTATAGATGATGAAATGAAAGAGGTATTTGAAAATGACTCAGGTCAATCATAGTAGTAGTCTGCTAATTCAGATCAATCTGAAGAATCCGAATCTAAGAAAGCAAATTTAGAAATTTACCAAATTCTTCAAGAGCTAGAAGTGCTGGAGAACACAAACAACAATGGGACAAAATCAAATTTGGAAACAATTCAACATACTCATAACATGTTGGATCAATCCAAGCCCTCTCAAGTGAGAGACCTGGTGAATGAATGGGAATGATTTTCTCAAGCAATAAAGACTTCAAAAGAAAATCCCAATATTGATCAGACATCAAGTTTTTAAACACCAGAACCTTCACAGAAAATAGTTGAACTGTTAACCCATTACAAAGAATTCCAGCAATGGATGACAAAGAAATCATACCGGTCCATTCTATAGATCATATAGTTCTGCAGACTAAAGATATTCCGTCATTAGACATTTTCTACAGTCCTAGCTACAAAGCTGTGGTTAAAAGGAATAAAAGAAGAAGGATTGATGAAACAACTCCAAAACCAACAGATGAATCAGTTGATGTACTTTGGAAGGATTCCTTAGATGATCCCACTGAACATCTAACCAAGTTATCACAATATGCAGGGGCATATGCCACCGCTACTATTGATAAAGCTACCGAGGTTAGAATATTGTTAAAACAAAAGGAAGCCAAAGTACAAGAATTAGAACAGTTGCTAAACGAAGAGAAAGCCAAGTCCATTGAGCAGATCAAAATAAGCACAGATCAATTTCATGAAGATATTAAAAACCTCAAATTGAAGTTTCACACAGAGCTTAATGAAAAGCAAGAACATCTGGAAAAAGAAATGGCTGAACTACAGAGTCAACCACAGTTAGAATAATTCATCAAAGAAGCACTTGATGTAAATACTATGCTAAATAAAGAACAAGAAATGTTTTGTCACCAAGCTTCCATGATTGATTCTTATTGTGATTCCAATAAGATAATGATTCAACAAATAACAATTCAGAAATTGGAATGTGAAAGACTTGAAAAGAAAATGGAAGAACACATTCAATGGCAAATTTCAGACACAGGAAAACAAGCTAATCTACCACAAATAGATAAGCTACACAAATAATTGTTATTCACAGAATGGAGAGTACAAATTAATCAAGCAGAGAAAGAAGTAACCAAGGCATCCAAGAAATTAAATGAGATTATTCAGTCTATATGTGATCAATTATTTAAAACAAAAATTCTTAAAGAAAACACGTCTGATGTGTTTTCAGGAACAAAGGAAGTAGAATTAAAGTGGAGACAGAGAAAAGATACACAAGAGAAATTGATCAAAAAAGTTGATAAGTTTGATAAGGAAAATTACTAGAATTTTATGATAAAACCTTACCATCAACATCAAACTCTTCAGTCTCTTATAGATTCAGCAAAAAGATCTCAGTCAGTAATTTCAAATGCTATTTTCAAGGGACAGATTCGGTCACAGATATCACAGCCAGCTCAGCTTAAAGCAATGCTAGATATTTGTCAACTTCTTGATCACACTCAGAAAGAAAGGCAGGATTCACAAAATTAGGATTTTTAGTTCAAAGTTCCTAGATTATTGTTTAAGTTAAGTTTTTAGAGGAAGGTTGTTTGAAACCTCCTCTACATTTTTGTAATAATTTAATTTTAGTTTGTAACTAGTTTAGTATTTAAACCCTTCTCATGCATTTAGATAAGGGTCCAAAATTTTATTGAGAACATTTGCAAAGAATGCTTAATTGTAAGTAAGTTTGTGAATGCCTTGATAAAGTAATGGAACATGACCTTTTCACTTATATATATCATTTTGTTGATCAATGTTTATGCACTTTTGTATTCTTTGAAAGACTTACTGATAGAAGAGTTGAATGTGGCCTATTATCACTGGTCAGACGAACATAGTAGTACACATCTGCTACTATTATCACGTATGCTAAATCTGTTTTTGAATATTAGTGATGAATTCAGCTTTCATGAATTATATATGAAATTTATTGTTTTTTATCTGAAATATCAGTTGCATTATTGTACAATATAAAGGTAGAAATTGATATGTTTTATATATGATCATCAGATATATGCGATATATTTCTCATTTTCTTTTGATTAACTATTTTTTCAAGAGAATCATCTTACAAAGTAATAATTCTATTAAATCTGTGATGATTTTCATCATCACAGATTGAATAGATATCATTTTAGATCGCATCAAACTAGTATTATCCCAGGTTAGATTAAATTAGGCTTAAATTTAAAGTTTTTCATTTTAAAATAAATTTGTTTTATTTTTTAGTAATTCTTCATGCAAAATCTTTTGAGATAAACCCAAAAATCAAACAAAAAACCAAAATCTAGGAAACTGGTCCCATTATATTCAGTTGGAGCCACTATTCCAAATGGAAAAGAAGCTGTCTTAAGGTTTGGACCGGGTGGTTATCCCCCTTGTTGTTGCCATGGATTTCTGAGGCCTCAACAGGACACAATCTCAAATATATCCTTACACTCTTTGGTTACATGTAATTTGGCTTTATCACACACCCAACCAAGAGGGTAAGGTTTTAGATGAGACTTGGTTTCTAATCCCAATTTCTTAGCCAAGGATTATGAAATCAAATTTTCTTGTGAGCCTGGATCAAACAAGGTTTCTACTTTAGTATGTTTCATTACGACTCTAATGTGGAACAATTCAATTCTCTTTCATTCATTAACAAGAGGCTCATTTGAAGAACTTGTATTTGCATGCGATTCATAATTTTCATTAGCATGAAGAGGAATAGTACCTTGTGTGCCCACTACTGTGATCAATGTCTCATCACCGAAATTGGATCCAAGATCCTGCTGTGTGGTTGCCACCATCTTTTGATTGTTCTTCCCACCAAATCTCTTTGGTTTCAACTCCGGATGCAACTTCCAACAATGTTCATCATCACAACCTTCCTTCTTTCAATGCGTGCAAGATGAATTTTCTCCTTCCTCCTTGGTTGTAGCTTTCTTCTTGTCCTTTCCCTTGGCTTTTCCTTTGAACTTTCCATTATGAGGTTTGAAAGATGATTTCTTTGACTGATCTTATTTGCCTGTCTTTCCATTGATTTCAATGTGAATGGCCTTCACACTGGCCACATCAATAGTAGTAGGATGAAATAATAACAAAGAATGTGTGTTGTAACTATGTAAAGCACGAATATACTTTGTTACCATTTCGGGTGAATAAAGTGGAATGCCCAAATTCAATACTTGTTTTCTAAACTCTTCTGTGAATATTTGTACACTTTGACCCTTTCCTTGTCTTAAATATTGCCATTCCATTGAAGGATTTTGTCGACAACCCAAAGGATAAACTTGATCTTTTAATGCAGAAACAAAATTGGACCAAGAAGAAAGGTGATTACCCAAGTTTTTGTTGCCTTTCTGTAACTTTCTCTCCCACCAAATGAGAGCGGTGCCACTCAGCTGAAGAGATGCTAACTGGATCTTTGCCTCATCCTCCTTGATCTGTTGAATCTAACAATAAACCTTGATATATATAATCCAATTGTTAATTTTCTCTGCATTACATTCTCCATTACATGTGGGAAAATTAAACTTTACATCTAGCTTAAAAAAAGGCTTCTTAGATGTATTTTTATGGTGCCTATTAGAATGATGAGAAGTGGAAGAAGATGAACTTTCATTGGTGGATGGAGAGGGAGGAGGTTCTCTTCCTCCACATTCATGGTGTACCGATGCATGATCCTCAGGCTATTTCTTATCATGCCTGATTGTATTCTCATATTCTGCAAACAACTTGTCAACTTTGTCTCCCATGTTGACGAAGATCTTGCGATAATTTCTCTCGTCTTCTTCTCGTGCATCCTTATCTGCCATGTTCCATATTTTTGGTGCACGCCCCACTCCAGGATAAAAGGATTTAAGTTTTCCTTCACCTTTTTGGAGCTTGTTCCTGGTTAGAATTCACTCATGCAACTTGCATCAAGAAGACCCACTCTGATACCAAACTTGATCCAGATCTTTTAACTTCAAGGATGCATTCAGAATTGCATATAAAAGAGCATATTAACCAAGTAACTTAAAACATATGAAAATAAGCGAAAATCATAAGCAAACATGAGATAAAATACACGACTATTTTATTACGAAGTTCACCCAAAGTGGGCTACGTCTCCGGGCCCTGCTTAAAAGTGGGGATGCCTTCTTTCATTAAGTGGAATCAAAGAAATTTGTTATAAGAAACTTTACAAAAATGACCCTTATGCCTCCAATTCAGATGATGACCTAAAAATGGAGACCTCGATTGGAGAAACATATTGCATGGATGGGTTCCTGGTACAAAAAGGTGCAAAAATGACTATAAATTTGTCAAATTATGACACTGGCACCTCTGGACCTCTAAGGGAATATTTTCAACATCTTTGCAGATCCCTCATTCATGGTTCTGCTACCTCTTCCACTCATGGTTCCACGCCCGAACCTCCACCGCTCCTCTCCATCGGATGGAAAAAATGGGTATATGTTTTTGGGCGGACTTAACACGTAATGAGTCGTTGGCCTGTTGGCAATGGTCGACAGAATTAGGATTTGGTTGGGGGCAGACAAGGTTCAAACCCCGTCGCACCCCATTTTGGATTGGATCCATATTATACGACACAATTTGTTTTGTTATGATTCAAATATGGTGCGGGATTGCCTGATTGGAGGGCCAGCCCACATGGGCCGAGCAGGTTCGAGCCCCGTTGGTCCTATATTACATATTAAGTGTAGATAGTTGTCGGGTGGGGGCGGGTCCATCGGGGGTGGCCCACCCTCCACGTTATATATATATATATATATATATATATATATATATATATATATATATATATATATATATATATATATATATATAGATATAGATATAGATATAGATATAGATATAGATATAGATATAGATATAGATATAGATATATAGATATAGATATAGATATAGATATAGATATAGATATAGATATAGATATAGATATAGATATAGATATAGATATAGATATAGATATAGATATAGATATAGATATAGATATAGATATAGATATACTTTCCCACAAGGAAAAATCACAATTTTATTCATTTGAACAGAATTACATATTTTAGATGCTAAATAACATACACCTCAACTCAAGATCAATAAAAACAGATCAACATAGAGTTACCTATTCTAATCTTCCATACCTTTCTTATTTTCCACTTTCCGCCAACCATTAGAGTTGGACGAAGGTGAAACACTAGTCATTTGTGTCTCTTTTATATATGATGGCTGGGATACTTTGTCAGAATCCAATTTTTTTGAAATGTGTGATCGTTTGGTGCCACTTGTTGGTATTTTAGTTGCAGTCATCTCGAGCTGCTGTTATTGTTCGGAGGAAATTGAAGTCAATGCAGATTTTTGTTTGACCTTGTCCTTCAACAAAGTTTCCAGGGATTTCTGAGCATTGTTATTTGTGGGTTCTGCTTCTTCTATTTATATTTCTTGAGTTTCTGAAAACTTCCATACTTCCGACTTTTGCGATTGTATATTTTCCTTTCTTTTTTATCTTGTGGACAAGCATTTTGAAGGTGTCTAATATGAATACAAATACCACAACGGAAGGAAATATTCTCATAATCAAGGGCTTGATACCAGTTGATTGTTGTAATATAGCTGAATGCAATCAGGTAACCCTTTACTAAGGTCTACTTCCACACAGATTCTGACAAAGGTGAAAATTCCCATTGAGACTCGTTCAACATCTATCTTTAAAAATTTCCCCAAAGAATCACCAATTCCTGCTAAAACTTTGTGATGCCAAAAAAGTAGTGGTAGATTATGTAACCTTGCCCACACAAGAATTTTGGATATCACCATGGTATTTGCATAAAACCCTGGGAACCATAATGTTATGAATAAGCCCGCATTGCCCCAAAACCATGGTCCCTCATTTAATGCATAATCTTTATCTTTTTCTATATCAAACTTGACGATTAAAAACCCTCTAGAACATAAATAGATATCACAATCTACTGTCCATGTAGTATAAATCCATTCATGCAATGTTTCTGATTTAGGCTAGAAACCATTGAATCTACAAATAATTGCTTTATTATAGAGCTCATCATGAATTTGATTTACCTAAGTCAAGTTTATTGTCAAAGACGACACATGGGTCATCTGCCCCACACTGTAATGACCTGGTATAGTGGGAGCCTGTATTGGTTCCTTCTTCCCCTTGACTACATCTTTGAACGATATTGTTCCTTTGGAGCTAGTTCCAAGAGATTCACCTAGAAGCCTAATATTAAGAGGGATAATTTAATCTAGTCTGATGCCATTTTCCTGGATATTAGATTCATCTTGGAAGATTTTCCCTACATGAATAAGATTTTGTAGGTTAGCTGGGATACTTGGCTTTTCTTGTATCTTTTGTTTAAGAGATATGATCCACTCCCCATTCCTAACTCTCAGGCATGCTGATTTTCCTTCCAATGTTATGATTAATATTTGTATTGGGGTTCCTTCAGGTGGATCTGGTTTTGGGTCATCTAGATCCGGCCTCATAAATGGGCACCGCTCTTTGCTTGCATGTGTTTCATGTTGTGGAAGAGGGTTACATCTACATCCGCCTCGTGGCTCCCACGTTTGTTTATTTACTGCAGCCTCAGAACAAGAAATATAAGATGAATGTCGGGTAAACCAAGAACATTGATTTGTATAACGCCTACATGAATTTCGTAAGAGCACAAATCTGTCTTCATTTTACTGATCAGGGTGTTGTGTGCTTAGATCGGTGGATGGTTCTACTCTGCAAGAAATCAAATCATAAATCGTGCACTGCGTCTTCATATTTTTCCAGTTGCATGGTGTATCCACCTCTAGGGCCGAATCAAACCAAAAAATAAGAGCTGTGAATCTGCCTTGTGATTTAGGGAGTGTTAGCTTAAATTACTGCTATGGTGAACAGTAACTATGGAAATGCGCTTCCTCAGTGATAGGGACTACTTATGGTGTAGATATAACCCATAAAAATATCTTAAGAAAAGAATGAGGAATCCCGCGAGGTTCGATTATGGTAACAAACTAAGTTCGAGCTTGTGAGGATAAACCAATCCCAATTTTTAGTATCAAATATTCAGTGATCAAAAATACTCTTTTTCGGGTTCACTTAGTGGTGGTCCTAGGTCAAATTTTTATATTTTCAAGTCAGTTTTCAAATAAAATTTTGTTCGCTGAATATGTCTAGGTCTAAAATGATACTCCCTCCACTCTATTCATGGTCATTATCATTTCATAGGCCATGTCATTTATTATCATCTAGAGTCTTAGGTCAGTCACCATGCTTTCACCTAGGTCAGTGTCTAGGTGTCTTTTGTTTTGCCACCATAAATGTCCAAATTATGTCATAAAGAAGGCGAACAAAGAGTCATTTTCACCATACAAGTTATATTCAAAGGGAGTTAGCATAGGTAGGAAAATAAAGCAAGACAATTTGTCTTCTCTCAAAGCTTGTTACATTGTCAAATTTTTCAAAAAAGCAAAGTTTTTCTCAAAGTTCATGATTTCGCTGAAAGACAAAAAAAATGTGCTTTATGATGTTATAAAGGGAAAAAGTGACTTGCTCAACTCATTTTATCCTTTCTTGTTCAATATAGCTCCTCTCTCACCTTCAGAATACTCCACAACTGCCAAAGGTGGATGAAAACCAACGAAATTTTCAACCAAACTCATTCTGCTACGCTTCTGGAAGGCAACACGATATTTCTGAGTACTGGCGCGATGTTTCTACCAAAGGTGCTACGCTTTTGGGTTTTAGCCTCCAAGTTAGTCATTAAAGATAAAAAACAAGTGCACAAAGCTTTACAGGCCTCCTAATCAGTAAGTGGACACTCTCAACACCTCTCTCAAGTCAACTCATCAGCATATGAGTGGATTCCCTCCTTAGGGTTTTTCTCCACTACGTTTTTAGTGCCTTTCATCCTTGATTGGTTTTAGTTATTTAAACCCTCATCCCACCATCTAAGACCTTAAAATATCTTCCAAATACCCTAACATAACACTCCCTATCACTCACAACCCTCTTTACCATTATTTTCATCAAAACCCTAATTTCCCACTACATTTCCACAGGAGAACTAGGAAATCCATGTGTTTTCACATTTTGGTCAATCTCCTCATACACATTTCAAGAAATTTAAATTTTATCCTAAAGCTAACACATCACCCTACCTCCTCAAATTTTTGGGGAATTTTCCTTAGCTTCCTTACACCTCATCTCAGCCCCTAGAGTCACCCTATCCCTATCCCCTGTCTTCCCAAAATCCACTTTCCCTACCCACTCCATATAGCTAGGGTTTCATCATGTTCTCAAGCAATATGGAGGGTGAAAAGAAGATTCATAAGGGAGGCCACCATTCCAGGTTTGAGACATCCAATTTTCAAGAAATCTATGCTTCCCCTTATGCCAAGAGATGTTGTGAAAACAATGGTTGTTTGAGGTTTTGTGAGAGAATCATGGAGGTAGGCTGTCACACTCAATTGACTAGCCTTTTTGCCACTAAATTTAGCAGAGATAAGGCCATTATATCAGGCATTGAATTCACTTTATCAATAGATGCTATCACTTCAGCAATAGGTGTTCCAAATGAAGGAGAAGTCTGGTTCAAAGGCATGGAATTGGACCTTGAGAACTACACAATGTTCCTAAAACCTCATTGCAGAGATGAACTTGAGCACGTTTTCCATTTTAGGAATTTACTTGATAAGTATGCCCCATTGATGATGATAATCATGAAATATTTTACATGCGAAGGGATATTTTGAAGACTGTACCAATACCATGTCAGGTTACTAATGCATTTCACAACCACTAAATCACTCAAATTGTCTAGGTATTTATTTAGGAGTTTGGTCAAAATGGAGGAAAAGGTACAAAGCAAAGGTAAAAATCATCATCCTAGTTTTTTCCACCATGGTTTGGTCAAGATGGTTATTTTTCACCAGCTCTTAGCAAACAATATGACCTGGGAAACTTTCATGGAGAAAATTGCATCAACGCCTGCTACTAGTCCACTTATTGTTCATAGCACATCATCAACATTGACACAACCAAATGTGGTTGGCTCTTATAGCAGGCAAGTAGAGGTTTAAAAAGTGCCTAGGGTTGAGATCACTCAAACCTATGAGAAGGGTAAGAGGATGGTTTTTTCTTCTAAGACCACCAAAGGTGTACTTTCACCTGAAGCTACACCCGAGGAAAGACAAACAGTAGAACGACCATCTAGTCATGATGGTGAGTCACCATTGTAGCAAAATGATGAAAAAGCACCCTTAGAGGACATGGTAGAGCATGTGAAGGACAAATCAGCCGAGGAAATCATAAAGGAAAAAGATTTAGAGATAGCAGAGTTGAGGGAGAGCTTCTCAAGGGCAAATTTTCAGATCACCTTCTTACAACAAGAGAATCTGTGGTTAAAAGTGAAACAACTCTTCCAAGATAATCCAAAGGCGCATATTGAGGGAGAAAAAGGTAAAGGCAAAGAACTTGTAGATGATAATAAATTGGAGGATACAAAATTTGAAACAAAATTAAGGATACCAAGGACAAGAGGTCTCAAGAGGGCGCTTGAGAAAGAAAAAGAATCGGCTCCTCCGTCAAGTTTTCTAACTTTTGATGAATTAATTACTACTGAAATAAATCAAAATAGAGAGTATTGGCTTGAAAGGGTGAATGGAAATCTTGAGAAGCTTTTGAAGAAATAAAAAAATAACAATGACCTCGAGAGGCATATGGAAAACTATTGTTGTGCTAGAAACAAAATCTCCCAAATCAGGCTGAAGCAATTGAAGATAAAGCTCAAGGAAACCAAAATTAAGCTCAAGGAGAAATATGACTTAGACCTACTTGCTGATGCATCCTTAGCTATTTAGCTTATCATCCATAGATGTCATAATTTTTTTTTTTGGAGATATTTTGAGGATTTTTGGTGATTTTTTGGAAATTCTGGAAATTTGGCTTTCATAGAAGCATTGTGAAGTTTTTCTCAGGGCACTCAAATGAAGAATGGCTTATGTAGATGAATGTATTTTCACTTGTAAATTCTAGATCAGGTCCTGGTTTTTCATGACACCTCTTAATTGTGGAGAAAAAGCCAAAAAACTGCCTCTTTTTGATGTTTCTGTCAATGATTTTGACCAAGCACAACACTTCTGGAGAGAGGCTGGGAGAATCAATTTTTGAAGGTCTTCCCATGGGTGTTTTCTCAGTTTTGAAGGTGCATTGGAAATTAGACACATAAGGATACCTAGCCCAACCTTCAGAATTACAAATAAATGTTTTAAGGTGGGTCAAATTCACCTCTAAACAGACACAACGCTTTTGCTGGAGAGGCACGACGTTTCTGTAAATGGCGCTACGTTTCTGCATTGGATTCCCTTTGGACAGTTGTCAAGCTAGGAAAACTCTAGAATTCAAAGTTTAGCTATCCCATGCAGTGTAATCTAGGAAATTGAGTTTTTTTTTTCCTCTTATGATGAGGAAACATGTAATTAAATGAAGGAGGCACAAACTCCTAGTCTTTAGCTGAATTTGAGGGAATGGTTTCTAACTCCCCTATTTTCTAGGAAGTGACTCATCTAATGTAATTATGATGTTTTTTGGATAGGATTTCGACCCTATGAGGTTTCATGACTCTTATTTCCTATATTGAGTCCAACTCAATC
The DNA here is from genome assembly GCA_034641835.2 of Pinus albicaulis. Lineage (NCBI taxonomy): Eukaryota > Viridiplantae > Streptophyta > Pinopsida > Pinales > Pinaceae > Pinus > Pinus albicaulis. The sequence goes on from CM076583.1 coordinate 1,211,254,751, forward strand.
CATTTTGAAGGGTTGGATAGCTTTTATTTGCAGTGGAGCTATTGTACAAGTTTTTTTTGAATGAAATCAAAGAGAGTGTTGCAAAGATAGTGTTGAGACTCCATTGTTATGCCTTTGAGCATTTGTTTTTTCTCTGTAATCTTATCAAGTTGAATGTTATGTTATCCTTATTTCACATATATGATTTTGTATGTTAATATTATCAGTATATAGACATAAATCATGCTTTCCATGCTCTGTTTTAATAAGATTTACATGAACATGTCTCCGCTCTTTCGATGAATGAATTCATTTTAATGCTCATTATGACTCTCTCTTTGTTCACCCTATACACAATGACAAATTAATAATGTTACTATTTTTACCTACCTGGCCTCATACTTGGCTTTACAATCTAACCTTTTAAATATGACCTAAACCATGGACCTAGTTCCCTAACTCTCATTCCTATCTAGCAAAAAATAAAAAAAAATAAAACCCCAATTTACTAAAATTTAATACATAGCCTATGATCATTATACATACATTCATCTCACTGATAGCTAAAGTGACATTGAGAGAGCCCTCTCTGGTTTTGGTAGGTATAACTACCTAACCTAAATTTTGGTTTGTGGTTACCTTCCTTCAGTTCCATTCTCAGCCTTGGGAACGGGGGGAGTGATAACATTTTTTGGCGCCATTATCGGGGAGCGATTGCAAAAATATCCCTGGGAAAATTTATTTAGTTCATTGAAGGTTAGACTTGCGGGTGACAATTTCTAACATTCGAAGAAGGCTGAGTCAGTAAATTCAAGCCAAAGTACAAATTCTTAAGAAAAATTTGCTCCCAAAGGACACACTAGGTCAAATCCAGACCCAAATCCCTCACCAATTATCAATGACCCCGAGAGTCTTTTAGGAAAGCAGAAAACAAAGTCTTGGAAAGTTGGAAAGGCTATTCCTCCACTTGTGAAATCAAACTCCTTGCTTACGAGATTTTCTTCAGAATATTTTTCCTATAATTTTTAATTTGAAACATCTTTGTTCAGGTCTAAGTCTTAATCCTTTCTTTCAGAAATTTTATTTGATCCTATTGATTTTTAGACCTATTTACCATTTTCTGAATCTTCTTATTCTAATGTTGATAGTGAAGTCTGGTCTAATTTTCACAAACTTCTAGGTTTGGTTGATAAGTTTCAAGTAACTTCAGAAAAATCTTATTTCCAATACTAGCAGCAGGATTTTACTGCACCACTTACTATTGCACCTTATCACATAGCTACATCATCATCTCTTCTTTTCATTCCATCGTTATCTTTGCAAGTATTCACTCCATCAACACCTCCACAACCCCCTCCATCAATCATGTCAATATTTGCTCCGTTGATCCTACCACAACAAATCATCGCATTACCTCATAACTATGGTCAAATATTTCCTCTTTTTGATGTAACATTAGACGTTACTTCTTACCAACACATTGTCAAAGTAGTTGATTTCATATATCTTGAATAGATTGACGATGATGACATCAAAATGTGCATCATAGCACATATTTTCTTAGGAGGGGTTAACAAATGGTTCCACTCTCTAAAAAATGGTTCAGTAGCTAATTCACAACATCTAATTGACTTGTTTATGGAAAAATGGGAGGAGAAGAAGAATCCATTAAAAATCCTAACTGAATATAATGCCTTGAAAAGGAATCCTAATGAGTCTGTACAAGACTTTACAGATAGATTCAATAAAATTTATGATTCCATTCCTAAAAATATCAAACCTCCTCCACACTGTGCTTTAATTCATTACCCTAATGGTTTTGAACCTGATATGGCATACCAGTTGAGGGAAAGAAATCCATCAACCCTTGAAGAAATGCAGAGAAATGCAGTGAGCGTGGAAGCAAATCTAATTATGGAGAAGTAAGAAATCAAGATAGATAAAAGGGTGACTATCAAGGAAGAAACATCTACTTCATCCGAGGGAAATCTCAACACCTTGATCAAAACCATGGAGAAGATGATGGACAAAATGGCCATCGCTAATAGACAAGCTGAACCCTCCATTAGAAATCCCAATTTCAGGGGTCAAAATCAACAGCCTCAATACAGGATCAAGAAAAGGGAACAAAGGGTCAGGATCCACAAAGTCAGCAGAAAATTCACACTCCATTTCAGAAAAACTACACAGAAGGCCTCGATGAAGAAGATGAAGGAGATATTTCAGGCGAGAATTATTTATTTGAGGAAAATCGATAGCTTATTTTCCTCACTGAAGAAGATCAGTTTTCTGCAGAAATTTATGCACCGAATGATCAAAAATATGTCTTGTCAAATGATGATATGTTATTAGTACGAACATAAGATTACCAAAGGGGGTATCAAAATGCTTTTAATCAAGCAGAAAGGCAGTATGGTTTGAGGAATAGGAATGTTCCTATAACCTCCAATAATAAAAAACAAAATTCTCAAACCGATACTCATCATAAAGAGACAACTACTTCAAATCAAAGCAAAGACAAGGCACCTGATGTTCCTAATCCTACAAAAGGAAATGAAGCTTCTAGCAGTAGTAAAAAAAAGATAAAGAATTCTAAGATGGAGGAAAAAAGAAGGAGATTCCACACAAAGATCATCTCGAGAAGAAATATTCACCATCCAAAGAGGTAGAAAAGCATTCTGCCCTTTTTAGTCTTGAAAATGAAATCTCAAAACTGAAAGTCTCCATTCCTTTAACTAAAATAGTCAAGAATGTTTTGTATAAAATTCAAGTAGCCAAGTTTCTTATGGTAGATCAGATGTCTGATATGGTCAATGAAAGTGATGATCACCCGGAAAATTTATTTGGTCCTGCTATTGATGGTGATTTAGAAGATAGCGAGGTCCCTCCGTTTTATCTTAGCCTCAAAATCCATGATTTTATCCTCTATAATGCCATGCTTGATTCTGGAGCGTCTCATAACCTTATTCCCAAAGCCATTATGGACAGATTAGGCTTGAATATCACAAGGCCCTACCATGACCTTTATTCGTTTGATTCAGGCTCTTGGCCTCATTAAAGATCTAGTGGTGTCTTTAGAGCAAATCCCAGCCAAGAATGTCCTCATGGACATTGTTGTGGCTGATATCCCTCCTAGATATGAAAATTTTCTCTCCCGGTCATGGGGAGCAAAACTTAGAGGTACCTTGAAACTCAGCTTTTCATATGCTACAATACCGGCCTTTGGCCAACTTAGAAAACTATACCGGTAAAGTAAAATGAAGTACATGATCAGTACTAGAGAAAAGCATAATAATCACCCCATACATGCTTTTCACACATATTTAGATTCTTTTATCTTATTCAAATATGAATGTTGAACATATTTAAAAATTTTGATGGAAGAAAAGACAAAAAATTGAGAATTTTCAAATTCTGTTTTAGAAATTGCAAATGCAGAAATCAAGAAAAGATTCCAAGTGGTTTGGAACCAAGTGAATCAACCCAAAAAAGAGATAAAAAGGTTAAATACACAAAACCTTTTATTACAACAGACCTTTCTCAAGCAGCAAGTAAAGTTTAGTTGCATCATCCCGATGAAGAAAGTGGTTTGTGGACTGTGGATTTCGATGGAGCCTTGGGTAAGGAAGGGGATGGCATTGGAGTGTGGATTCATAGACCTATAAATAAATCACTTAACATTCCTCATAATGTTTGAATGTCCTCTTACAAGTTAGCATTTTACTGTTTGAACAATGAAGCAAAGTACGAGGCTTTGATAGCCGGTCTGAAAATTCTCAAGAAGTTAGGTGCCAATAAATTTTTTGTGTATGGATAATCCAAACTGGTAATAAAACAACTCAAAGGAGAATACCAGACCAAGCATTCTAGGATGCTAGCTTACCAAAATTCAGTGTTATATATCCTCAAGACCTTCACCGAGTATACTTTGTCATTGATCCCAAGGGACAACAATGTTATTTCTGATTCTCTTTCCACTTCGGCCAACATGTTTAAAATTCCATTGTATCCCAATAAGAAGTATGAGATAAATGTCAAACATCACCCTGCTATTCCAGATAATGTTCAGTATTGGCAGGTCTTTCAAGATGACAGACAGATCAAAAACTTCTTACAGACGGAAGAGGAATTTTTGAATTCACAAATGGATGACCAATTTTATGAATATGACCAAGAATTGCATGCAACAGAAATGAAAGTACTTCAGCTAAAATACAACTCCATTCCTAGAGGCCTTGTGCCTTTGGAGGAGCTTTTTGACCAAGACGACGTTGCACGTAAACTGACCATGCTGCCAATAGAAGTAGGAGTGGAAGATCTTAATCTTGGCACTTATGATAAGCCCAAGATGGTCAAGATTTCAAAATCCTTGAGCCCATAAATGAAAGGTAAATATGCAATGCTCATGTATAAGTTTGTTGATGTATTTACTTGGGAATATTCTGATCTGAAAGTGTATGATAAGAGTATAATTCAACATAATATTCCCTTAAAACCAGATCAGAAGCCTTTCTACCAGAAATTGAGGAGAATGAATCCCAAGCTACTACCCTCCATTCAAAAAGAGGTAAACATGTTATTTACTACTGGTATTATAGTTCCAGTTCGCTTTTAAAATTGGATGTCTAAGTTAGTTCTAGTAAGAAAGAAGACCATAGAGATTCGCTTGTGTATAGATTTCAGAAATCTGATAAAGTGTCGTTGAAAGACAATTATCCACTTCCAAAAATTGACCATATTCTACAAAGGGTAGTTGGATCTTCCAGAATTTCATTGTTGGATGTATATTATAGGTATAATTAGATTCTATTCCATCCATATGATCAAGAAAAGACAACCTTTACAACACTATGGGGTACCTTCATGTACGCCAAAATTCCCTTTTGATTGAAAAATGCAGGAGAAAATTTTTGGCGAGGGATGGACATCACCTTCACCAATGAAAATGATGTATTTTTGGTCATATATCTTGATGATATCATCGTTTATTGCAAGATAGATGAGAAACACTTGTAGCACTTGAAAACAATTTTTTAGAGATGTAGGAAATTTGGCATATCGTTGAATCCTAAGAAGAGCCTGTTTGCTATGGAGGAAGGAAAATTGTTGGGCCACATCATATCAAAAGATGACATCCAGATAGATCCTTCAAAAAGGAGATCCAGTAATTCAATGTTGAAATCAATTTTCTAAGAAGGTTTGTTCCCAATCTTGCTGAACATTTAAGGAAAATTATCGATATGCTGAAGAAAGATAGCGAGGTAAAATTATCTGAGGAGGCGAAGAAATATTTCAGTTAAGTTAAATTTGCTTTATCTCATGCTCCTATTCTTATTAGTCCAAATTACACACTTGATTTCATCATTTTTTCCTTTGCTTCACAACATACTCTAGCTGTTGTCCTTGTGCAAAAGAAGAATTGGAAAACAAAATAGTCGATTGCCTTCTTTAGTAGAACCTTTAGAGATGCAACCTTGAAGTACAATATCATTGAAAAATAGGCCTTGGATCTAGTTAAAGCATTGAAGGACTTTCGAATCTATATTCTTCACTCTCATGTTATTGCAGATGTCCCAAACGTTGTTGTCAAAGATGTGCTTACACAGAATGATCCTGAAGGTCAGCATGGAAAATGGATCACTACTATGTTGGAGTATGATTTGGAGATCAAGGGACAACGGAAAAGGCTTGAAAAAGGGACAAGGCTTGGCAAAAATTATGGCAGACTCAAACCTCTATGCTTTCAACATTAATTTTATTGTTGCATTATCTGAGGAGCAAGAGGATGATTCATTACCTCAGGTATTTGAAATCTTTATTTCATCGCTGTTAGCACAGTTCTTTACTAATTCATGAGTCCATTTTTATTTTTTTGTTTTTAGGATTAGAATTTAGAATTTTCATTTTTTTATTATTTATTTATTTTTTCGCTATCGAAATTTCTGGTAGCACATGTTTTAGCCTTTTGGGACAGTCTGTTATATTCCTGTTTCTTTCTGTTTTTCTTTTATTCTGATGCTACCGGAAATTCCGGTAACTTCCCCTATTTTAAAAATAAAAAGAAAAAGCACATCCGATTTGTGTCAAGCCACACGTTTTAGTTTAAAATATGTTTTAAATCATTTCATTATGATTTAAACCACATGATAGGATAGGTTTGTGGCCAGTCACGTTAAGTTAAGTCATGGTATATGTGTAGAGTCTAGGTGTCAATCCGCAAAAACCAAAGCCATTCATTAATATCGTCTTGTCTATTAGCCGAGGTGGTCTAGTTTCTTGTCAAGGTACGTGATTTTTGAATGGAAAGATCGTGGATCATCAAACTTAATACAATGACCAATTGGTTGGTTGCAAATCGACGCTACCGGATATTTAGGCCAATAATCAACAAGACAGTGGATGTGACTTCCAATCAAAGATCCACTTGATTCAAGCCACTTGTAGCATGCTATTAGAAGTTACGCAACCAACTAAATATTATGATGGCCACCACATGGTGCATACTATGTTCAAGGTTATTTTCCATCATGAAAATCTATTTCGTAGGAGGATGAACCAGCATTGCTATTTGAAAACCACCAAAAAGGAAGGAGAATTATCAGTTGTGAGCCTAGCTATTGGAGAACGAGTTTTCTAGAGTTGCAGTTTGAGGAGGAGTCTAGATTTCAGACAAGATTTCAGAGGACGACACAAGCAACACTTGTTAGGTGAGCTCTTCTAGCTCTGCCACCTATCAGTTTTCAGAGACAGAGTTACTAATTTCTGAAGATGACTAAAAGAGGAGGGAAGATAAAACGAATCGAACCACAGGGTGCTGACCCTGTGGATGGAAATTCGATGGTGAGAAGAATGTTTGTCCAAGTAGGGTGGTATTCTTTGTGCACCAAAGTAGGAAGCTCTCACTTAGGATTAGCTCAAGAGTTTGAAAACTCATTCAATGGAAATGAAGCCACAGTCTATGGTCTTACATTGGAGGTTTCAGCAGATTCAATTGCTGAGGCATTCAACCTTCCACAGGAGGGAGAGAGGTGGTTTAAATGTCAGGTTATCACTGGAGGAGACCTCAACAGTTTCCTCAAGGATTCACACAGAGATCCCAACTGGGCCAAAGTAATTCCAAGCATCTACCTCAAAAATGAATGGGAAGAAGCTCTTGAAATCATCAATATTTACCTCACCTATGAAATGAGGTATACAATAGTGTTTCTATCATATGAGGTTTCGTTTCATGTTGAAAGCATGAAGACCCTCAATTTTCCATAATTTTTGCTGAAGAGTCTGAAAAAGATGTCATCCAGTATCCAAACACATATTGCTGCTTTAGAATACAACTTGTATAATCAAGCTCTCATCAAGGTGTTAGTTGAAGAAGAGTTAAGGAAAATAAATCAGACATGGGGCCATTTCTTGTTTTACAGGGCAAGCCAACCTGCACCTACACCTCCATCCTCACAACAACACCCTCAACCTGCAAAAAGAACCAAGAGGAAGGATAAAAAGGAGAATTTTCATAAAACCAAAGGCATAAAAGAAAATATGTCTTCAATCAAGGTTGAGAGAAAGTTCAAGAAATGAGAGAGCTCCTTAGTTAATAAACCCAAGTCTATGAAAATGGCGCCCCCCATTCCTCCTTTTCCTAGTGTCTACACTAGAGCTCGAAGAGGAAGGTCTACAACTGCAGAGAAATCTAAAGCATTGATGCTACCGAAAATTATGGAAGCATACATTCAACATAAAATGCAGAAAGAGTATCAACTCACAAAGTCTGATGAAGAACTCCTCAAAGATGCAGGGTATGAGATCCGTAGCAAGAAGAAGAAACAGGAAGCCAAACCTGTTGCTGGTACCAGAAAAATACATACCAGAGACAAAAAAAAGTTCAAGCTCAAGTCCAAGGCTCTGCACATTCCAAGTTTATTGACATAGGTCATTGATATAGAAGGAAAATATTAAGGGTCAAAGACAAAGGAATCTAAAAAGAAAGATAAAAACAAAACCCCTTCAGAGCAGCACACAAAACCCTAAAAAAAAAGAAATATACAAAAGGGTTCAAAGGACGAGAAGGCCACTGTCAAAGAAGTAGCCACAAGAACAACCAGATCAAGATCAGTTTTTGACAACAAGACAGACTTGGACAAGCTTGCCGAAGCTGCAACCCACATGCAAGAAAGGTAAAAAGGTTTTCTGATAAAACACCTTTTTTCTTATCAATTGAAAATTTTGAACAACAAATCAAATGTTAAAGTGTATAAGTATGCACAGTTTTTTCAAAATTTTCTATGCATTTTTGAAAAAGAAACATAGTGCTACCAGAAATTCCAGTAGCGTTACAATTTTTTTGCAGTTACAGTTTTTTATCGGAATTTCCGGTAGCGTCCGTTTTAACTGATTTTGACACATGTCAATAAAAGTTTCGAGCCAGTTCAGGAAGGATAAAGACTCATAACCAAATGGATATAAAAAGTGATGGTGAAAAGTGGTTATGAGTTTGTTGGAGGTCATATTAAATTAAGATACATGGTTATTTAAAGACCAAAGACATAAAGAGACAAACTAACAGAAAAAGGGGCAACATGACAACACACTGAGTAGTTCAGCCCAGATTTCTTCTCTTCTTTCTTCTACATCTGTCCTTTCAGTTAGATTTCGATGGGATATGGTTGTAATGTCCTATGACACATATGTAATTTTAGGAGTAGTTTTTCCTTATTTTTAGAAGAGATGAAGTTGGTGCCTCTCTTTCTATATATATCATTTGTAAATACCATTTCCAGGTTGGATGTTGGTCTACCTAAAGACTGAATATAATAAAGAAAAGCATTTTTACTTCATGCTGGACGATTTTGTGATTCAAGGACCATCCAATGTATGGTGTGTCTTCTTTCTTTGTTAATTTCTTCTAATTATGAGTTGCAAAAACTAGTAAGGCGTGAGTGAGAAACTGTTAAAGGATTAATGGTAAATTATCTGCTTTCAGCTTCCTGCAAATCATATATGTGTTGTAGAACATGTTAGTGAATATTTCATAAAGGATTTGTGAAATAATTTATGCGTGCAATCTATTTTCTAAATGTTGTTTACTTTGCATAAACATAGTGTGTGTAAAGAGCCATCATTATAGTTGTGTGACTGATTTAGGATATGAATATTTCCTAGAATAGGTACCAGCTATCCATATTCTTCATTTGTTACACTTTTCTCCCTATACTACCAATTTACCCATACAATTTATACTTGCCACAACTTTCCAAATGCATGAAAGCCTCAAAGAATATAAAAATAATTTCAAAATATTTGAGAAGACATCCCACCACTAAAAAAAAACCTTTAAATTTGAAATGAACTCTGATGTGTAAGGCTTACTCCTTTTGCAGTCAAGGAGTGACTCCTTGCGCTAACAATCTCCATGGTATGCTGATATTGTTCATGTTTTGCAACACTTTAATCCTCCTCCCAGCTTTCCTAGTAGTAAAGCTAGATCTTTGAAGTCGAAGGCTCTTAAGTATTGCATCCTTAACAATGTTTTGTATTGGACAGATTCGGGCGAAGTGTTGTTGAATTGTTTGGTAGAAGGAGAAGTTGAAAAAGTGATGAATGAATTTCATAAAGGTCACTGTGGTGGTCATATTTTCTGGAAGACTACAACAAATAAGACTTTGAGGGCTGGATTCCATTGGCCAAGTTTATTTTCAAATGTTTATAAGACTATCATGAGCTATCATGAATGTCAGATTTTTCAAGGAAAAATAAAGCTTTTGCCGCTGCCCTTAGAACCCATCGCAGTACAAGCACCCTTCAAGCAGTGGGGTCTTGATTTCATTGGCGAGATACATCCTCCATAATTAGCTCAACATAAGTGGATACTCACTGCCACTGATTACTTCACAAAGTGGATTGAAGCCATTACAACGAGGCAAACTACAAATACTATCATTATTCGGTTTTTGGAAAGCAATATCTTGTCCCCTTTTGGCTGCCCACAGAAAATTATTAATGACAATGCAACTGCCTTTAAGTCTAAGAAAATGATTGAATTTTGTGATAAATATCACATAAGAATTGGTCATTCTACAACATAATATCCTCAAGGGAACGAGTTGGATGAATATTCAAACAAATCCTTGGTGAATATAATCAAGAAATTGCTGCAAGAGAACAAGAGAAATTGGCACAAGAAGCTCATAAATTCTCTATGGGCGGACAACGTTAGCATGAAGAGATCAATCGACATGTCACCTTTCCAACTTGTGTATGGTGTTGACACAATGTTTCCCACTTCTTTATCTGTCCTAGTGATAAAAATTCTGCAATAGATCGATAATGAACCAAATGATATCCATCGAAGAATCAGTCAAATGATTCATTTAAAACAGAAAAGAGAAGAAGTTTTCAATCACACTTCAAAACTTCAAGAGAAAATCAAGAAAATCTATGACAAGAAGACCAAATCTGATGATCTCAAAGTAGGAGTTGTTGTTCTTTGGTGGGATGCCCGAAATGAAGACAAAGGTAAGCACAGTAAGTTTGATAATCTATGGAAAGGTCCATACAAGTTTACAACATTCAGAGGTAATAAAGAATTTTTGTTAGAAGATCTTGATGGGCAGGAAATTATGGGAGGACCGTTGAATGGCAGGTTTGTCAAATATTACCTTACCTAAGCTTGAAGAAAAAGGTTCACTTTCATTGTAAATATCACTTTTATTTGCTATCAAGCATAAGAAGTTGTTGCAAAAGTTTGAAGCCCAAGGAGAAGGCCATGAGACTTCTATGATCAACTGATGTTTTTCTTTCAAAAATTTCAAAAAGTTCAGTTAGTTTTTTGAGTCAAAGTTATTTTATGTTTTAGGTAATGATTTCAGTTTGTTGAAGTTTTTTTAGTTTCCAGTTTTGACTCCATTGCCCAATGGATGAGGCCACCTGATCTACAGTGTTCCGAAACACCTCTCAAAGGAGCTGCCATCCTTAGCTGGAGCCAATGTTAGTATCAAATATTGAGTGATTAAAAATACTCTTTTGAGGTTTACTTAGTAGTGGTCCTAGGTCAAAATTTTATATTTTCAAGTCAATTTTCAAATAAAATTTTGTTCACTGAATATGTATAGGTCTAAAATTCTACTCCCTCCACTCTATTCATGGTCATTATCATTTTAGAGGTCATGTCATCCATTATCATCTAGAGTCTTAGGTCAGTCACCATGCTTTCACTTAGGTTAGTGTCTAGGTGTCTTTTGTTTCGCCACCATAAATGTCCAAATTCTGTCATAAAGAAGGCGAAAAAAGAGTCATTTTCACCATACAAGTTATCTTCAAAAGGAGTTAGCATAGGTCATTCACCATGCTTTCACTTAGGTCAGTGTCTAGGTGTCTTTTGTTTCGCCACCATAAATGTCCAAATTCTGTCATAAAGAAGGCCAAAAAAGAGTCATTTTCACCATACAAGTTATCTTCAAAAGAAGTTAACATAGGTAGAAAAATAAATAAAGATAATTTGTCTTCTCTCAAAGCAAGTTACATTATAAAATTGTTCAAAAAGCAAAGTTTTTCTCAAAGTTCATGATTTCGCTAAAAGACAAAAAAGGTTCTTTATGATGTTACAAAGGGAAAAAGTGACTTCCTCAACTAATTTTATCCTTTCTTATTCAATATAGCTCCTCTCTCACCTTTAGAATAATCCACAACTGCTAAAGGTGGAAGAAAACCAACGAAATTTGCAACCAAACTCATTCTGTTACGCTTCTGGAAGGTAACACGACATTTCTGCCAAAGGTGATGCACTTTTGGGTTTTAGCCTCCAAATCAGTCATTCAAGCTTCAAAACAAGTGCAAAAAGATTCAGAGGCCTCCTAATCAGTAAGTGGACACTCTCAATACCTCTCTGAAGTCAATTCATCAACATATGAGTGGATTGCCTCCTTAGGGTTTTGCTCCACTACGTTTTTAGTGCCTTTCATCCTTGTTTGGTTTCAGTTATTTAAACCCTCATCCCACCATCTAAGGCCTTCAAATATATTCCAAAGACCCTATCCTAATACTCCCTATCACTCACAACCCTCTTTACCATTATTTTCATCAAAACCCTAATTTTCCACTACATTTCCACAAGAAAACTAGGAAATCCATGTGTTTTCACATTTTGGTCAATCTCCTCATACTCATTTCAAGAAATTTAACTTGTAGCCTAAAGCTAACACATCACCCTACCTCCTCAATTTTTTGGGGAATTTTCCTTAGCTTCCTTACACCTCATCTCAGCCCCTAGAGTCACCCTATCCCTATCCCCTGTTTTCCCAAAGTCCACTTTCCCTCCCACTCCATCTAGCTAGGGTTTCATCCTGTTCACAAGAACTATATAGGGTGAAAAGAAGATTTATAAGGGAGGCCACCATTCCAGGTTTGAGCCATCCAGTTTTCAAGAACTCAATTCTTCCCCTTATGCCAAGAGATGTTTTGAAAACATTGGTTGTTTGAAGTTTTGTGAGAGAATCATGGAGGTAGTCTGTCATGCTCTATTGACTAGCCTTTTTTCCACTAACTTCAATAGAGACACGACTATCATAGCACGAATTGAATTAAATTTATCATTAGATGCTACCAATTCATCAATAGGTATTCCAAATGAAGGAGAATTCTGGTTCAAAGGCATGGAATTGGACCTTAAGAACTACACAATGTTCCTAAATCCTCATTTCAGAGATGAACCTGAGCATGTTTTCCCTTTCAGGCATTTAATTGATAAGTATGCCCCATTTATGAAGCTAATAATGAAATATTTTATGTGTGAAGGGATATTTTGAAGACTGTACCAATACTATGTTAGGTTACTAATGCACTTCAGAGCCACCAAATCACGTAATTTGTGTAAATATTTATTCAGGAGTTTGGTCAAAATGGTGGAAAAGGTACAAAGAAAAGGTAAAAATCATCATCCTAGTTTGTTCCACCATGGTTTGGTCAAGCTAGTTGTTTTGCACTAGCTCTCAGCAAACAATATGTCCTGGGAAACTTTCATGAAGAAAGTTGAATCAAAACCTAGTACTGGTCCACCTATTGTTCATAGCACATCATCATCTTCAACACAAACAAAGGAGGTTGGCTCTTCAAGAAGGTAAGCAAAGGTTTAAAAAGCGCCTAGGGTTGAGATCACTCAGACCTATGAGAAGTGTAAGAGGACGTTTTTTTCTTCTAAGACCATCAAAGGTGTACTTGCACATGAAGCTACACCTAAGAAAAGACAAACATTAGAGCAACCATCTAGTCATGATGGCGCGTCACCATTGCAACAACATGATGAACAAGCACCCCTATAGGTTGACATGGCAGAGCATGTGAAGGAAAATTTAGCCGAGGAAATCATAAAGGAAAAATATGCAGAGATAGCAGAGTTGAGGGAGAGCTTCTCAAGGGAAAATTTTCACATCACCTTCTTACAACAAGAGAATCTACAGTTAAAAGTGAAGAAACTCTTCCAAGACAAGCCAAAGGCGCATATTGAGGCAGAAAAAGGTAAAGGAAAATAACTGGTATATGATAATCAATTGGAGGATACAAAATTTGAAACAAAAGAAAGGAGACCAAGGACAAGAGGTCTCAAGAGGGCGCTTGAGAAAGAAAAAAAATCAGCTCCTTCGTCAGGTTTGCTAAATTTTGATGAATTAATTACTACTGAAATCAATCAAAATAGAGAGTATTGGCTTAACAGGATGAATGGACATCTTGAGAATCTTTTGAAGAAATAAAAAAATAACAATGACCTTCGAAGGCATATGGAAAACCATTATTGCGCTAGAAACAAAATCTCCCAAATCACGCTGAAGCAATTGAAGAAAAAGCTCAAGGAAAACCAAATGAAGCTCAAGGAGAATGATAACTTGGACCTACTTCCTGAGGCATCCTTAGCTATTTAGATTATCATCCACATGTGTCATAAAACTAATTTTGAGATATTTTGAGCATTTTGGTGATTTTTTGGAAATTTATAAATTTGGCTTTCACATAAGCGTGCACGACGCTTTTTATCAGGGCACTCAAATGAAGGATGGATTATGTAGATGGATGGATTTTCACTTGTACATTCCATATCAGGTCCTGGATTTTGATGACACCTCTTAATTGTGGAGAAAAATCCCAAAAAATTCCTCTTTTTCATGTTTATGCCAGTGATTTTTACCAGGCGCGACACTTCTGGATTGAGGTTGGGAGAATCAAGTTTTGAAGGTATTCCTGAGGGTTTTTCTCAGTTTTAAAGTTTTATTGGAAAATAGACACATAAGTCTACCTATCCAAACATTTATACTTGCAAATATATGTTTTAAAGTGGGTTAAACTAACCTCTAAACAAGCGCGATGCTTCTACTGGAGAGGCGTGATGTTTCTGTAAATGGCGCTACGTTTCTTCATTGGATTCCCTTTGGACAGTTGTCAAGCCAGGAAAACTCTAGAATTTGAATTTTAGCTGTCCCATTAGGTGTAATTTGGGTAATTGAGTTTTTTTTTCCTCTTGTGATGATGAAACATGTAATTAAATGAAGGAGACACACACTCCTAGTCTTTAGCTGAATTTGAGGGAATGGTTTGTAACTCCCCTCGATTATAGGAAGTGACTCATCTGATGTAATTATGATTTTTTTTGGATAGGATTTCGACCCTATGAGGTTTCATGAATCTTATTTCCTATATGTAGTCCAAATCAAGCCATTTTGAAGGGTTGGATAGTTGTTATTTGCAGTGGAGCTATTGTACAAGTTTTTTTTTGAATGAAATGAAAGACAATGTTTTAGACATAGTGTTGAGACTCCATTGGTATGCCTTTGAGAATTTGTTTTTTCTTTGTAATCTTATCAAGTTTAATGTTATGTTATCCTCATTTCACATATGCCCTTCAATATGTTAATCTTATCAGTATATAGACAGAAATCATGCTTTCCATGCTCTGTTTTAATAAGATTTACATGAACATGTCTCAGCTCTTTCGATGAATGAATTCATTTTAATGCTCATTCTGAATATCTCTGTTCACCCTATACACAATGAAAAATTAATCATGTTCATAATCTTACCTAACTGGCCTCATCTTTGCCTTTGCAATATAACCTTTGAAATATGACCTAAACCTTGGACCTAGTACCCTAACTATCATTCCTATCCAGCAAAAACTCAAAACAAGAAAAACCCCGATTTACTAAAATTTAATACCTAACCTAAGATCATTATACATCCAATCATCTCACTGACTGCTAAAGTGACATTGAGAGAGCCCTCTCTGGTTTTGTTAGGGTTAGCTACCTAACCTAGAGATTGGTTTGTGGTTACGTTCCTTCAGTTCCATTCTCAGCCTTAGGAATCGGGGGAGTGATAACACCAACCACCAAGAAAACCACATTCGATCAATTTTCGATGGTAAGATTATATTCTTGCAAAGTTGAGGCGACTGATTCGGCTTCAGAAAACAAAACCCTAGCCTCGTGCACTATCAGGTCCTCCTTCAAAAAGTAGATAATGTAGTTATCAATTATATATATATATATATATATATATATATATATATATATATATATATATATATATATATATATATATATATATGTTAGGGCTTGTTAGGCGTGGCGTGTTTTCCTACAAATTTGATTTTTATTTTACCATATGTGATAATACCATGGCATGGATGGAAACCCACCACCCTATATATGAAAATATATATATATATATATATATATATATATATATATATATATATATATATATATATGTACATATGTATATATATATATATATATGTACATATGTATATATATATATATATATGTACATATGTATATATATATATATATCTACATATAGATATCTATATATATATATATATATATATATATATATATATATATATATATATATATATATATATATATATCTACATATAGATATATATATATATATGTATATATATGTATATATATATATATACATATATATATGTATATATATATATATACATATATATATGTATATATATATATATACATATATATGTATATATATATATATATATATATATGTATATATATATATACATATATATATGTATATATATATATATATATATATATATATATATATATAACTTTGAAAAAAAAATACATATATATATATATATATATATATATATATATATAACACAAGAAAAAATCAAACTTTCTATTATAAATAGATAGTCACATAGCATATGCATAGCATTTCTGATCAACTCCATTTCTCCTTCTATTCGAAGAAGAAAAGTAGTCTCAACTGCTTTGAATACCTGAAAGGTATCTCAAAAGTAACCTGTCCAAAATTAGCCTTTAAAGGGCACAATCCTCCAGTCACATCTCCCAGTTTTTAATTCGAAACAGAGATGGTGATGAGAATGATTATGTGCCTGCAGAAGCCAGGGCTTCCTTTCCATAACAAAAACAGAGGAAACCGACAGTAAAAACTATCCCGATCTCCTATTATAAGACAGTTTTCCAAAGGAATCCTAAGACATCCCTAGTGAGGAAAACAATCTTGAGACTCACCAAAAGTTTGTGTAGTAGTTTTAATGTTTGATTCGAAACATAAAATACATAGCAAAAAAAGACAGTAGAATGTATACACAGAAAAAGCAGGAGGGATCTGTTATCCAAAAATGGGTTGTTCCAAAGGATGAACAACCCCGTTTTCCATCTCTGTCACTGTCCAGGTCCCCATAGCTTGTACAAAACCTTCTTTAGATAGACGGTCTGCGTCCTGGTTCTGTTCCCTGTAAATGTGGCAACCAATGATCTCAGTGAAAAAACATTTGATCTGAAGAATTTCTTTAAGAAAAGGTAGCAAAAAATAATTTCTGCATTGTTGAGTCCCATTAAACCATTTCACAATGTTCATAGAATCACCAAAGATCTGGATCTTCCTCAATTGTCTTAAAGTTAGCCAATAGAGAAGGTAATGTAAGGCTTTAAGTTCAGCGAAATTATTTGTCCCTTGTCCAAGGCCAACTAAAGCTCGCAGGGACTTTTCTGGGGATAAATGGATGACCAAACCAGCTCCACACCTCCCATTAATGTCAGAGGCTCTGTCAAAAAAATCCCAAGGAACTCCTTCCCTGATGTGTTCTGGCTGGATGCAACGAGGTGGGGTAGGACCAGATGGAGTTGGGATACTGTCATAGATGGCCGCACCTTCCACAACCAATCGACCAATTGGGAAAGGAAGATCTTGGAAGATTACCCGGTTTCTTGCTATCCAGGTGCCCCAGGCAATCAAGAGAGGGATCGTATGAAATTTGTCATCAGGAGCTTCCTCCCACCACCGGGACCAAGCTTGCTGGATATTTTCTCCTTCCCATCTGATTGGGGTATTAATGAGCCTTAAAGATTGGGCCAGGGACTTACATTAAAGGGGCAGATTAAAAAAATATGAGGAGCAGTTTCCTCCCTATATTTGCATAAAGAGCACCATCCCGGACCTATTTTCCCCCTCTTTTGAAGAAAATCCAATGTTGGCACTTTATTTTGTAAGATGCACTAGAAAAAAAGCTTAGTCTTTGCTGGACATTTCAGCTTCCAGATTGGTTTGGACCACCAGGCAGGGGCCTCCCACCCCTGTTGGGACATCAACCATTTATAGCCCATCTTCGGAGAGTATAATCCTGACTGTGCATGTACCCATCTGAGCTCATCCCTTGAATCAGTGATCCTAATAGAGGAGTTTTGGAAGTTTAAACAGAAAATCCTCCATTATTCCATCCATCTTTCTTCAAGGTGAAGATCCGTTCCAGTAAGCCATCCTTGCCTCAGAAGAGATGAGGACCGATGATCTGCCAGCTGACTAAGGTTGTGGAAGTCCCTGTCGTTTAGGAAGGTTACCAAATCTTGAGACAGGGAGAAATTTGCTGAACACCCGACCCATGGGTTGCGCCCAAGCCTCACCTGTGCTCCATCTCCCACATTCCACGCTAGGCCCTATTCAATGGTTTGAACTGAGGCCACCACAGCCTTCCAGACCACAGAGGATTTTTTAGAGAATTTTTGTGGCATACGGACCCATTCGAGAACTGAACCCTGTTCAATGTATTTCCTTTTTGTAACAGTCGACCAAAGCGAGTCAGTCGAAATAAGTCGCCAGGACAACTTGGCTGCTAGAGATTTCGAGAAAGAGGGTAGATTCTTGATACCCCAACCTCCCCATTCCTCGGGTCAAATGATTTTGTCCCATGCTACCCAAGGAGTAACATGTTCCACTTTAGAACCAGCCCAAAAGAATCTACTGCAAAGCTTGTCTATGGAGGCTAGAATACCTTTAGGGACCCAAATAAGACTAGCCCAGTACACCGGGATTGCCATTAGGATAGACTTAATTAAAACTAGTCTCCCTGCCCTAGATAGCCATTTGTGACTCTAGTGATTTAGCTTTTTTTTCAGTTTTAACAAGAAGCCACTTCCAATCCTGGATCTGGTATTTATCCGGTTTGAGGTGGAACCCCAAATATTTAAAATTATCTTGTAGGGATTTAATTTCAAAATGGAGGAGGGCTTCAATTCAACCCACCTCCTCAAAATATAAACCCAAAGTGGTTAGGGTCGATTTTTGTTCATTTATTTTGAGTCCTGTTGCCTTCAAGAAAAGATCCAAGATAATATTGAGGGTACGTTAGTCCTCCACACCTCTGTTTCTAAACAGAGGGATATCATCTACAAATAGCAAATGAGTGACCCAGTGGTTAACCACAACTTCTATTCCTTTCAGCTCACCTTTTCTCTTTTATTTGCGAATCATTAAGCTAATTCCCTCAGAAGCCAACAGAAAGAGCAGGGGTGAGAGAGGGCACCCTTTCCTTAAGCCTCTCTCAGGATTGAAGAAAGAAGTAGCAGCTCCATTTATCAAAATTGCAATAGAGGACAAGGTAACACAACTCATGACCCATCTGAAAAAATCGAATCTGAACCCAAGGTGAGTAAAAAAAAGTCACAAATACAACCAACTTATTCTGTCATAAGCCTTTGAAAGGTCAATTTTTACAATTGCCCCTTTCTTACCACTTCTCTTAAGTCTATGGAGGGATTCTTGGGCGACTCCCACTGCTTCGTGAATCTGTCTTCCATCCAAAAAACAAAATTTTTCAGAGGAGATATGCTTGGATAGAAAAGGTTTAATTCTTGAGGCAATGACTTTTGCAATAATTTTGTAGACACAAGTGCACAAGGAAATGGGCCGAAAGTCATAAAAGGAGTCTGTATGATCGGATTTAGGAATTAAAGCTAGGAAGGTTGCATTGAAAGGCTGAAAGATAGTCCTAGAGCTCCTAGATTCCTCCACTACAGCTACCAACTCATCCCCAATAGATTCAAAAAAGTGTTGGAAGAATTCTACAGTCCATCCATTCGGTCCTGGGCTCTTGTCCTTCTGCATAGCCTTAAGAATGTCTTCCACCTCCTGCTTAGAGACAGGTTCCATTATGGAATCATTACCCTCTTCATCAATGTAGCTAGGGAAAAAATGGGCCACTCTGATTACTTACGCTATAGAAACTTCCACAGGAGCTCTAAACAGAGCTTTAAAATGATTTATACAAAGGGTCGCCAGTTCTTCAAAGGATTTGGCCATTTCACCATCCTCCTTTAGAAGTTCCCAAATGGTATTAGAGTTTTTCTTGCCTTTAGCATAATTCTGGAAGAACTTTGTGTTTTCATCTCCTGCTTGCAACTAGATGGCTCGGATTTTCAACCACCAACTTTCTTCCCTAAGTTGAAGAATTTGTCTACGAGAGGCTTCCAACTCCTTAATTTTGGCCCTTGACTCCAAAGAGGCATAACCGACGCTATCTGGGTCTTCAAACCTGTCTAATTCAGAGTTTACCTTCTTGAGATCCTCCTCCTCCTGTAATTTCTTCTAGAGGGCCCATTCTTTGGTGGCACACTTCATTCTATTGAGGTTGTTCATAAAAAGGGAACTTCTATTTTCCTCACAACTGAAATTGTCCTTCCTCCATGTAGTATGAAAGAGATTATTATAAGATTCATCCTTTAACTAGGAAGAATTTAATTTGAACGGGATTCTCGGTTTCTTGCCATCTCCTTTCATTTCCAGAAAAATTGGGAAATGATTAGAAATACCCCCCTCCCCGACCTAGTGTCTGTAAACCAAAAATTTCTCCACCCAAGCTTCACACAAAAGAAAACGATCCAGCTTTTTGGTCACCCAATTAGCCCCTACTCGTCGGTTTCTCCAAGTAGGTTGGAGTTTGAGAAGGGGGACATCCACCAGATGAGATATCGCCAATTTGTTCCAAAAAAACTCAGAGAGGGGATCCGGTCTGGCGGAAACTCCCCATGATTCAAAATCCCATAAGGAGAAATTTAGGTCTCCATGTAGAAATTTGAATAACTGATATATTATTCACTGAGATTCTCCTGATCACACACTATTTTAGCTTCACGCATAATACAAAATCTCTTCTACCATTGATCATCACATGTGGAAATAAAATCAATTGCATGCACACATTAAAACCACAAACAATCACACATATGAACACAGTATTTAATGGGAAAGCTTAAAGCTGAAAACCCCAACTATCTGTATATTATATGTCATGGAGATCATGTAAAAATCATAGTACAAAGCTCTTTGCAAGCTCTCAGCACTACCTCACTTGCTACACACTATCAAGCTAGATCTAGCAAAACTCATGCTCCAACCTTTTGCCACTTGATAGCCAACCTCTATTGCGTTTTCAATGCTATGGGATGGCTTCATTAAATAGATAAACCACCTGGCTTGAACTGCGCAATCCTCATGGGCTACTCCACCTATCTGTGTGTTGCAAATAGCAATTGTATAGTCACAACTGATAGTTAACCTGCTCTTTCACCTATCTCTGCACTGGTCTCCACTGAAACTATCCATGCACTGAAGTTAACTAATGCATTCTTTAGTTGATTAATGAGTTTTATAATTAGTGAATTAATTAATAATTAATTCACAACACTCTCACTAATTGTATCAATTAGTTAAACTAAATACAAATAGCTCAACTATGTTTAGATTAGTTAAACTGAATACAACTCCACTAACTTCCTCAATCAACTCCACCAAACTCTGTCACATGAGTTCTAACTGAAGTATCCATGCAATAGCTCCACTTAACCCTCATGAATAGCGTAATTCCTTTTGTCAGCTCCTGTGCCACATCTGTGCACTTAACTGAAGTGCTCCAAGAGAATAAGATAATGTTTAGAGTCCAAATATTATTAAGAGCTAATAATATTCGACATATTTATTTTTAGACTGGCAATCTAAAAATAGATTCCGCCCAATATGTCTAAAAATAGAAGTCCATCTATTTTTTCCGACTTGACCAACCATCCACAAATAGCATCCTGCAAATCATAGAACATGATCCATATGTCTAAAAATAGACATAGTCTAAAAATAGACTTTGCGCCAAAAATAGCCTGCGGGCCCACTTAGTGAAGGCGACTTCTTTCCACTAAGCTCATCATCTTGTTGAAATCTCAACACTCCCTCTCAACAAGATAAGGATTATCTGCAACCCCTATCCTGCCCCTGTGGTATTCGAATTTTCTCCTGGTGAGCGCCTTCGTCAAGATATCAGCATCCTGATCCTCCGTAGGAATGTATGAAAGTAACATGATCTTCCGCTGCACACAATCTCTGATATGATGATACCGATCCGTGAAGCCATGCCGCCTCAACTCATCCTCCTGTTTGTACCATGATCCATATCCCGATGTGCCTCTGAGATATCTCAATACATGCTTGCCTGCCTTCCAGTAGAGCTTGGTAGGCTTAACCATAGCTTGTGAAAGCTGGTTAACAGCATAGCATATGTCGGGTCGTGTATTGACCATATACATAAGCGACCCCACCAACTGTCGATAAACAGTGGCATCCACTACCTCCGCTGAAGTAGCATCCTCCTTCCTCCATCCACCAGGAAGAGGAGTATCAACAGGCTTGCGGCCATGCATGTTGAACTTCTCCAGTATCTCCCGGGCATACTTACCCTGAGAAACAAATAGTCCACCACTGCGCTGCCAAATTTCCAATCCCAGGAAATAATGAAGGAGGCCCAAGTCCTTCATCTCAAACTCTTTTGCAAGATCCTCCTTGCATGAGAGTATCAACAGCTCATCACCTGTCAAAATCAAATCATCTACATAAAGTACAATGATCAACAACTTACCCTCCACCACAATCTGGTATAGGCTAGGATCCGCCTCACTCTTGGAGAATCCAAGTCTGGTGAAATAACTGTCTATCTGTGTGTACCAAGCACGAGGTGCTTGTTTCAACCCATACAACGCTCTTTTGAGCCTGAACACATGCAACTCACTGCTGAAAATCTCAAAACCTTCGGGCTGCTCTATGTACACCTCCTCTTCAATGACTCCATTGAGGAATGCAGTATTCACATCCATCTGATGAATGTGCCACCCCGTTTGCGCTGAGAGAGCAAGGATAGTTCGTATGGAATAATACCTTGCGACAGGTGCAAAGGTTTAAAAATGAACATGATCCATATGTCTAAAAATATACATAGTCTAAAAATAGACTTTGCGCCAAAAATAGCCTGCGGGCCCACTTAGTGAAGGCGACTCCTTTCCACTAAGCTCATCATCTTGTTGCAATCTCAACACTCCACCAATTATTAGATTTGGGTGGGAGAGGAAAGAAGACCTGAAGAAAGAGGTCCAGAAGCGTTCCCTGTCCACGCAGGGTCCATAAATGTTCAACGAGAGGAAAGAGAGGCTTAGTTCAATTGAGACGAGTTCTAAAGCCAAACAATTTTCTGAACCCCAGGAGGAGATTTCTCTAAGCTTCTTCGAATTAAAACTTGAAACCACACCCCCAGATTTGCTTGTCACGTCAAGATCATGAAAAACCGAGCCAGGCATCATTTTAGAGAGAACAATGATCACTTCATCCCCTTTCCCCAAGGTTTCCTGCAACATAATGACATCTGGATTTTGGGAGAGAATAAGTTCTCTAAGAGCTAGCTTTTTTGGCTAGCTAGCTAAGCCCCTACAGTTGAAAGAGAGAAAGATCATTGAAAACCTTGGGGGGGTGGCCGCTCTGCTCTAAGCACCCCAGGGATTGAAATCTGCCTCCCATCAGCTATATCAACGAAAAACTTCAGCTGGGCCTTGGACAGGTTGGATTTTCTTCCCCTCAACTTCCTTGGCCCACATGCCATAGGGTCCGAAGCAAGCCCACCTATAGCCATCCCTTTCCCTTTTCGATTGGCCAAAGGTCTAAGGTTATAAGGAGGGTTTTTAGGAGCAGGAACTTGGGCTCTAGGGGGGTCCGGGTCAACCTCAGAGGGGGAAAGGATAGGCTTAAAGGGATTTGGGATAGAAAGGATGACACTGTCTAAAGACAAATTAGATAGGTTTAAGACAAAGAGATCATTAAGGATCTGCCTGGAAGGACCAGGCCCAGCAAAATTAGATAAAGAGTAACTAGCAGAGGAGCATAAGGAGAGAGGAGGGATGAGAGACATACCCGCCTGAGACACCCCAACAATTCCAGAGACTGGGAGGGGAACCAGGGAGGTCGCCGGAATGTCTGGGGATGGGGATGAAGTGATAGCCCCCATTGCTTGAACCTGCACCAAGGTCTCCACACTTTCTGGGATCTTCACCTGCTCAGTAGAGTGTATGAAAACCTCCTGCTCCTGACCGTCTTCTTCATTCAAAGAGGTATCCTCCTTCTTGCAGGGTTTCTTCTGTCTATGGCATCATCAATGGCCCAAAGGGCATTCCTTCGCCAAGTGCCCATACTTATGGCAACGATTAAAGCTTAAAGGGAAGTTCTCGTAGTCCAGCGGCTACAGAAATTCTAAGTCCTTGTACTTCAGAGTCATAGCATCCGCCAAACCCTCTCGGGGGTTAAGGCTAACCAGGATCCGAGCCACACTCCAGTCCCTTGATTGAATATAGGATTTTTTCACCTCCAAGAATTTTCCTAGGGTGTTTCCAATGGAAATGAAAACTGAATCTGTCCAGAACTACATCGAGAGGCCAGGGAGTTTGACCCATACCGGGGACTCCGCCATCTTTTTTTTCTATGCATCGAATAAGGGGGTCCATCGACGGAAGAGGATTGGTCTCTTCCCGAAGAACCAATTCCTTCCCAGAACCCAATCTACATGGTATTTACAGTTAAATCTGATACTGAACCACCCTCTAGCCAAAATTTTTATCTCTGTGGGCTGACCCGGGGCTTATTTCTATTCATTAAGGACCCAGTCAGAGATATAATCTGCCGAATACTTCCGGCCTCTCACTCTTCCAACCAGAATAGTTTTTGAAGCTTCCATGGCTTGATCTACACTAATATCCACACCCAATAAACAACTTGGCCTATTGTCTTTCTTCTTAATGGGTTTTTATTTCTTCCTCTTGCCAACCACAACTTCCTTGTTCCCCTCCCCCTCTTCAGAAGGTGTAGTAACAGGAGCATTCATCCCAGCGGACACAGGCAACCCTAGTCGCCTTCCTTCAGAATCCTTTGGACCCTCTTCTTCCTCCCACCCTTCCTGCTGCACCCTAGACTCAAGGCCAACCCCCTTGTGCAGATCTGTCCCTTGATTTCCAGATGACGAGGCCCATGGGAGTCTGTCTACTGCTTCATTCGAGGAAACCCGAGACTGGCTATGTAGCGGAGCCACCCCCAAAGGTGCGCTTAAAACCGGCCCAACCATGCCCTATGAAAACCCTAATGCAAGAGGCGCAAAAGGCACATACACACTAGTGGAAAGGGGACCCTGACCCAAAACAGACTTACGAACCCCTGCCGGAATACCCTTAGAGAAACCTCCCTGAGATGCCCTTCCAGTAGGTCTCTCTTCTCCAAAGGCTTTGAAGCCTGCAAGCCCTTGAAAGCCGTAACTACGAACAATATCCTCAAGCCCACCAGTGAGAACAGGAAAAAAAGGGTTACCTTGAGCCGCCACCAGAGAAAAAAGCCGTGAAGTTTGCAGAGCCGATCTATCCCTGCCTTCAGACTCAGGGATATGCTCTCGAACCGGTTCAGGGAGTAGCCCCACCCTCCAAAACCTGCTCCAAGTACTCTGAAGGGTTTCTTCTAGCATACCTACCCCAGATGAAAGCCCTCCAACAACCACTTCCTCGCTGAGAGCTTGTAGTTCCGCGCGGTTGGGAAAGAAGAGTTCGAGGTTTTTCTCAGAAACATCTTGCCCCCAACAGGTAAGGAGATCTTTCGGCGCTGGCTCAAGCTCAACAGATTTGCTGTCAAAACCCATATTTATGGCCAGCTATGCTTCTTAAACCGACACGGTGAAAACGCCAAAACCGCTCCAGAGCAGAAACCCTAACAACAAAACACTGTCGTAGGGAACAGGAAGCGCCGAATTTGGTAAACCCCATTGTTTTAGCTGGTTAATCAACCCCGTACTACCGGCCATGATGCAGGTACCTTGAGAGGAGTGCTATTTGTCCCAGGAGGTGATTCAGATTCTGAAACGGGCGTAATCCTGTCACATCAAAATGAACCTTGCCAGAGCCAGATGGCCTACGGCCGAGGCCTGAAGACTTTAGGGTTTTCATCTCCTTCCTATATATATATATATATATATATATATATATTAAATACAAATAGTTCAAATTTTCTTGCCGAAAAATAAGGGTCACTGGAAAAATTAAGCAGGCGACAAATTCTCCCGTTTCGGTGGTCGGATTCTATGCGCCGAGATTCTTCCAATTTGTTGCCTCATTAAGACTGCCACTTGTCCAAGTTTGACCATAATTTTTACCAGCTATAACTTGAGCATACAAACTCGAATGTGAGTGTCGTTTACACTGTTGGAATCAGGGTGACAGGCACTATGATCTGGTCCTTGTTTCACTTCCATACGCTGAATTTTATTTTTGAGCTATTTTCAAGGCTAATTTTATTTCTGGATCCTCCTGGATCATTCGTCCCCACTGAGGAGATTTTGGACTATGATCCTTTGCTTACGATAACTACGATCTGGTGTTGGTTTCCCTTCCATCTGATGACATTGATTTTTGAGCTATTTTCAAGGCCAGTTCTATTTCTAGATCCTATTGGATCAATAGACACAAATGCAGAGGAAACCTGGGTTTTATACTGATCCGAGTAAATTTATGATACCATTTTAACCAAGACCTTTTGCTTTGGCTAATGAGTTAGAATTAAAATTTATTAAAAGCATTAATGAACACATGCAAATATAATTAAGAGGAAATCATGTCAACAATCGCACAACAAAAATGCAAGCTGTTTAATAGCAGAGTTCATCTAGTGTGGACTACGTCTCTGGGCCTCAGTGTCTCGATGGTGTTGGCTGCTTCATTCAGTGCTAAAAATAGTGAAGATGTACATGGACATTGTTTTCTTTCCATACAAGGAAATCAACCCTCAATATGAGTGGCAAAGTCTCTCCACGAGACGTTCTGCTGCAAGGAACTCTCACTCATAATAGACCTCCTATCAGCATAACATAAACTCACACATGATGACTATGAGTATCCCACAAATGTGGCAACAAAGGGATCTCAGTCAAACATACATGGTGACAATGAGTATCTTGTCAACATGGAGACAAAGGGATCTCAACATAAATAAAACAAATCCATGATAGAAATTACATCTCACATCAAGAACAAAAAAAAAAATATCCCGCATCAAACATCAAGTAGGGATGTATACAACACAATGCATCACATAACAAAGAGACAAAGAAGTACATCATCACACTGCATATACCTCACATCTTGGAGCTAACTCAAGAAAAGGATCATAAACTGCTGGATCTGGTAGTACCATCAATATCGTGGCATCAAATATCATGAAAAGGACTTCTCACACATTGAATGTCGACACCTACAACTCCACTTTGAAAAGTAGTCGAAAAAGGGAATGGTCAAATGGAAAATCTGAATACACCATCAGATTCATGGCGTCGAATAGTGCAAAATTGACTGTCAAATTTCTGAATTATGACAAAGTGAAAATATGGGGTTACAGGAATCTTTTAGATTCCCCCTAGATTCCTCAAAGATTCCCTCCCGCGGGTCATCTGAAGATCTATTACTCAGATCAAAATTTTTTCTACGCCATCAACATCCTTGCAAACTTCTGAGAAGAATGAGTATAAATTTGACCTCATTCTGACACTGATGAGTTTCGGCCTCCAAGGAATTTGAAAGATTCCCTCAAGGTTCCTGAAGATTTTCCTCCACATGGAATATGAAAAACCGTTGCTGAAAAGGTAAATTTGGGCACACCATCACGCTCCCTACGAAATTCTGGTTAAAATGAATATAAAGTTCAATACATTCTGACACAGAGAAGTTTTACCTCCTTGGAATCAAAATATTCCCTTGGCATAAAAAAAGATTCCCTCAAACTGCGTGTCCGTCTGCCTTCCGAACTGGCCTGAGTGCACTAGTGAAAGATGGGTTTAAGTATAAATTCTAGGTGGATAAACCAACATCGGGTTTGTTGGCGTAATGGTAAATAAGGCGAGTTCATTGGAGGGAGGTCGGGGGGTCAAATCCCGACCCCTCCATAATGGTATGTTTTTTGTTTTTTTTTGCCATGTTGGGTGGGTGAGGTCCGCAACCCATGGCCTCGAACCAACCCTTTGTGACAACATGTTAATTTATGGTAACAAATTGTGTGGACCGGTAGGCGGGGTCCACTCCACGCGGCCCTCACCCAAATCCTAATCCGTTAAACCATATATATATGGTATTTGTGGGCGGAGGGTGCGACGGGGGTCATGACCCGCTGCCCCATATCAATTTAATTCTTTACATGGTGGTCCAACGGGGGTGGTGGGGGTCATGGCCCGCTACCCCTTTTTTTTTAATATTTTTTTTGATTTTATTTAACAAACAACACCTTTTTAAAAATTCGTTAATTTGACCAAAGGAGTCAAATTAATGACCCCAAAATTTTGCACGGAATCCGGCAGGAACTGGTTGGAATCTAGTCACCAGAATTTGGCGAAAATCCTGCCTCTTTAAGCTGGCCACATGGGTCAGTGAACCCTAAAATTTGACCAGCTCTAACTTTCACAAACGAACTTGGTTTGATGAACCGTTCACACCGCTGCGATCAGGACAACAAGATCTACGCTGTGGTCCTTATTCGAAAGCATTCTGACCACTTTGATTTTTGAGATTTCAAAAGCCCTCTTTGTCTTGTGTGTGTCTCTGGAGCCACCTGTATCATTCCTCCCCAATGAGGAGCTTTTAGTCCTCCAAAAGCATCAAAAAGATTCTACAACTGTTGTGTACTATGTATGCACCACCGTGTCCTGAAAAAGGTCACCCTTCCATCTACTTCACCTTTGTTCTTCAGAGCCTTAAGCGATGAACCAACACCTGCATATTCTGAAACATGTAGTACATTTCCTTGCAAATTACATGCTCAAATTGACCAACTATGACCCAAGCATCCCATACTTTCCACGAGTTTATAAGACATACTCGGTGGTCAAGTTTACATCAAATGGAATCAATAATACCCTAGCTATTAACGCAAGGCCAAAGACATCATTGTCGCATTGCAAGTGATGGAAAAAGACATTATTACCTTTAAAAAAGAAATGCAACACTTTATTTACAAGAAAAGGCCAAAATATCATGGTTGCTTAACAAGTGATGGAAAACACATCATCACTTTTACAGTTAACAATGCAACATATGATTTACAAACAAGGCCAAAATATCAGGGTTGCTTAACAAGCGATGGAAAACACATCATCAATTTTACAGTTAAAAACGCAACATATGAATTTACAAACACGGAAATGACATGCTACCACATCTAGAAAAACCATCTCTCACTTATCAAAGTGAATGGATCATCTCCCTATGGCACGTTTGCTTGTCGAACATCTGTTTCAACTGGTTCATGCATTGATGCTTCGTCCTTAAGGTGTTGCTCTGTATGGAGCCTTGAACACGTGGCTCTTTGATGGCCACTTTGGTTGCAATGGCTGCAAAATGTTTTCTTTCTCCAGACTTGCTTAACCATTTTCTTTCCCTGCTATGGAGAAGGCTTTCCATGCGTCATCCTCCTTTATACCGCCATTATTTTCCAACACTCAACAATGAAATGGTTATGTAAAACAAAAAAATGACAAGTTTTCTTATGCCATGATTTATGTTCCTGATTAGAAACATGCTTATAATGAACTTGAGAATATCGAAACTTTTTATAACTTTCATGGTGGTCTCTAGTGCGATCATGGTGATGATAGCTTGCCTCAATTCTTTCACTGCAACATGCACTTCTATCAGATGATCGTGAAGTGTTCCCATCAATCCTCTTCCCTAGTGACTTCAACAATGTTTGTTTGCCTTTGATGTCCTTATGGCGATGAGAGCTTGCCTCAACTTTCTCTTTGCAATATCCGCTGCCATAAGATGATGGTGAAGTGTTCCCATAATTCTCTCTCCTCGATGGTTTCATCAATGTCGTGGAAGCTTCTGACACCTTTGAGCATTCCCCTTCATTGTATCACAAACCTGCATAGCGAGGTCTTTGCACAACCTCTAATGGCTGAGTTATGCCTTGGCCATGAATGCCAAGTCCTCCTCCTTTGTACCCCATCCTGGTAAGGAGTCTCATGCTAGTTCCTGTAATGGGTATTTCCACACTTCCAACAGAAATGATATCATGTGAAGATGAAACTGAAGAGAAATCAACAATGTTTACCTCAGCTGTCGATTTTGAAAAATGTGAAGAGGGCTTCTCTGAGCCTTCGTTGCGCTTCACTTCCTCCAAGGCCTTTGTCGCGGCTTGTAGTTGAAGCTGCAATCACTGCTTCTCCTCCTTCTCTTCTCGTAAGAGTGTCTTTAATGCATCAAGATATGTTTGAAAAATTCTATCGTTGCACTTCAATTCTTCCAATGGCTCTGTCGTGTCTTGCAACTAAAGCTGCACTCGCTACTTGTCCTCCTTCTCCTCTTATAGAAGTGTTTTCAACTCAACGTTATTTGCTGCTTGTTTCTCATAAGCTTCATACAACATGTCCGCTTTCTCGGACACCCTGAGCATGGTCTTGTACATGTCTTTGACATCCTCCATTGCTGCACGTTCAATGGTTCACACTTGCAGTTCACATCAGCAAGAAGACCGCTCTGATACCACATGATCTAGGTAAATTTATGATACCCTTTTAACCAAGACCTTTTACTTCGACTGATGAGTTAGAATTACAGTTTATTAAAAGCATTAATGAACACATGCAAATATAATCAAGAGGAAATCATGTCAACAATCACACAACAAAAATGAAAGCCGTTTAATAACGGAGTTCGTCCAGTGTGGACTACGTCTCTGGGCCGCAGTGTCTCAATGGTGTTGCCCACTTCCTTCAGTGCTGCAAATAGTGAATATGTACATGGAGGTTGTTTGTTTTCCATACAATGAAATCAACCCTCAACATGAGTGGCAAAGTCTCTCCATGAGACGTTGTGCTGCAAGGAACTCTCACTCATAGAAGACCTCCTATCGGCATGACATAAACTCACACATGATGACTATGAATATCCCGCCAACGTGGCAACAAAGGGATCTCAATCAAACATACATGGTGAAAATGAGTATCCCACCAACATGGAGATAAAGGGATCTCAACATAAATAAAACAAATCCATGATAGAAATTACATCTCACATCAAGAACAAAAAAAAAACAAGATCTCGCATCAAACATCGAGCAGGGATCTATACAACACAATGCATCACATATCAAAGAGACAAAGAAGTACATCATCACACTGC
The DNA here is from genome assembly GCA_034641835.2 of Pinus albicaulis. Lineage (NCBI taxonomy): Eukaryota > Viridiplantae > Streptophyta > Pinopsida > Pinales > Pinaceae > Pinus > Pinus albicaulis. The sequence continues at coordinate 1,211,285,554 of CM076583.1, forward strand.
ATATACCTCACATCCTGGAGCCATCTAAAGAAAAATATGATAAACTACTGGATCTGACTGTACCATCAATCTCGTGGCGTAAAATATCATGAAAACGACTGCTCACACATTGAATGCTGACACCTGCAACTCCACCTTGAAAAGTGGCCGAAAAAGGGAATGGTCAAATGGAAAATTTGAATACACCATCAGATTCGTGGCATTGAATAGTGCAAAATCGACTGTCAAATTTCTGAATTCTGACAAAGTGAAAATCTGGGGCTACATGAATCTTTTAGATTCCCCTTAGATTCCTCAAAGATTCCCTCCTGCGCGTCATCTGAAGATCTGCTGCACAAATCAAAATTTTGTCTGCGCCATCAACATCCTTACAAAATTCTGAGATGAATGAGTATACAGTTGACCTCATTCTGACACTGACGAATTTCGGCCTCCAAGGAATCTGAAAGATTCCCTTAATATTCTTGAAGATTCTCCTCCACAGGGAATCTGAAAAAATGCTGTTGAAAAGGCGAATCTGGGCGCACCATTGTGCTCCGTGTGAAATTTTGGTTAAAATGCATATAAAGTTCAATATATTTCGACACAGAGAAATTTTACCCCCTTGGAATCAAAAGATTCCCTTGGCATCAAAAAATATTCCCTCGAACTGTGTGTCTGTGTGCCTTCCGACCTGGCTTGGGTGTACTGGTGAAAGATGGGATTAAGTATAAAATCTAGGCGGATAAACCAACGTTGGGGTTGGCGTAATGGTAAATAAGGCGAGTTCGTTGGAGGGAGGTCAGGGGGTCAAATCCCGACCCCTCCATAATGGCACGTTTTTGGTTTTTGTTTGCCATGTTGGATGGGCAGGGTCCGCAACCCATGGCCCCGACCCAACCCTTTGTAATGACGCATTAATTTATGGTAACAATTTGTGTGGACCGGTGGGCGAGGTCCGCTCCATGCGGCCCTGACCCAAACCCTAATCCGTTAAAACACACACACACACACACACATGGTATTTGTGGGTAGAGGGTGCGGCAGGGGTCATGGCCCGCCGCCCCATATTAATTTAATTTTTTACATGGTGGTCCGATGGGGGTGTCGGGGGTCATGGCCCGCCACCCCTTTTTTTTAATATTTTTATTTTATTTTATTTAACATACAACACCTTTTTAAAAATTTGTTAATTTGACTGAAGGAGTCAAATTAACGACCCCACAATTTCGCCCGGAATCCGGCTGCAGCTGGCTGGAATCCGGTCACCAAATTTCGACGAAAATGTTGCCTCTTTAAGCATGCCACATGTGTCGGTCAACCCTGAACTTTGACCATCCCTAACTTTCACATACGAACTTGGTTTTATGAATTGTTTGCAAACCGTTTGCACCACTGTGATCAGGACGAAGAGATATACGCTTCGGTCCTAGTTTGAAAGCATTTTGACCACTTTTACTTTTGAGCTTTCATAAGTCCTCTTTGTCCTGTGTGTGTCTTTGGAGCCACCTGGATCATATACTTCAGAAGAGTACAGTCACCCAAGTTTCAAATGGAGTGAACTCAATGTGGGTTTTCCAAAAAATTATTAGTGGGTTGCGTGGGGATACACAACCATTTTGAAAATGGAGAGACAAAGAGCTTCCCATATGGTACATTCTGAACTCATTAAAACCCATTTTCATCTATAGTAGAAACCCTTATTTGGCTATAAATGGATTAACTAATGACGTTTGGCTCATTTTGTTGTACTAGATTGTTTCTTGGTTATTTTCTCATTTGAAATTATGTTTTAAAGGTATATTTTGATGTGATATTTCTAATATTGATATAAACTAGGTTTTCTAATAAGTGTGCCAAGGAAAGAAATGAGCGTGAGACCTCAAACTGCAAAATAATTTAAAAATTCTCTTGTCTTTAATGTAAACTATGGTTGAAGAGTCACTGCTGAAAAGTGTCAAGAATAAAATAACCAGGAAGCAATTGGAATTTGGCACTTGAACCAACCCCTAGAATCTCTCGCTCAATTTTTGGGCAAAATGCAACCATCTATTTATTTTTCTAATGACATTGATAATAATCACAATCAATGTGTGAAAGTCTCATTCTCTAATTCATTGGTTTATGTACCTTGTGAAGCACGTGGTTATAATCTCCAACTCGATGGGAATACCCTCCTACTCGAATCTAAACCAAGTTATAACCAAATTAATATCCAATAATATGGTATTAGTTTTAGCAATTACTCGAGCTATGAAGTTGCTTCCTTCTTATCAACATGACAGGGAGACAATGGCATATTTTTGTCGAGCCTAGAAGGAAAATTGAGACTAATTTTTGTTTTATTACTCTAAATGTTTCATGTAAACTCATCACACATACATGTGATGAAAGAACATTTGAGGGCAGTAGAGGAAAGCATAGAGATATTAGAACATGATATTGTGAGATACTCTTGTTAATGAAATAGATTTTGCAACAACCTAATATCATTGTAGTTTTATTTTTATTTGTTAGGTAGCTTTGTCGTATGGAGTCAAGGCTTGCCCCATAACTACCAGTTGCCCCTTTTGTGAATTTATAAATATGTTTACTTTGAATGTGTGTCTGTGTGTTTTTTTTTTATTATCATGATTGTTCATTTTCAACATTACTTTCCGTAACTTAAATTTGAGATTTGGTAATTTGATTAAGGGATTACACTATTAGTTTAGCTTATTTTATGAATATTTTATATTGTAGCTCATTAAACTCGGCATTTTCATAGAGCAAGGAACTTTATGTGGAGCACGCCTATATACTGATTTGATGAATCACCATAGACTTGAACCAAGATTAAGATTTCCTAGTGTAATAAGATTGTTAGTATTCATTGTTTATTTATGCATTATCTTAGTTAATTGTAATTTTCTACATCACTTTTATTTCATCATTCTTAGGTATACAAATAGGAATCTTCATCTTTAAATTTAATAATCTGAAGTTGATTCCCTTCTTAAAATGGTCAATACAAAGACCTGCAGCCTACACAAATAGTCCACAATGCCTTGAAAGTGTTACAAATTCTCGATCGATAATATTAAGTGACTAAGTGTTCTAATTTGTATTGAACACCTATATAAGAACAACATTAGTAGTTCCCTATTGTAAAATATCTATAAGATTATTCGTTGTTTAATAAAAAAATAGTTAAAGTTTGTATTCATTCTTGTTGTGTATGGACTCGATTCTCATGAGTGGGATTTCTCACTTTGTTGGTAAATTCCATATTGCACCTTTATATATATACTCCTAGTTTCAAGAAGGGAAAAAAAAATAATTTAAAGCATGGATGATAGGTTGAGTAAAGGAAAAATAGAAATGGGAGATGGCAAGGGATTCAAACCAATTAGACAAGGAAAACCTAGGAATCATAGGAACTCTAGCAGGAGTAATTCAATAAGCAATCCAACCAAGGAAGAAGTGGAGGCTAAGTAGATATGATGTACCATATGAGGTTTCCCTCGGGCTTGTCACCCTGTGTCTAACTGGTAAACAATGCTGCTAGCATGGGAATTAAGCTAAAAAGGCACGCTAGTACTCTTTAGGCAGGTTCTCTAAAAATGAAACCGAAGCTTCTTGATCTAGCACTCTCAAGAACATAAGTCTGGTACTTGTTGGCTGAGGATATTGTCAAGTTCTCCCATTTTGAACCTTTGATCTTATCCTTGAGGATTTTCCACTTTGAGATAAGGACTTTCCCCCTCATTTGTGGATCCATAACCTCTCCAACTGCACTATAAAAGAGTTCCATGCTTTCCACAAATGTTTGGTCTTTGGTTGGTCATTGTTGGTTGCCTTTCTAAGTGCTCTAATGTGCCTAACTGCTATCAAAATTGCAAGGAGAGTGAGTGCTTGAAGTCTTTGGCAAGGATTCGAAAATTCAGCTGAAGGTGGCCTTCAACATCAAAGTGAAAATGGTTGTAAGCTCCCTTTGTTTTTAATAGTAATGCATTATGCGCTTATATTCCATAAATGTGTAAATTATTATGCATTTAGTGTGTTACTCTCTGATCTTTCACATAGTTTGTTTTGGAATATATTATGATATGCATGTTCTTGTTTCCTTGGTTTGATTTTTCTTTCAGGCATACATATGTGAAGACGTAAAGTAGATTGAACATGGACATAAGAAGATTTGGAAAATGCCACTAAGAAGTGTTAGCATCAGAGCGAGGTATGCAATTTGACTCATTTTTAATTTCCAAAATAAGCTAGGAAGGTTTGCATGTATTTGTTCGGTTTGTTGCTAGATCCTTTGTTAGGACTAGAGAGATCGCTGATGCCCATACAACAAAATGACGAATCTTCTTGGGAGCCTACAACCTTTTTAGTCCTCCTTTTGAATTTTTTCTTTTCGTTTAGTTTGGAAAACCGTTGAACGACCCTTAGTTTGGATTGATTTTCAGTATGTCCTTTTGTTTTGAAGGTTCCCTAAGGTGTTAGATATGGATTTTTTCCTTGATATTTTCTTATTTCCCCCCTCTTTTCCTCAATCAACACAATTTTTATCAGTCACAGTTGCGCTGCCAGTGCTTGTTTTATCGCAAACAGTCGCATTACATACCTCTGGTTCCAACTAGAAGTCCACACTGGTCCCTGAATGTGAAATTTTTTGAGTCTCTGCTGAAAATTCTAGTGTGCTTTGGTCCTTAGGGTTCTTTCCCTACTTTGTCTGCATTAAGTTTTGAATGATTTTTTTTGGTTTCTTGGTAGAATGGAAAATTTGTCCCATACTTGAATTGGTAAAATGATATTTTTGATTGACTCTTTTACAATTTGAATCAATTGAAAGTTTTGTTTACTTGTTGCATGATTGGAAAATACTAAATTTCCATCATAGATCAATAGTTGCTCTTTTTCATTCATAAGAATTTGATTTTTTCATTTAGTTAGTTTTCATTTCGAATAATTTACTTTTCGTTAAGTGCATTAGATTACTTGCATTGAAAAGTTATTTTTTGGAATTCACTATTGAAAATAGATCACATTTTTCGATAATTGAAACTAAAGAAGTGCATTTAAGTGCATTAGGTCATTCAAAATGAGAAGAAAGTGAAAGTTCATACAAGTGCATCTTAGTAAATGTGAAAACCTTTTAGTTTTGAAAAGTTGCATTTGGGGATAGTGAATTCTTTACTTTTAAAAAAAAATTGCATTTGGAAAGTGAAAAGTGAAAATCTAGTTAAGGGTGTTTTGCTTATTGCATTACTTGTTTGATGCATCATTATGTGAAATTTCTTCCCTTATTAGTTTAGCTTTCATCGAAAGAAAAAGTCTATTTTTCTCATATAGCCGCATCTTAAGTATTCAGGTGACATCGCTTTGAGCCTCAAAATTAAAACTTAATTTCAGATCAACATTAAAATTAACCTTAATTAACCTAAGGAGCATTTCGAATTAATGCAAACATCTAGAGGTCTAGGCTAGATACGTGTTTCAACATCATTAAGCATAGCAGTTATCGTTAACAGCCTGTGTTGCATCCTGGGGGTGATATCTCGTCCCACATATGGAAGTATATAGGACTATGTGTAGAAATTATACAAACAATATGTATACCAATGGATTCAATCTGATCATGTAATATACTAAAACAAGATACTGCATCCTTCTACAATATTTATGGAAAATAAACACGATTACACAATATCACCAAGTAAGAGAATGCAAATCAATCCACAACACAGATATTTTTCCCGGGGAAAGCTTGCTGCTCAAAACCCCTATATCTCTATTGTATAATGAAACAAGGAATCATGAAACAATACAATGCACTCTTCTCACAATAGTCTGCTGCACTCTGCTAACTGTCTCACACTGATCCAGACAAAATCACTCAACACTTAGCCAATTTCCTGCCTCTACTCAACCTACCTTGCTTGTGCAGTTCATGTGGAATGAAATCTCTATTATTTAGGAATTTTAGCCTTCCAAAACTGCCCAAACATCATGGGCAATCCTATGGTGTTTTAACTGCATCTGGGCAGTTTCCTAAAAATACAACTGATAGTTAACTTCCCTTTAACCATTGTCTCAACTGGGTCTTCATCAAAACTAACATGCATGCAGCTATTAATAGTAAATCATAATTTACTTGACAAATCACTGGACGTGAATTAAATCTGATTTAGTTCACTTTACCTCTTCCTAGTGCAACAATCAGTTACAACAAGTTAAACTGATTTTAACTCACTTAATTGAGTTAACTTATTTCTCATGCATTAAACTAACACACTAACCACAACTTGGACACTAAAACAAATAAAATCACTCTACATGCCTCACCAACCACCCTTAACTCGAATTTCATGAGATAAATGAGTCTATCACATTCAGTTAACTATTACAAGTGTTTATGAGATAAGATTACAATTTATTGTCCAATTTAATTAAGGGAAAATTAAATTAGACACATTTCCAATTTATTTAATAAATTGGCTTGCACACTAATGTATCACTAGGATCCATCACTCTATAACCTGTGATCCCACACTAGTGTGTGTGCTTTCATGTTGTTTCTGGATGCCAATTTCACTATTTCTTAAATTTCAACACTCCCTCTCAACAAGAAAGAAATCAATTTGTCTCGATCTGGTACATTTGGAATGTTCAACATGCAACATTTCTCTAGTGTTGTTCGCACATGGAACTCTCCTGAAACTGAATAGCCTCCAAACAAATGAATCAGTGTAATGCATCTATCATTAGAGTCTTCTAACTGCTGGTACCTACTGCACATGTCTAGTGGACTCTCTGTGCTGTTGACATCTGCATCCATGCACTCGCACTGCTGCCAACTCTGATCTGTGCTCCACTATCCGACACCTGTCACTCTGATTTTTGTCTTCCTAACATCTAACTGCATCAATCTAACTGATCCTTCCTGCTACTGCTGTACTGTGGGATCCTTGTAGCCAGGTTCGATCCATGAGACTCACCATCTCAATGAATCCTGCCCAAATCTCTTCTTGGGATTAATTCTGCACATTGCCCCACCTCACATCTGGAGGTATAGCTGCATGTACTCCCTCTTCCCTTTTGGATCGAAATTTCCCCCTCCTGGAGGTCTCTGCTTTAGTGAAATCTTCCACTCGGTCTCCTCTCTTCTTCTCCAATTGTGGCTTCTCCACAAACTTCTGAGACTGCTTCTGAGGATACATATAGAGAGATAATTTCTCCCTCTGAACTACTAAGTCATTAGCCACTAATTTTCTCCTCAAAGCCTTGCATGCATCCTCAACCTCGAGAGTATACATGTTCTTGACTCTTACACTGATCTGCTTCACTTGTCCCATGGCTATGTGTTTAAGGAAAACTTTTCCTTTTCTAAACATTACTTCATAATCACGTTCTTCCAATACTGCTACAAAGACAAGATTCTTCCTTAGGCCTAGAATATGCAAAACATCTGCTAGTCTAAGATGGGAGCCACTCTCCCTCTGAAAGGTAATTGTACCTATGCCGGTAGCACTATACATCTCGTCATCTCCAAACTCTATGCTCTACTAGAGGTCCTTCTCCTCCAAGTCACTGAAGAGATCTCTATTCCCCGTCATATGGAACGAGGCACCGCTATCTAGATACCACATGCATCCCATTATAGTGTTGGCCATGCATGCAATGAGAGTAAAAGAAAGCTCGAATTGTGAATCCAATGCTTCACCTGCTGCAATTGCAGGCTCCTTCTTGATTTTCGTTTGTGGACAATTTGTAGCAGAGTGCCCATGCTCATGACAGTGAAAGCATCTGATATTGGACAAGTCTTTCTTGCCCCCTCCGCCTTGGGGTTTCTTTTCCTTGGCCTTCTTTTCCTAACTAGCCAAGGCACAATATTCCCCGTCATTAGTCTTGGATGAGGATCCATCCCTAGTATTCCACCTGAATTCTTCTTGTACCAAATTCGACCCAGAAGTCGCTCCAAATCTAGTAACTTCTCCCTCCCATTGATAAAGTCTTGATAACTATGCCAACTCTTGGAAAGGTCTAGAAGTGCTAGGATCACCAAGTCATCATCTGCTATGATCACACCAACACTTCCAAGCTCATCTCGATATTGAGTGAACTTTTCCAAGTACGTTGGTACCATCTTGACCTCCTCCTTCTTGATTTTCTTGAGCTTTTCCTTCAGCGCCAACTTCCTTTGGTCGTTGCTGTTCTGAAACAGATCTGTCAAGGCCTTCTGTTAGAAAATTAAATATTACAGAGCAATGCAATGCATAAAATATGCAGAAAACACAAGCACAAAAAACACATAAAATCAGAGAGACACAGATATACGTGGTTTACCCAGTTTGGGCTACGTCCACCCCGAACAGCCAGTCCTTCCTTTCTATTATCCAGCAAAATGAAGAGACACAACCTACAATAGATTCGATGTAATATCCTTTATTCTCTCTCACAGTTTCCCTATCTATTTCTCGCTCTGATAATACACATACAATAAATAGCTGAAATACAATACCCTCATACAAAGTGAGGGGTTGCCTTCTAGGGAAAAAAACCATAAAATAAACATAACTTATACTGTCTAATCATCCGCCTAATGAACGGCCTAGATTGACTAGAAATTACTACACTTTTACAAGGCAATTTTACATCTGTTTTTAGCTTCGGGGGCGCTGCCCCCGAAACCCCCCGCTAGGGGGGGCTCCATAAAGTTGTAACCGCCCCGCCTGGACCCCCCAGGAAGTGTTTAATTATGGGCGACATTTATGCCACATTAAGGTACAGGGGTCCAATGCTGTGATACAAAATAAACAAGATAATCAGGCTCCACACCCAACAATCTCCCACTTGGAGACTGATTGTAGCAACTCTACTGTTGCTTCATTTGCTGGACAATGACTCCTCTTTGGACCTGGCTATTTCTCATCTTCATCGTCATCCTTGAAGACCAATTGAAACTGAGCATGTTCTCAGTTTCTCCCTGGTTACAACTTTTGTTAGCATATTTGCAGGATTCTGGCTAGTGTGTATCTTTTCCAGCTTCAACTATCCATCTTCCAATACTAACCGTATGAAATGGTACTTGAGATGTATGTGTTTAGTCCTGGAATTAAATGTTGAGTTATTTTCAAGATGAATGGCACTTTGGCTATCACTGTATGATGTGCCCATATCATGCTTCTTACCCAATTCATCCATAAACCTTTGTAACCAAATCATTTATTTACTAGCCTCTGTAGCAACAACATACTCTGCTTCTATTATTGAAAGTGAAACAACACTTTGGATTTTTGAAACCCAACTGGCAGCTGTTCCACCTACAGTAAATACATATCCTGTAGTGCTCCTCCTGTTATCTCTGTCACCTACCATATCTGCATCAACATATCCCTGTAGAGCAATGTTTGAACCACCAAAGCATAATGCTTGATTTGTGGTACCTCTCAAATATCTGAGAATCCATTTTACTGCCATCTAGTGTTCTTTTCCTGGATTGTTCATGTACCTGCTTACAACTCCCACTGCATGTGCAATATCAGGCCTTGTGCAGACCATTGCATACATTAAGCTTCCAATTGCTGATGCATATGGAACTTTAGACATATAATCCATGTCTTCTTGGGTCTTGGGGCACATCTCCTTAATAAGTTTGAAATGGCTAGCAAAAGGTGTACTAACTGGTTTTGCATTCTGCATATTAAATCTTTTCAACACCTTTTCTATGTACTCATTCTGAGACAGTGTTAATTTGCGAATTTTCCTGTCTCTAGTTATCCTCATACCAAGGATTTGTTTTGCAGCTCCCAAATCCTTCATTGCAAATGAATTTGCCAATTTTCTTTTGAGCACATTTATTTCCTTCATGTTAGACCCTGCAACAAGCATGTCATCTACATACAATAACAATATAATATAGCTTCCATCATTTTGCTTTTTCATATAAACACAATGATCAGAGTGACATCTAGTATAACCTTGTTCAGACATAAACCTATCAAATTTTAGATACCACTGCCTTGGAGCCTGTTTTAAGCCATACAAGCTCTTCTTTAACCTGCACACTAATTTTTCCTTCCCTTTGACCTCATATCCTTCTGGTTTCTCCATATAGATCTCTTCCTCCAAATCTCCATGAAGAAATGCTGTCTTTACATCTAACTGTTCAAGATGTAAATCTTCCGCTGCCACAAGACTTAAAATAGTTCTGATTGAAGTAATATTAATAATAGGAGAAAATATTTGATCAAAATCAATACCTTTCTTCTGTGCAAACCCCTTCACCACAAGTCTAGCTTTGTACCTCTATTTTCCTCCATCTTCTTCCTTTAGCCTGTAAACCCATTTATTCTGCAATGTAGTTTTACCTGCAGGCAACTTGACTAAGTCCCAAGTCTGGTTATGCATTAAGGAGTCCATCTCTTCTTCCATGGCTAGATCCAACTTCTTCCTGCTTTCAACTTGCATTTCTTCTTCATAACATTCAGGTTCACCAGAATAAGTCAACAATAAATAATATAATGAAGGAGAGTATCGTTCAGGGGGTCTACTTATCCTGGTAGATCTTCTAACACCACTTTTAGGTGTTTGAGGTGCCTGTTGCTATTGTGGTGGTTGCTGTTGTTGTGGCTCTTGATTATTATTATTTTCAGACACCTTTACCTTTTCTACGATCTCATCAAGAACTGTGTATTCTTTGTTTTCTTTTTCCTGTTTCTTTTCCTGCAACTGATTCTTATACAATTACTTTTCATTGAATATTACATCTCTGCTCCTAATGATTTTGTGATTTTCATAATCATATAAGCGATAAACAAAATCATTAACACCATATCCAATAAAGGTACATTTCTTTGATTTTGCCTCAAGCTTTGTTTTGTTTTCTTTATTAATATAGACAAAGGCCTCATAGCCAAAAAGCTTTAAAAAAGAGTAGTTTACCTTTTTACCTATCCATGCTTCCTTTGGAATACCACCATCCAAGGAAATTGAAGGCCCTCTGTTTATTAGATAAACAAAAATATCTACAACATCTGCTCAAAATTTTAAAGTGTAATGTTCCCATTTTAGCACATGGCTAAATGGAACATTAAAATTTTTCTTTTATCATATTACAGCTAAATAAATGGGTAAGGAAGCCCATGTTTATTGGAAACATGGATAAAATCCCTCACATGTGGAAAGGGATAGACATAAGAACTTGATTTTGCACCCTCAAGTGTGAAAAGGGGCAAATGCATGAAGATAAGGTCAGGTTTGACCAAGTCAACAACGCTGCCATCGGAGGAGTGGCTTACTTTAGAAGACAGCGCATTGTGAATGAGGAAGAGGATATTTGTTGGAGGAAACCCTAAAGGATGGGGCCCATGGAGAGAGAGAGCCTTCACTTGTTTAAAATGAGCGTAAGGCAACCATTGTTTCTCATGCTTGTATTGTTCATCTAAATTGTCAAGTGAGACAATTGTGCATTATTTTCTGCTCAGCAAGAATTGTTGGGAGGAATTCCTGTTGAGGATTCTTCCACCTTCTTGAGAAGCCTCTTGAGGGATTGCTCAGATTTTCCTCACATCCACGTTTAAGGCCAAGCATCCTCCATCAAGACAACGTTATTTCTGCAACAGAGTAATGTTGTGTTGCTGGGTGTTGTAGTGAGGGTTCACTACATTACTTCCATCAGCTATTTTCAGAGGAGGAGCTTCAATTTCCTTTGAGATATCATATTGGGGATATCCCAGAGCTTATTGCAGACTTTGGCATCAAGGCCAAGCATTTCTCTTCACCAACAACACAGTCCCTTCTCTAGACTGCGCTATTTCTGAGTGTGTTTGCAGTGGAGACTTGCTCCACATGTGTGGAGGGTGAGACCTTAGATGAGAGGATAAGCCTTTCATTCTAGAGATCCATTGGAGGAGATCTTTTCATTGATTGCAACATCTTTAGTCTTCTCCATTTGTTTCAGTTCTTGAGTTGCTGCAGCTACCCAACAACTCTGACATTTCTGCAGATTTGCCATTTTATGTATATTTCAACCAATCCCTTTGAGGATTGTGTATTGTATGTTTTTAGGGGTTGAGATCTTGCTCCCCCTTCTTTATTTGAGCCATTATTGTCACATCTATGTATTATTTACATTTTGCAGCAGTTCTTCCTCAAGGATTTCGCAATCATAGCCAGAGCCTCTTTTATATAGCAGTATTTCTCCATATTTCATGTACATGTTTCATTGAGGCTGCATTGCCTAGCTTGAGAAGATAATTTCCTCAAGATATTCTATACATTTGTTGCTGCTATAATCTAATGTAATGGTTATGTGGATCTTCTGGCATTTTGGTTTTAATGCATTCACTACTATTTCCAGCTCATGTTTATGAATTGCTGAGCTCCACATTGGTAATATCTTGAGATATTCCCAATAGTGTAGCTGTTCCTAATTTGGAACATTACATAAAGGCAATCCTGCATGCAATATCATGCACCTTGCATGCTCCATGATTGTTCTGTTCATCCTTTCTGACACATCATTTTCTTGTGGTGTTCTTGGAACTGTCTTCTCTCTGCGTATTCCATTTTATGAATAGTACCTATCAAACTCTTTGCTACAATATTCACCTCCATTGTCTGATCTGAGACACTTCAACTTCTTTCTTGTCTCAATCTCAACCAAAGCTTTCCATTTCTTGAAAGTATCAAATACATCAGATTTATTCTGAATACAATAAATCCATGTTTTTCTAGTTGCATCATTAATAAAAGTAACATAATAACGAGAGCCACCGAGAGATGATACCTGAGCAGGTCCCCATACATCTGTATGCACAAGCTCCAATTTTTCGCTCTTCTTTTCTTTCCCAACTATGAGAAATCTGACTCTCTTTTGTTTTCCATAAATGCAATTCTCACAGAAATCCAAATCAACATTCTTCAAACCTGGCAACAAATTTCTTGAGTGAAGAATCTTCATTCCCTTCTCACTCATGTGTCCGAGCCTATGATGCCATAATGCTGCATTTGCTCCTTTGGAAGTTAAAGCATTAATAGAGTTAGAAATACCATTACATAAATACAATGTACCAACCTTTTCGCCTTTTGATATTACCAGGGCTCCTTTGGTGACCTTCCAAGTTTTATTTGTGAAAGTTGTCACACAACCTTCACCGCCTAACTGCCCTGTTGAAATCAGATTTTTCTTCAGATCTGGAACATGCCTTACCTCCTTTAGTAGCCATTGGTTTCCATTCTGTTGTTTTACAAGAACTTTACCCATTCCAACAATTTTACAGGTTTTATCATCACCCAAACGAACTTGTCCAAAATCTCCTTGAACATAGTCATGAAAATATTTCTTATTAGGTGTGGCATGGAATGAAGCCCCTGAATCTACAACCCAAGAATCAGTAACATTTTTGAAAGAAAGAATCAAAGCATCTTGTAACACATCACCTGTCACATTTTCTTCATGATTGTTTTCTTGTTGTGCGTCTCCTTCTTTTCCCTTCCGAGATCTACAATCTTTCTTTAGGTGTCCTTTCTTTCCGCATTTCCAGCACACTATCCCTGATCTAGACTTGGATATGCCTTTCCTTGATTTACTGCAATATCCTGAGCTCTTTCCCCTTTCCATTCATCTTCCCCTAGACTCTATACTTACAGCATTACCCGATGTCTCACCGGAGCTTTTCCGTCGCATTTCCTCGCTAAGGATAGCACCGACAACATCATAAAACTTTAAAGTACTAGATCCAGAGATAGAGTTACTAATGGCCATAACTAAATCATTCCAGCTTTTTAGCAATGAGCATAGAAATAAAAGAGCCCTAACTTCATAATCAAAGTTTACCCCTACAGAACTTAACTGACTGGTAACTGTATTAAAATCATTTAAATGGTCTGCAAGAGATCCACCTTCCGACATATTCATATTAAATAAACGTTTCATAAGAAATACCTTGGTTGAGGCTGAGGGTTTTTCATATAATTTTGCCAACGCCTTAATAAAAAACCTCTGTTGTTGTTTCCTTCGAAATATTGATGGCTACCGACGCCGCAAGGCACAATCGTACTATTCTGAGTGCCTTTCTATCTAGAATATCCCATTTTGCATCTATCATAGCCGTTGGCTTCTTTGTTTTTCTGCTCAATGGTAGGTACATATCTTTCTGATATAGATAATATTCCATCTGCATCTTCCATAGCGGGAAGTTTTGGCCGTTAAATTTCTCAACCCTAAACTTACCATCTTCCGCCATTGATCCCACTCGAACCAGGAACCCTTCTTTCCTACGAGTTTATCAGCCAGATAGACCTTCGGCTTTGATACTAGTTGCTAGAAAATTAAACATTACATAACAATGCAACACATAAAATATGTGGAAAACATAAGCACACAAAACACATAAAATCAGAGAGACACAAATATACGTGGTTCACCTAGTTTGGGCTACGTCCACCCTGAACAACCAGTCATTCCTTTCTATTATCTAGCAAAATGAAGAGACACAACCTACAGCAGATCTGTTGTAATATCCTATGTTCTCTCTGACAGTCTCCCTATCTATTTCTTGCTCTAATAATACACATACAATACACAGCCGCAATACAATACCCTCATACAAAGCAAGGGGTTTCCTTATAGGGCAAAAAACCCTAAAATAAACATAACTTCTACCATCAGATCATCCATCTAATGAACGGCCTAGATTGACTAGAAATTACTATACTTTTACAAGGAAATTTTACATCTGTTTTTAGCTTCGGGGGCGTTGCCCTCAAAACCCCCCGCCAAGTGGGGCTCCATAAAGTCGCAGCTGCCCCCCCTGGACCCCCCAGGCAGCATTTAATTACGGGCGGCGTTGCCGCCACATTAAGGTACAAGGGTCCAACGCTGTGATACAAAATAACAAGATAATCATGGTCCACACCCAACACCTTCCACATTGCATATGAAGTCTCCTTGCCATGGAGACTCAAGACAATGTGATCTAGAACTCCCTCTAATAAGATCCTCCTCGTGCTTGCTACCTTATTTTTCCAAGCATCAAGAAGAGCAACGTTTGTTGTTGCGGGCTTGGGAATATCATTATCAATGAATTCTTTCACCCCCTATTCCTTCAGAACTACCTCCATTCTGTCTTTCCATGCAATATAAGTAGAAATACCCTCAAGTGCATATTTCCATTGAAATCCATCTTGATCCACATGTCGCTCCAAAGAAAGTATCTGCAAGTTTGAATAATGTTCAACAAAAACTCAATTTATTCTCCACTATTGTGATTTCTGGTGCTCTGATACCATGTAGAAATTATACAAACAATATGTATACCAATTGATTCAATCCGATCATGTAATATACTAAAACAAGATACTAAATCCTTCTACAATATTTGCAGAAAATAAAAACGATCACACAATCAAACCAAGTAAGAGAAAGAAAATCAATCCACAACACAGATATTTCTCCTGGGGAAAGATTGCTGCTCAAAACCCCTCTATATCTATTCTATAATGAATCAAGGAATCATGAAACAATACAATGCACTCTTCTCACAAGAGTCTGTTGCACTCTGCTAACTGTCTCACACTGATTCGGAAAAAATTGACCAACACTTAGCCAATTTCCTGCCTCTGCTCAGCCTACCTTTCTTGCACAATTCATGTAGAATGTAATCCCTATTATTTATGAATTTCAGCCTTCCAAAACTACGCAAACATCATGGGAAATCCTATGGTGTTTTAACTGCATTTGGGTAGTTTGCTAAAAATACAACTGATAGTTAAATTCCCTTTAACCATTGTCTCAACTGGGCCTTCATCATAACTGGCATGCATGAAGCTATTAATAGTAAATCATCAGTCACTTAGCAGATCACTACATGTGAATTAAATCTAATTTAATTCACTTGACCTCTCACTAGTGAAACAATCAGTTACAACTAGTTAAACTGATTTTAAAATCACTTAATTGAGTTAACTGATTTCTCATGCATTAAACTAATACACTAACTACAACTTGGACTCTAAAACAAATAGAGTCACTCTCATGCCTCACCAACCACCCTCAATTCAAATTTCATGAGGTAACTGAGTCTATCAGACTTAGTTAACTATTACAAGTGTTTATGAGATAAGATTACAATTTATTATGAAATTTAATTAAGGGAAAATTAAATTAGACACATTTCCAATTTATTTAATAAATTGGCTTGCACACTAATGTATCGCTAGGACCCATCACTGTGTGACCTGTGATCAAACACTAGTGTGTGTGCTGTCATGTTGTTTCTGGATACCAATTTCACTGTTTCTTGTTGCAAATTTCAACAGTGTGATCCATGTATGGTAAGTATATGGGGACATTCTCATCAAACGGTTACACATTAAACAATGCTACTAGGGATTGAGTTCCCACGTACCATTGCATATATTTTTGGATACCCCACTAGGTTGCTATCCTGCTATAGCCGAGTCGGCCGCCTTGTAAACCGTGATACACTAAACACAACATTCAAGGAGATCGGCTGCCGTACGTTAAGTCCTTGGTTCACCAAGGTGTATATTGCAGTTCACAGTTGCTTGGTAATCCTTTTTCCTAGATTACCCATTTTGATTTATTTATTTTAATTCTAAAATTTACCACCCATGGTATAGCATCCTACCCAAAGCATTGCTCCTCGACCTCATCATGACTAGTTAATTGAAAATTTTTAAAGCCCAAAGTATTCACTTGTATCATTCTTGATTATGTGAAAATACATCGTGGTAGAACCTCAGAGTCCTCGGTATCGCCACGTATAGAGTTCACCTTCCACTTCCCCTTCACATTTTGGAGTCAACAGGTCTCCTGAAAGCGTTCAAAGTGAGATTCCTCTTATCATGTCTGAACCTCTTAGAAGCCAAGGTGTTGAACTTGGCATTGTTCTGAGTATTCAACCCATCTCATATCAACCACCTCCTTCAGAGTCTTTTACTACGTCCCAGGTCTCTCCTCCAGATAGTCCCGAGCCTACTTCCAAGTTCTTACTTTGTCCTGAGAATCTGCTCTTTTTTATCCTGAAGACAATCATGTTTACTTATCACCTCTGCACCAGTACAACCCTTTCAATACACATAATGTACATTTAGTAGCTTCTCCTGGTGCACCTCAAGTTCCATATCAAGAATTTTTTCCATCCTCCATGGCAACAAATGATGATGATACTCCATTAGAGGACACTCTTCTGAGTGCTTCTGTGGAGACCACGACAACCATATCCCAGAAGTTGGTCCTGAAGCGCAATTCCCTCCCGAAGGCTTCCCTTATGTATCCTATGATATGGGAAGCAGGTCTACCACACCCTTGGTCATAGTGCAACCTCAGTTCCACCAGGTTACACTTCTCTTGGTAGCCTTGTCTTAGACGCTTCTGGCGTGACTTCACTATATCACGACCCTATATGGTCAACTGGTGTCACTCCTACAACTGGATGTTTTGGTCCAAGTGCGTCGATACATATCACCCAACCTACAATAACTGTAGTTAGATACATTGGATCATTTTCTCCATTGAAATTATCTACAGTAACTGCAATTCCCTCCCTTGGTGGTCCACGTTCAGGTCCATATATTCCAGAGTCTGGGGGCAACATTATATACCTGTTGGTTCCAGTGGGACATATGTGAGGTATGTGTTGAAATTTGCAACAAGAAACAGTGAAATTGGCATCCAGAAACAACATCTAGAAAATGGCACCCATAAATGGCTACCATGTGAGGATTTTGATTTAATTATTTCTTAATTAAATTAGAAGAAATGTGTCAAATTTATTTATCCCTTAAATAATTTGGACAATAAATTGCAATCTTATCTCATCATCACTTGTAATAGTTAACTGAGTGTGATAGAGTCAGTTAGCTCATGAAATTTGAGTTGAGGGTGGTTGGTGAGGCATGCAGAGTGATTCTATTAGTTTTTGAGTCCAAGTTGCAGTTAGTGCATTAGTTTAATGCATGAGAAATCAGTTAAGTGAGTTAAAATTAGTTTAACTAGTTGTAACTGATTGTTGCACTAGTGAGAGGTCAAGTGAATTAATAAAATTTAATTCACATGCAGTGATATATCAAGTGACTAATGATTTACTATTAATAGCTGCATGCATGTCAGTTCTGATGAAGACCTAGTTGAGACATAGGTTAAAGGGATGTTAACTATCAATTGTATTTTTAGCAAACTGCCCAAATGCAGTTAAAACACCAAATTATTTCCTATGATACTTGCTTAGTCAAGGAAGGATGAAATTACAAAATAATAGGGATTGCATTCCATAGGGATTGCGTGAGCAAGGCAGGTTGAAGGCAGGCTGCGAATTGGCTAATTGTTGGACCAATTTTGTCTGGATCAGTGTGAGACAGTCAGGATAGTGAAACAGACTCTTGTGAGAAGAGTGCATTGTATTGTTTCATGATTACTTGGTTCATTATACAATAGAGATAGAGGGGTTTTGAGCAGAAAGCTTTCCCTAGGAAAAATATCTGTGTTGTGGATGGATTTTCTTTCTCTTACTTGGTGTGATTGTGTGAGCATGTTTAATTTCCATAGAATTAATTGTAGAAGGATTCAATATCTTGTTTTAGTATATTTCATGATCAGATTGAATCCATCGGTATACATATTGTTTGTATAATTTCTACATGGTATCAGAGTGCCAGAAATCACTATAGTGGAGAAGAAATTGAGTTTGTGTTGAAAAATATTCAAACTTGCAGATACTTTCGTTGGTGTGACAAGCAAATCAAGATGGCTTTCAATGGATTAAGATTGGAATATGCACTCGAGGGAAGTTCTAATTATATTGCATGGAAATAAATAATGGAGGCAATGTTGGAGGACAATGTGTTGAAAGAATTCATTGATAATGATATTCCAAAACCCGCAGTAGCAGATGTCGCTCTTCTTGATGCTTGGCAAAAGAAGGTAGCAAGGGCGAGGAGGATATTATTAGAGGGAGTTTGAGATCACATTGTCTTGAGTCTCCATTGACAGGTCTATATTAGAATAGTAGCGACCAAAGGAAGTTGGCGCTGAAGGAAAACCTTAGGAAAATCAAGAAGGAGGAGAGTGAGACGGTACCAACATACTTGGCGAAGTTCACTCAATGTCGAGATGAGCTTGGAAGTGTTAGTGTGATCGTAGTAGATGATGAATTGGTGATACTAGCACTTTTAGGCCTTCCCAAGAGCTGGCATAGTTACCAGGACTCTGTCAATGGGAGGGAGAAGTTACCATATTGGGAGCGACTTTGGTCGGATTTGGTACAAGAATAATTCAGGCGGAATACCAGGATGGATCCTCATCCAAGACTGATGACAAGGAAGATTGTGCCTTGGCCAGTAAGGCAAAGAAGGCCAAGGGAAAGAAATCCAAAGGCGAAGAAGGCAAGAGAGACTTGTCCAAGAACAGATGCTTTCACTATCACAAGCATGGGCATTATGCTGCAAATTGTCCACAGAAGAAAATCAAGAAGGAGCTTGCAGTTGTAGCAAGTGAAGCATTGGCTTCACAGTTCAAGCTTGATTTTACTCTCATTGCATGCATGGCCAGCACTGTAATGGGATGCATGTGGTATTTAGACATTGGTGCTTTATTCCATATGACAGGGGATAGAGATCTCTTTAGTGACTTGAAGGAGAAGGACCTCCAACAGAACATAGAGTTTGGAGATGACGGGAGGTATAATGCAACCAGAATAGGTACTGTTACCTTTCAAAGGTAGAATGGCTCCCATCTCAGACTATTAGATGTTTTGTATGTTCTAGGCCTAAAGAAGAATCTTGTCTCCGTAGTGGTATTGGAATACCATTGTTATGAAGTGATGTTTTGAAAAGGAAAGGAGTTCCTTAAACACATAGCCATGGGACATGTGAAGAAGATCAGTTCAAGAGTCAATAACCTGTATTCTCTTGAGCTTGAGGATGCATGCAAGGCTTTGAGGAGCAAAGCAATGGTTAGTGACTTGGTGTTTGAGAGGGAGCAATTATCTCTCAACATGCAGCCTCAGAAGAAGTCTCAGAAGGTTGTGGAGAAGCCAAAATTGGAGAAGCAGAGAGGAGACCGAGTGGAAGAGTCCAATCAAGAAGAGACCTCCAGGAGGGGGGAATTTCGAGCCAGAAGCGCAGAGGGAGTACATGCAGCTATACCTCCAGGTGTGAGGTGGTGCGATGTGAAAAATTAATCCAAAAAATAAATTTGGGCAGGGTTCATTGAGATGGTGTGTCTCATGGATTGAACCTGGCTACGAGGAGCCCATAGTACAAAAGTAGTAGGAAGGATCAGTTTTATTGATGCAGTCAGATGTCATGAGGATAGAAATCAGAGTGACAGGTGTCGGATACTAGAGCGCAGAACAAAGTTGGCAGCAGTGCAGAGTGCATGAATGTAGATGTCAGTAGCATAGAGAGTCCAATAGACATGTGCAGTAGGATCCAAAAATCAGAAGACTCTGATGACAGATGCATTATACTATTTCAGTTGTTGGAGGCTATTCAGTTTCAGGAGAGTTACATGTGAAAACAACACTAGAGAAGTGTTGCATGCAAGAACATTCCAAAGGCACCGGATCGGGACAGATTGATTCCTTTCTTGTTGAGAGGGAGTGTTGAAATTTGCAACAAGAAATAATGAAATTGGCATCCAAAAAAAACATGCAGAAAATGGCTACCATGCGAGGCTTTTGATTTAATTATTTCTTAATTAAATTAGAAGAAATGTGTGTCAAATTTATTTATCCCTTAAATAAATTGGACAATAAATTGTAATCTTATCTCATAATTACTTGTAATAGTTAACTAAGTGTGATAGACACAGTTAGCTCATGAAATTCAAGTTGAGGGTGGTTGGTGAGGCATGCAGAGTGATTCTATTAGTTTTTGAGTCCAATTTTCAGTTAGTGCATTAGTTTAATGCATGAGAAATCAGTTAACTCAGTTAAGTAAGTTAAAATCAATTTAACTAGTTGTAACTGATTGTTGCACTAGTGAGAGGTTAAGTGAATTAAATAAGATTTAATTCACATGCGGTGATCTATCAAGTGACTGATGATTTACTATTAATAGCTGCATGCATGTCAATTCTGATGAAGACCCAGTTGAGACAGAGGTTAAAGGGATGTTAACTATCAGTTGTATTTTAAGCAAACTTCCCAGATGTAGTTAAAAAACCATAGGATTTCCCATGATACTTGTGTAGTCAAGGAAGGTTACAATTCCTAAAGAATAGGGATTGCATTCCACAGAGATTGCGTGAGCAAGGCAGGCTGAAGACAGGCTGAGAATTGGCTAAGTGTTGGGGCCAATTTTGCTTGGATCAGTGTGAGACAATCAAGACATTGCAACAGAATCTTGTGAGAAGAGTGCACTGTATTGTTTCATGATTCCTTGGTTCATTATACAATAGAGATAGAGGGGTTTTGAGCAGCAAGCTTTCCCCAAGAAAAATATCTGTGCTGTGGACTGATTTTCTTTCTCTTACTTGGTGTGATTGTGCGATCGTGTTTAATTTATGCATAATTAATTGTAGAAGGATTTAGTATCTTGTTTTAGTATATTGCATGATCAAATTGAATCCATCAGTATACATATTATTTGTATAATTTCTACACTATGGACCCACATCGGGGGTAAGTTAGCCCACTAGTGCTATCCCTAACATGGGTGGAACACTCGTTTCATCTGTGGCTAGTTTCGTTGCAGGGGAACATTTATAAGGTCCAAATATCCCCCCAATCCAACAACATTATGTTCAACATGCGTATGTTCAAAAAATTAATGTTCAATGTCCATATGTTGAACAACCTCATGTTCAAAATCCATATGTTCACCAACCCCAAATCCCATTATTGAGAGTTTTGACCCATTCAGAATCAGGTACTCAACCACAATTTGGTCCTAATCACTTTTTGGGATAATATGGAACTTATCCGCTCAGAATTTGTGTCCCTTATCAACAACCTTATCAATAGCTGCAACAAGGACCTAATCCTATGCTATAACAGGGAAAAAACCCACAGTTCCAACAACTGTAGCATGGGTGTAACCCTATGCTGCAGCAGGGGCCTAATCCTCTGCTGTAGCACGAGCCTAATCCTTTGCTGCAATAGGGAATAAACTCACAGTTCCAACAACTGCAACAGTGGCCTAATCCTCTGCTGCAGTAAGGACCCTACCCTCAATTTCGACAAATGCAGCAGGGGCCTAACCCTTAGCAGCAACAAGGACCAAATCCTCAATTCCAACAAGGGCCTAACCCTCAATCTCAACAAGGAACATATCAATACCTACAGCAGGGGCCTTGCCAACAACTACAACATGGTCCTTACCAGTGATATGGTTAATTTTTCCATATGGTCAAAACCCGCCTCAATGGGGAAAAAACCAATTCCAACAAGGTTGGAATACTCAAATTGGTGCTTACTAGCGACCAGATATGCCTTATAACCTATAGTTTCCATTCTTGGAAACATTTTAATTACCATATGTGTTAAGGCTTACAAATGACCCAATACTCCATTCACCGTATTGGCCTCTGGTTCCAACCAAAATTCCTGGAGATTGTCCTAAATTTGAAGGAAAGGCTGGAGAATATCCCCAAGCACATGTCATGACCTATCACCTTTGGTTTAATTCTAACTCTTGGGTTTACAATTCCATTCGTTTGCATCTTTTCCAACGTAATCTCATGGGTGTTGCCACGAAGTGGTACATCGAGCTGCCTCGAGGTACCTTACAAGACTTTAACTCTCTAGCTATGGATTTTCTTACCCATGTTAAGTGGTATGAGATTGAGACTCACCTTGTAGAAATTATATGCACTAAGCATGCATATGTCCTTTATTCACCTGATCTCACACTATTTAACTTTATGCAAAATAATGAATCAATTCCACTTGTTAATATTTTGCGGAAAAATTAATTTCACACATATGTGAAGTACAAAAATTTTTTATCAATCACACATAACACAGTTTTTAACTGGGAAAGCCTGAAACTGAAAACCCCAACTATATATTATTTAACATGGAGATCATATGACAATCTCATACAAACATACAAAGCTTATCACAAGCCCTCAGTAGACACTAGAAAATTTGGCCCAATTTCCGACGGCCACTTCGTCACTATTCCGACACATAGTCATCGCAAGAGCGATAGTTCGAGGCCAGACAAAATGTGGTTAGCCATTACGTCACAATTCCGATGCTTTGCCAAAGTGTCACAATACCGACACCTTTTCTGACGTTTCCAAACAACCGTCACTCTTCCGACGTTTTCCATACCGTCGCTCTTTCGACGTTTGTAAACTGTCGCAATTCCGACGATATGGGGTCCGACGTTTTGAACGTCGCTCTTCCGATGCTTATTAAAGTGTCACAAGACCGACGGTTTTCTGAAGTGTCGCAATTCCGACGATATAGGGTTTGATGTTTTGAACGTCGCTCTTCCGATGCTTATTAAAATGTCGCAATACCGACACTTTGCAAGAGTGTCGCAAGATCGACGCTTTGCTGAAGTGTCAAAATATCGACGCTTTGCAAGAGCATCGCAAGACTAACACCAGGAAGAAGTGTCGCAATACCGACGAACAATTATTTAAAAAAAAAATGGAAAGTCGCAAGACTGACGCCTATAAGGTGTCGCAAGACCGACGCTTATAAGGCGTCGGTATACCGATGACGGGTTAAATTAAAAAAAAAAATGAAAATTATTATTCCAGCGCGCATAAACCATATATATATCTTATGTTATAAGGTTGGCCCTTTTTATAAAGCACTCGAATTATAACAGAAATCCTCCCCTTATATACTGTATAAAAATGCAAATATCCCGAGGGTCAGAGCTTAACCACACACTTATATCATAGGTGAACCCCTTCCTTTATTTTGTTTTATCAACTGTATTAGCCAACTCACTACTTAACCCCCTCTCTCTAAGGTTTGAATCATAACGTAACAACCGCTTCGTATTCCAACTTTATCACGTATCATTAAACCAATGGTTCGACGATTTTAACATATGCACCAGTGCTTATAACATTCAACCGTAGGTTATAAAATTAACATGGCGTTTTTATAACGTATTGTATTTATGGGCCCCACACATTGAAACTCATAAACGAGCAGTTTTCACCATGAGTCAATGGTTCATAACTTAAGTTAACCTCCGTGTAATTGAACACGCGATATTCGTCATATATCTTGGCCTCCAGATCGGACGACGCACAACAATATCGCGTTTTTTTGCTCGCCTGACTTTAACACTTCAAAAAAACGCGATCAGGGTGGTATAACCCCAGCGATGTGGCATCATGTAATAGGATCGTGTTTTTCTTGAACGGTTTCGCCTCTGGCCAAAAGCTATGCGATGAGGGCTGTTTTGGTTTCACAAAACCACTCCTGGGTTTTGAATAGTACTCGACCGGACTTCTACTATGGTTAGCACATTTCTTTGTATAACCTCCGACCCATTAACTCTAGGGTCAAGCCTCAATGATATCATTCAACTCACAATAAGACACGTTAAATTCTTCAACGGGCAGGGTTTGCCACCTTCGACAGGGTTTCAAAGCTCTTTGGGCAACCAAAGCATAACAGGGTTTCACTCCTATGAAGTTTGTTTGAACACACAGAACTCAATGCCTTATACAAAGGTTTAATATCCTCACTTGGACTGAGAACCACTACAACTCACTCTCGGCCTCTTACAGGGGTTATATACCAAGTTTACACATTCACATTAATCACATAGACTTCCGTTCAACCACAGACAGAGAGGGCCACTGGAGATTTAACACAACAATTGTTCTTCTTCCAATTATACACAGAGTTCACAATTCAGAAGAGTAATTCTTCAAAGAATGTCAATAGCACATACGCAGTTATGCAATAAGGCTTAAATCTTATTCAACATAGAAGACAGTTTCTCAATTCAACCTTTCGCTGCCATTCAATCACAAACTATCATTGACTGTGAGGGATCTATCAACAAAGGCAATTTTAATGAAAGAGGCAAAGATTAAATAATCAAGCAAGCTCTAGCCCATCTAATCCTTTAGTGAAATCCAATCACTTCAGGGAACATGCACCTAAACTCAAAGGAGCAACTCTTCAGGGACCCCATATGCCCGTAGACGGTTGACCGTGACAATTATACATGCTCCATAGTACATGACCACCAGTTCTCGATACACTTCCCAAGAGGTGTTCATGCCTAACCATTTGCAGTACGTGACCAGGAAAGGAAGGAGTCTAGGGAACATGCACCTAAACTCAAAGAAGCAAATAAGAGGGTATTGAAACTACCCACAACTTGCTCATAACCAAAACAAATTTAGCAAGAAGACATGCCAATCACCAATGAAACAATGTAAGAACCTAAATTCATGGAGAATTTCTTACACAAACAAGAAAATGCACCATCCGTGTTGGCAAAACAATGATCAACTACTTAGCCAACCTCTTCTGAAGAAGAACATGATCACATGAAGCAATTAGCCAGGACCATCCCCATCATCAATCCAAAGAGCTCAATAATGTAGTGATACCCATGAGCAAACAACACCAACAATGAGCTATCCATGTAGATCAAGATAATCAGAGTTACTTCATCATCAATGCATACATATGGTGCGTCAAATCCATTGAAGAAAAGACATCAATATCATAGAAGATACCCTTACTTTTTCTCAACAAGGCACCCTAGCATTCATGCAACAAGGAAGATCTCTCGAAAATAGTGGGGCCCTTAATTCCTAGGGACCAAGGTCCTCGTACCTATAGTAAGATTGTAGGTACAAAATGAACCATTCACCAACTATCCATAAACAATTAGCGAATAAAATGTCACTAAAATCCTTTGTACAATCGTCATGAACAAGCAAGTTTAAATTTTGAAATATAACTGGAAAGCAACTATGCCTCCCAATCAAAAAACGTGCTTCAAAAACGAAATCACATGGATATATCATATTGCATGTTTTAACAAGACTTCTTGCACAGCAACATACATTTATAAACAACATTTCACCTTTTTCTATGGGCTGGAATTTTAAGAAAAGTTTCGTGGTTGGAATCCAAAATAAGCATTCTCTTTCACCATCGGAAAATTACATGATTCAAAGCAAGGGTTTCATCACCATTAGAACCTTGCATGATTCAAAGCAAGGGTTTCATCACTATTGAGATGTTTTCATCAAAACCAGCATAAAAAACTCTTGAATATCATATCCTCTACACATCACCATAACAAGTAAATAATCGCGCTATAAAGCATAGAAAACCAGATTGCACAATATTATAAAATACCCCGTCAGTAACAAAAGATGGCAAAGAATTTCAAATGATCAGTCATATTTGACAATCGTAAACAACTTGCTTTCCAAATAATTTTTTTTTCAATAGTCTTGAATCGCTAGAACCACCACAATCCATCTACACCAAAGGTGCAAATCCTTAAAAAATGTGGCAAAATACAAAATACAAAAAAAAAACATGGTATACTTTATCGTGTTACTTATACAGGTTTCCATCTAGTTTACCAGTCTCCAAAGAGCAACCCACTGGTGAAGAGATGCAAGCTACGCTACAACAGTCCAATAATCTTCTTATCCCCACAACTGATATACAGGTCAGGGTACAAAACCTAGATCTTTGAAATACTCATGCTCCAGAGCACTACGAGCAGTGATCTGTCTATTGGGCTCCAGGCACAACATTTTCTGGGAGGGAACATGGTGGGAGAAAAATAAAGAAACAAACAACAAAGTTGTCAGCATTAAGAATAATTGTAACCTAGCATCCTTTGATCATATTCCAAAGAAGGAAAGATAATGTCTGTCCTTACCGAGAGAAGATCAATTCTCGCTAGCTCAAGACCTGTAACCACAGTTGCCAAATCCCGTCGAATGTAAAATAAGTGAAGAAAGTTTTAAATCATGCATCAATATCACCATGTCTCCCATATGTATTTCAAATGGAAATAAAACTTGAATGTCCATTGTTCATCATAAAAACATTAAATGTTATTGATAGGATGTTCTATGTAACGATAATCGTAGAGCTAATTAAGATCAATTATGCTTGGCCAAATTAAGAGCCCCTGCCGAGTATTGTGCAAAAGTTATGCAATACAATGGAACCCAGTTATGCTGATGATTTGAAAATGGGCTGGCTCTTGATTTATTCTCATGTCATTTACCATTTTCTAGAACTTACTCTATGCTGATGAATATGGAAACATTGCAATCAATAACTGCAGCTAAGCCTGGGAAAAGAGCAATCGCTTATACCAACTCGCCAGGAAAGATCATTACAAAAGTGCCTTACAGGACCTAACCAAGTCCCAGATCTTAATAGTAATAAAATTCTAGTTAACCCATCACAAGAAATATTTGCATAATCCCTATAATCTGATTCAAAACAAACCAGTGTTTATTTGATATTCCCTAACTTTTATCCCCTTTTCATTTCATTTCATTCCTAAGTAGCAGTAGCAGTTGTTATCCACATTTCATTTCATCCGCAACTAGCAGTAGCAGTGCAAGCTACATTTCATGGTAAACAATGAACATCTGAGGAAACACTCAACATTCTTGACATTAATTACATCTCCTCAACTTAGTGAAATATTGACTAGTTGAGACTACTACAATTAAAGGAACTGTAAAGCATGGGCAATGAATGACGAGGCAATAACACACGCAAAAAAATTTAGGGTATAAACATTAGTACATTAGTAGAAATAAATAATATCAACAAAGAATGCTAGTATCTAACATAGACAAAGAAATGTGACGCAAGAAAATGTGAACAACTTAGGACTTAAACAATGGATGGCACTAGAGAAAAAACTAAAAATCAAAACACCAAGGAAAATGAAAACATTTTCTAATGCACCTCCACCTTTAATGCATCTTGAAAGATATTTTTCTGCACCGCCTCCAAAATTCTATACAGGTTAATAGCGATCCTAAACCATTTGGTCTCACTGACATAACTGGTCTAGTCAAACCATTTAAGATCCCAGGTTCATGCGCTCTCAAGATAAAATGGCAAGCTTGGTAACAGTTAGTAACCAAACAAATGCATTTGGACTATGTGGCTTCTTGCCCTAGATGGGATTTGGCTGCACGATCAATTTGGACTTTCTCAATGGAAAGAAGGCAGTTTGGGATAATTCCTTTTCAGGAAGATGGATGGCATATCAAGGTTTTCATACATTGAATGATTTGTGGGACAAGGGTGCAGGTAAGTGATTGTCCTGCAGAGCTCTTAATTAGTCTCAGCAACTTCAAGAAATTGACCAGCCTGGAATGCAATACCCCAATATTGAAACTGGGTATTTCTTCTCCAGTGAACACTTGATTACTTATTGTAATGGGTTTTAAATATTAAAATTGTATTCATACTAAGAGAAGCCAAAATAATAGAGATTAAATTTTCTAGATCCAAACACCCAATTTCCATAAAATCAAGAGAAAATTGGGTTAAAACAGTTTAGCAAATTGATATTTCAAAAAATAATGTCAGGAACAAGAACTGTAAGCTACTTAAACCCTAACAAGCACTTTTGAATTGGATGTTCATGGCATGTTGTCCGCCCCATCTTAGTTAGATTGGAATTACACCTTGCAATTTGATAAGAGTTTGTATTGCCTGATGAACAAAATGCAACTTTAATTACAACAAAAAAAAAGGCAATCCTCTTGCAGAGTCCATAAAGGTGGTAGTTCTATATGGCCAAGATTCACTTGAACAAACATGTCTGCCATTACATTTTTAGTCTGCTATGCCAGACAGATCTAAGGCAAGGATGAAATGCATGCTCAAGAGTTCAACTTTCAGGGAAAAAACTTGAGAAATTTAAAGAAATTGCACCTAAAATTCTCAGTAACACCTACCTTCATTGGCAATGGCACTTTTGGTACATATAAACAATAGTAAAAATGAATAGATGAGAAATAAAGGAAGAAAAATTGGACTCAATGCCTAGCTTGGACCTGTGAGATGAGAAATAAAGGCACGTTGACAGGCCATCTCACATAGACCTGTCAGGACAATGCAATTTTATGGAAAACAACAGCGCATTGATCATGGGTTCAAATCAAATTAACTGACTCAGAATAGCTGCCCTCTATCCAGATGTGTTGAGGAAGGAGAGGGGATTACACAAGGGATTATACAACAATAGTTAGAGGGATTGTTTGGAGGGTTGTTAGGCATAGTGTAGGAGTGTTCCTTAGCAAGTAGCTCCTGGAATTGAATGTGCAGTAGCATAGGGGGTGTCTCCATAAGTAAGGGAAACGTTCATATTGCTGGTTGGTCCATAAGTGCGGTAGGGATATTTGAGGAGAAAACTCACCCTAGGGTAGTGTTCTCTTCCTTTAAGTGGACAAAAATAGAAGCAACCTGTGGGAGAATTTGATACAATGATGAAGCAATGGAATAAGGGCTAGAAGAGTGCCCTAACTGGTCTTCTAGAAGCGCATAATTCAAGGGCAAGAGGGCAACAACGAAGAGTTGTAGATTGCCTCTTGGATGATGGCTTGAAGGGTGTCCTAGGAGATGAATCTAGGGAAATGGGAAAATCCCCATCTATTGCAAAAGGGATTTCCCGTCCTGAAGAAAAAAATTATAATAGAAAAATCATGAAAAGAAAAGGCTCAAATCTCTCTTCCAGATCGGCATCATGCACACACACAGATCTAGACATGTGTGCTCCAGATGACACATGGTGTGTGGATTTGAGTTTTTCAGGTGGTCAAGTGGGCTGAAAATAGGTGAAATGTGGCACTACTTAGAGATTGACATGTGCCAATTGGTACAAGTGGTAGAAAATTGGCATGCTCAAACAATGAGGTTATGAAGGAATGACATGAGGGAGAAAATATCAGAAAAGCCCCAAATCTGGAGAACTAAAGCTCATCACCAACCTGAGATTAACAACTTTACATGATGTCACCTATGAAATCGTAAATGGAGAAATCATAGTAACAATAAAGTAACCTATGTAACAATAAAGTCGGATTCATCCCGGGAGTGGTAAATGGAGAAATCATAGTGAACAACAGGAAACATGCAGATTTGCTTACAATCAAATAGATGAAAAAACACATACAAAAAACCTAGATAATAATCATGAACAAGCTTAATATTGAATTATGAACTGTAAAGGAACTTACAAAATTGGACATTACAAACCTGGTCAAGCGCACAAGCAAAAATATCCTGGACATGACCCTGGTTGACAAGTTGTATTGCTCATGATGCAAGAGGATTTGTACCTACATTGCCAAGTCAATCAAAATCCATCATTATCTATACAATAAATACAAGTAATTGATGTAGTATTTTTTACTCTAAGATGCATTCTTATGATAATGTTAGAAAATATGTTGAAATGTCAAAACATACCTGAATAAGCTCCTCTTCGTTTCAAGAACAATTTATTGGAGTCGCATGAACTTGGAACAAGCCTCCCACGATCCGAAAGAGTAGCAACTAAGTGTTGGGAGGAGGTAAATCCCCGCGGATAGAGGCGATCCCTACTAGCCCAGAGATCGGGTCTAGCAACAATCAAACACGCTACAAGGCATTCCTAATTGTAAATAAACCGATTTGAGAGGAAGGCTTACCTGGAATCCAACACTGTCGTTTGTAGAAGAGGTGGTGCTCCCGTTCCTTTGCCCTGGCAGATCACAATCCTCATGATATCTGTGATCGGACACCTGCACATGCAAGAAACAACACAAACACAAGCATAAAATCTAGTATATACAGCTATATGTCAGTCGAAGAGGACATAACTCATGAACATGATCAAGAAAAAGAGTGGAACCATAACCAATAGTCGCTTATCATTAAAGAGTCAAAAGAAGAATACAACCATAGCTTCAACGCCGAATTCTCCTTTGGCGGGTCGCCAGCAGAACATGTCTCGATAAAGCCTGTCAAGGATGGGACAAGCCTCTCTCTCCGGATACTTGGCAATAGTCTCCTTTCTTGATGGCATCGTAGGGAATCCAAGAAGGCTTATAAAGATGTGAAAGTTCTCAGGGAACTGAAATTTTCGCTTAATTCTTTGGAACTAGCTTCAGAATGGAAATGGGCAAGCTTTTATAGAAGGAGGAAGGGAAGTTGGGATCCCTATAATTATGGGATTGGCCCTATCATCAAGGAAGCTTCCATGAGAGGTGGCAAACCACTTCCTCTCTATGGAAATTCGTAGCCAAACCACCCAACTCAAGATAGATATCAGTCCAGGAATTTTTTTAGGATGAAACTTCTGCCTCTTATTTTTAAAAAACACCTCTTAATATGGTTGGCGTGGGTGCGACTCTATGACAGAGTGCCAATTGGTGCGCCCTCTTTGGAGGATTTTCCCTCTTGGCGCGAGGGCTTAACTATGGAACTGCGCCAATGGAAAAAGAGATATTTTTAGGGTTTTTGGCAAGGAGATGTCTTCAGGGCAATGAAAGCTCATCTTCAAAGGGATGCAATGAAATTATTTTCAAGTCTTGTCTCTGTTCACAGGTCACGGAATGAACCCTCCAATGTGCGTGATGGGGATTGCAGGGACGGTGACAAATTGTTGTGTAACAAATGCCCCCTAAAGCATGAGGCCCGAGAGAGAGAGAGAGGGGTGAAATGCTTTACAAGAACATGTCGACTGAAAACACCGCCATCGAAAAACCTGCGGAGCGAAGTACAACTGATGTCTCAGATACATGATATATATGCGTGGTATGGGCACAGCCATCCATAACAGAGTTTACAATAATCTAGATCCAAGGCATGGACGCAGCCATCCAGTGAGGATTGATAAATAGACTCAGGTATGGTCGCAGCCATCCAATCAGTGAGTCATGTAAATAATCATAATAATCCACAATATCGCAGCCTGGATTACAACAGACACAATCCAGGGTCTTGCGCTCCATCTCGACCCGAACAAAGTACAAGTTCAAGCATGCGATTATGTGAGCTGAAGTCGAACATGCAAGAACATCGTCTGATTACCATCCAATGATGAAAGTTATTAACAGACGCGAGAGGAACCACCAATAGTGACAATGGCACTCAAGGTACTATAGGTACAATCTATGGCATGTGAATCAATGAGCTGGTGTCGAACACCCGTAGAATCACTTGATCGGAGGCCAATGATAAAAACCTCACGTCGAATGCGACGAACCTGCCATTGAGGCATGCAGGCTCCAAGGTACCATAAAAGAGTCTCTAGACCATCTTCCTGGATAATGAGCTAAAGTCGACAGGAAGTGACCTTGATCGAAGGTGGGCCATAATGTTTCCCACATAATCGACACGAGACAGAGGAACATAATGTTTTTGTGAATCAGGATCATATGAGAATCAGAGGAAGGTTGATACTTGCAGAGGTCAACTTCTCTTGAACATGTAAATGGCACGACAGTGGAATTGGCAGTATTCGACATCAACGGATCAGAGGTCATGGTGACGAGGCAAAGAGCAGATGAGAGGTCAAAAGGGATTATCCAAACCCACGGAGGCAAAGTGAAGAACGAGATGAGATGTCCCCAACCCGACACGAATGCAGACAAGTGCCATGTTCAAGAGCGACATACTGCCGACACGACAATGATGTTGGTTCTAGTTTCCCCACCATGCTTGGCGAGTACCTCTTTATTTTTACACAAGCTTGAAGAGGATACCATATGCTTGTCATATAAATTCATCCTTCGGACGAATCCATCCTAGTACATTTAACGAGCCCTAGGAAGGAGAAACTCGAATAACGTCATTTCGACTGAATCCAATGTCATTAGGGTTTAACGAGTCTGACAAAGGAAGAACTCGGCATCTTTTCATGTTTAGAGAGTTTGAAAAGATAGCAAAAAGTAAACTCCACAGGTCCCTTTTCGTAAATAGTTCCCCAGATCCGAAAAGGTAGAAAACAATATCCGGGAAAACCTCCTAGTCGCGATAGGCTAGGGTATTCCTTTTCGTAATCAATCCATCCCAGCCCGAAAAAGGGTTAAACTTATACTGGGTGGATGTCGATTCGTGTCCATTTTAACGAGATCGAAACGACAAGGGCCTCGGCGATCTTTTCATGTTTAGAGAGTCAGAAAAGAGCTGAAAGATGACTCCTCCTGGAGGAACGAGTGGTATAAAGGGTAGCAACTGGTTCCGGTAATGGTGGAACTAATCTGAACAAATAAAGGTCGAGAGGCTGGCTAACAAGACCACTCATAGCAGCGGTTCCTCAGGAACGGGTAAAACAACCAAGTGAAGGCATATGATCGGCCAAGCAGATAATGACGATGGAGCGAGAAAACTAAGGCTCATCTGGCAAAATAGGCTGATAAGATGACAATCACAAGGGGTAAAATGGGAAAGGTTTCATTTTTACACAAGCTTGAAATCAGGAAACTCTGCTTGAAGTTGGTTTAATTTTTACACAAGCTTGAAACAAAGATAAACTATGCTTGAAACCGGTTTCATTTTTACACAAGCTTGAAACGGAAACAAACTATGCTTGAAAAAGAAAGCATGCCCCCAGCATGGTGACTCAATTCGAGGTACATGCCCCCCAAGCTTCAGTCCATATGAAAGGAAGATGGAGTGAAGGTTCAAATTACGAGATCAAGAGACAGACTCGACTGGGATTTTACGAGAACTTATCAAAGACTCGAATTGAACAGGAACGTGTTTCATTATTTTAACGAGGTTGACACATTAAAAGAACTATCCTCAGGACACCTTGTTTCATGGTTTAAGGAGCTTGGCACAAGACAAGGAACTCTGCTCCGACATCCTGGTTTCATTTTTTAAGGAGCTTGACACAGGAAAAGAACCATGCTCCGACCAGACCTCATCATAATGAATAATAAGTCATGCCATTCAAGAGTTCCACTCCTGATGGAAGGAAAACATCCTGGAAGTCAGGACCCAATGCCCCCAACACACTATGCATGACGACATTATCACTGAGTACAGGCACGGGGTAGGTAGCCACATAGTTGACCTGCGGTGGGGTAGATACAACGGGTGGATAAAAACCAGGAAGGGATGATGGCGGACCAGTTTCCACATCAGGACCAAAGAACGAAAGCTGATCAATGGTCACGATCCGTCCTTCATGTGGA
The DNA here is from genome assembly GCA_034641835.2 of Pinus albicaulis. Taxonomy (NCBI): domain Eukaryota; kingdom Viridiplantae; phylum Streptophyta; class Pinopsida; order Pinales; family Pinaceae; genus Pinus; species Pinus albicaulis. The sequence goes on from CM076583.1 coordinate 1,211,319,668, forward strand.
AAACAGACCACACGAAAAAGGGAGGAGACAAGCGCTCCCATGGCATAGGTGTAATCGCGCCCCAAGAGCAGATTGAAATCCAAGGGGCCTGGAATAACCATCACATCCATATGGACGGTTTTACCTCCCAAAGTAACAGGTAACCTTAGAAGGATCCCTAAGGGTTGACTAGTTCTTCTATTAAATGCCAACAGATTCTGCGTAACAGGCGCAAGCGGTGGCGAACCGAAAGCTTGCCAGGTAGTTGAGGATAGAACACTAACAGACGCACCTTCGTCTATAATGGTGCTGGGTACAACCAGACCAAAAGCATGTACTGTGATCTCGAAAGGCACATAAGACGGAAGGCGGTATCCCATAAATCGATTCCAATCGAAGGAAGCGACCAAACTACTTGGAGGGGCTACCATCGAACCGAGATGGTCTTCCCCTGGTGTTACGGAAGAAGAAGGAGCATCCTCCACGACCTCCATCTCGAAGGTGGGAGGGGTATCCTCCGGGACCTCCATCACGGGAGGCGGAGGAGCAACTTCTTGAGGTATAGGGACAGGAGAATCTTTCTCCAAGTCTGAAGAATCTGAAGAAACTAGAAGAGTATGAGGGGTGTGAGATCCACTCTCAACGGAAAAGACCCGGTGCACCGTAGACGGGCCCAACTCAACCGATCCCATGACCAATGGTTGGTTGTGAACAGATTCCTGAATTTGAATTTCCGAGGGAGCGGGATCGACCAAAGGTGATTTTTGACGAATTGTACCATCAGTAGGTGGAAGACTCAAAGAGAGCTGTTTATAACCAGCTGGGAGGCATGGTGTGGAGACAACGGGGTTGTCCAACACTCGCTTGGCTTAATCCATATAAGGACAAAGGTGAATGGCATGGTGCCCTTCACACAACTTACAAGGATTGGTGATTTTACCCTGCTTCTTAGGAGCCTTGTCAGCACCAGTTGAAGACGTGCCCCCCACCGGGCTCCCGGAAGTCAAAGGCAACGGCGGACGGACGTCGGACCATGTAAGCTGCCAGGAATGCCAAGAGAAGGCAGGTCCGAAGAAGATGGTCTCACATGCACAACATGCAGGGGAACTTGAATTTCCGTGGAGGGTTGGGAGGTATATCAAGAGGAGATATTTCAGAAACAGTAGTGGCAGCTTTAGCCTCTCTTTTATCAGACTTCTACTTCTTTGTCTTCTTCTTCTTCTTCTTAGCCACCTGGTTACTTGAATCCAGACTTTCACCAGGCGAAGTAGAAGAGGAGGACGCAGAAACAGGCGAAGAAGGGGAGAGGTCCACCTTGGAATCAACATGAGGTTGTTCAGGTGGAGGAACTGATTGAATAGTAGTGGAGACATTCGGGACAACAGAGGTCGAGAACAACCAAACAGGCAACCCAACAGTTAACCCAGGAAGGGACAACGTCGCCATGTAAGGAGCACCAACATTTCCAAAAGGAGGAAAATGACCAGGATTCCCTTCTGAGGGGATTCCTTGGTTGGTAAACTCTGAAAAAGTTGCCATCAAAACTCAAAACCACACACGGGCTGAAAAAGAGTCAAGACACACAATCAAACGGTCAACAAGCAGAATCTAACAAGGCGTGTGATCGTGGGTGATTAATTTTTACCACATTGAAAAATAAGAAACTTCACCGTTTCATGTTTTAAGAGTCGAGAAACGGTTGAAAAGGTGACTCTATCTCTTTCAAATTTGACACAAGCGTGAAAGGACAAGCGCTTGGTGATCCTTTCAAATTTAGGGAGTCAGATAGGATCAAAATGACTACTCAGGAATACTAGGCAAAGGGTGTACCAAATAACCGTGAATTGCAATATACACCTTGGTTTCAAAATGAAAGAGAAATCAACCAAGGACTTAACGTACGTGCAGGCAATCTCCCCGAATGCTGTGTCCGGTGTATCACGGGTATAGGGCGGCAGACTCGGCTTCCTATGGATAAAGGATTGAAACCTAGTGGGGTCTCCCTTTATATACGCGACAGTACGGGGAGCACAAGTCCGTACTAGCGCTGTCTAAAGCCAAGAGGCGAACGACAGCTACTAGGTTTTAAGACGCCGAAACACGTCTCTAGCCTAGACCTCTAAATGTGTTTCGTTAGATTTCAATGCTGCCTTAGTGTAAATTGAGTATATTTTAAAGTTGATCTTCAATTACGTTTCAGTTTTCAGGCCCTAACGAATGTGTTGTTTCAAAAACTCCTAAATGCAAAACTACATGCCACAGTACACCATTTCGTTCGATGAAAACTAGCTACAGAAGAGTTGAGAGTTTTTTACACAAACAAAATGATCAGAAGACAATCAATGATATCTCTAATGCAACTAATGAAACTAAAAACTTTTCTTTCAAATTCACTAAATACTAGTAAAATCGAAAAGATTTCAATTTGCACTAATCAACCAAAAGCAAAAGAGATTTTTTTATTTTCAATGTTTGATAGCTAGATGCACTAAACAAACCGAAAACAAATAAGAAGCAATTCGAGAAATGATATTAAGAGAGCAAAACAAACAAATTTCACTCAATGGCACAAACAATCAGATCTCAAATCGACAAAAAGTCTCTCAAAACCAAGAAAAGTCCCAAAGACACCAATGAGCCGTGTGATCTAGGCCCAAAATGAAGCGAGGCAAAATTCGAATGAAAACGAAATCAGTCACTCAAAAAATGCAACAATATGATAGACAACTATCAAACGAATTCAAGGAAGCAATCCCACAGCCGACTGAATGAATGGAAACCAAAAACTCCCAAGGGAGGCTCGACTCACAAAGGCACCTAGATGCCCTAGGGCTTGTATGCAAAATCGAAAGAAATAGGCAAAAAACCAAAGGAAGGAGGCTCCAACCAGTCAAACCAGGCTCCAGTGCACTCAAACAGCCGAAAAAACAAGATCAAAATCACAAGTCAGCCTCAGAAAGCTTGAAACACAACAAACCCTAATAGCTCACAGGATTGGTACGACTGTGAGCTTGAAATTAGCACCAGAAATGAAATGGCATGGGTGATACACAGGCAACCTGCGCTAATGGTCGCGACCGTTACGCTAAAAAGCGCGCCAGCCAATTTTACTATGGAAAAAAATAAAAACAGGCAATCTCAGACACAGACAAGTGAAAACAAGGTTAAAACAAAGCCAAACTAACAGGAAAAACCAGTCCAAAGAGTTGACCAAGCAAGCAAGACCAGGAAGTTAACTGGAAAGAGAAGATAAAACTCCAAGTTGTCCAGTCCGTAAACCAAACCGGAGATCGACTGAAGCAGCGTTGAGCTACTCCACTAATGCAGAGCAAAAGCGTTTCGAAGGCTATCTGGTTGTGCTTCAAACTCCGTCTATAGTTTACAAATCAAATAACAAGCTGATTCCCCAGTGGAGTCGCCAAATTGTTGAAGAGGTAAATCCCCTCTGCGGACAAAGGCGATCCCTACTAGCCGAGATCGGGTCTAGCAACAATCAAACATGCTACAGTGTAGGTTCCTAATTGTAAATAAACCGACTTGTGAGGAAGGCTTACCTGGAATCCGACACTGTCGTTTGTAGAAGAGGTGGTGCTCCCATTCCTTCACCCTGGCAGATCACAAACCTCATGATCTCCATGATCAGACAAATGCACATGCAAGAAACAACACAAACGCAAGCATAAAATCCAGTACATACAACTATATGTCATTCGAAGAGGACATAACTCATGAACATGATCAAGAACAAGAGTGGAACCATAACCGATAGTCGCTTATCATTAAAGATTCAAAAGAAGAATACAACCATAGCTTCGACGCAGCACTCTTCTTTAGCGGGTCGTCAGCACAACATGTCTCGATAAAGCCTGTCAGGGATGGGACAAGCCTCTCTCTCTGGATACTTGGCAATAGTCTCCTTGCTTGGATTTGGCCTTAAGGGAATCAAGAAGGCTCTTGGGAACTTGGAGATTCTGCAACCCTTTGGAACTAGCTTGCAATGGAAATGGGCAAGCTTTTATAGAAGGAGGAAGGGGAGTTGGGATCCCTATAATTATGGGATTGGCCCTATCATCAAGGAAGCTTCCATGAGAGGTGGCAAACCACTTCCTCTCCATGGAAATCTGTAGCCAAACCTCCCAACTCAAGATAGAAATCAGCCCAGTAATTTGTTAGGATGAAACTTCCGCCTTTTATTTTTAAAAAACACCTCTTAATATGGTTGGCGCGAGTACGCCTCTATGACAGAGCGCCAATTGGCGCGCCCTCTTTGGAGGATTTCCCTCTTGGCGCGAGGGCTGAACTATGGAACCGCACCAATGGAAAAAGAGCTATTTTTAGGGTTTTTTGCAGGGAGATGTCTTCAGGGCAATTAAAGCTCATCTTCAGAGGGATGCAATGAAAGTATTTTCAAGTCTTGTCTCTACTCACAGGTCACGGAATGAGCCCTCCAATGTGCGGGATGGGGATTGCAGGGACGGTGACAAATTGCTGTGTAACACTAAGTCAACGGTGACTTTTTTGTTGCTACGCTGGATCGAGGGAGGTTTGCTCCAAGATTAAATTGCTCCAATAAATTATTCTCTACTAAACAGGGCCAACCACGTGAAGGTGGAAGCTCTTATGGCCCCTCCCCCCCCCCTCCCCCCTCACATCACTCTCAATTCCCCAATACCCAATCTATATTTCATTTTTTACTTTCATGAGCATAAAAAAAAATATTCAATAACTAATAAAAAAACAATGCAACAAAAAGTACGCAAGGAAACATTGAAATTAGTGCTTGACATAAAAATAGTATGATAAATGAGTTTTTTATATAACGCAAAAAACGTTCCAAGTATGGTAATGTTTGTCTTATAATAATACAATATTTTACATTATCGAATTTTCTTTTTCTTCTTCCTATTTCTAAAGCTCCTAATTACATCATCAATAATCATCATGCTCTGCTCCTATTTCGTGCCTTTCGACCCACACTGCTGACCTAGTTGCGTAGTCACGATGTCTGGTCTCATCCGGTGACGGGGCATCGCCTACAAAAACAGATAATATTAAATTTTAATTGTCAGTTTTTAAATATCATTGAACTAGTTCGGTAATATTAATAAAAAAATTGCAATGAGATTATTTCCCTGGTGCACCAGTTGTTGCCGTTGGGACTATTGCCCTGTCTTCCTCTCTGGTGGTAAGATCCTCAAGGGAAACATTCTCTGTCATTTAAACAAAAAATGTTATAAGGACAACCATCAAGGTATAATTAGAAAAAAATATAAGTGGAAATTAATTACCGTCACGACCCTCACTGATAGTAGCATTGTCGGCCTGGTCCCCACTACAATGATCAGGTTGCACGTGAGGAACATCTACATCTGGCTCTACAACTGGGTTATTTGCCTCGTCGGCAGTGCTGCTCCCCTGATTTAAACAAAGTTGTTAGACATTAAATTTATGGACGAAAACAAACATATTGAAAGGTTAACGTTTTACCTTATCAGGCATTCTAGATCTTGGGACCTGCCCCAAGCTTCTGCGATGTTCAACTACGGCTTGATAGCTGAAATGGAAAGCGATATTTTTATCTTCCTCTATAGTTTGTGTTCCGAATTCATCACCCTACATTACATATGATTGTGTATTTTTAATGTTATTTTATAGGATTACAAAAACGTTGGAAGGCGATACAATTAATTATAAGATGTTTAGCTACTTACAATTCTTGCGGCTAATTTCAAGTAGCCGCCCTGGCCTAGCTTGTGATGGCCCTTTTTTTCAATCCTAGCTTTGGTTTCCTTCGAGGTGTCAGGCAACCTAGCATCAAAATATTGAAGTCAGATATGACGTAGCACACTTTTATTTTAGACATAGAGAAAATTAAAGCTATTGAATTAAAGTTGTAATTTACCTTGCGGGTCCAGTTGGCATTTTCCTTCTTTCTTTGCCCTTTTCTCTTTTCCGTCATGGATGAGTGCTCTCCACTCACTCTCTGAAACTGCGAGAGGACGCTCATATCTAGGGTTAAATTGAAATTGTGTCCTATAGGTGTCCCTGGTATATTTCAAATATTTGCCGGCTACCTGAGCCACCGCTTTTCTGTCAAATGTGCCGACCCCAAAAATGGCTTCTAGATAATCTAGAAGTTCTTTTTTCAGGTTGGAATTCTGGGAATTCCACCTTGTGCATATGGTTGGGCCAAAAATTACCAACGCATGGCTCTCCAAAAACCTGTAGAACTCATTGTTTCCTACATAGAAAAAAATATATTATCATTAATTTAAAAATAAAAATCATGATAAATATGTTTTAGATAGAGTACATGAAATAGTTAAAATATTAAAATTTACCTGGGAGTTGTACGTGCTTTATAGGGACACCTTCATTGTTCACCAACAACGTGCCATTAATGGTCCCTGTGGAGCTGACACGTGTAGCTCCAAGAAACGCAATAATGTAGTTGGCCATATCAGCCTCATCATTGCCAACACGTTCGGCGGTTGGCTGGGTGTCTGCTTGGGCAGGGTGTGTTTCTTGGCTAGCACCTAAAGGAGTAGAAGGTGTACGAGAGGGTTGTTGGGCAATCTCTTGCCCTTATGTCCCACTACCACCAACACCGGGTTCAGCAAATGCCAGAAAATGCTACATACAAAAGAAATTTTTGTTAGTTTAGTCAATGTAAAAATTAAAAATCAAACTATCACAATTCATCTCATGCAGAACAAAAAAAATATCCTTTTGATTTTTTATTATTACCTGATATCTTTCTAGCTGGCTCATAAGATGTTTTATCCTCTCTTCTGTTTCAGGTGTTTGAGGTGCGTCTATCAAAGTATTAAATTCCGACCTTGCATCTCGTGCCTTTTTTTGCAACAAGAACACTGGAGATAGGGATGAAGAAAGCTCTTCCTCAAAGAGGGAATCATCGGGCGTACCATGGCTAGGTGTCTGCATATTTGAACAAAATTAATATTATTTCAATTATGTAAATAACTAAAATACCTGAAGATAGAGCAATGCTAGCACTTTACATGTTCTTCCGCTGGCCTCTTTCCGTGATCATCCTGTCTCGGGGTTGTTCCTGCACTGCTCTGATCAGTCTGCCACATTGCAATAAAATTGTAAATGTAAAAACTTGAAAACAATATCTAACTTGAAAACACAAAATGAAAACTGAAATAATTTCTAATAAGACACCGGAAGACAGAGTTAGAGTTTCAAATATGCCTTGCATTGAATTCAGTCCTAGAAACATGTCATTGCACATTAAGGCACCCAAACAAGAGACGAGTTGACAATGAGACTAAACTGGGTTATTTGTAGTGAAATTTTAAAATCTCAAAAGGTATATTAATTATCAAAACAAATCAGCTTCATAATTAACCTCTTGAAAGATGAAATCAAGAGTCATATTACCATATTAAATATGGATTCATGTTAATGGAATATGATCCAAGTTTGGAGTTACACCTTTATATGACATGATATCAAATATTTGGTGGTTCTAATAACTCCATTATTCTCGCTAAGACCTGCCTCTCTTCTTGTTTAACATTATTTTCCCATTAGACCTATCTTAATACGTTTTTTGTTCTCCTGTGTTGTAACTCCATGTAGAGATAATTATTTTGTATCTATTAATTACCTTTGCTCGGGGCTTCTTTAGTGTGCAATGATGCCTAAGGTTCACACAATATTTGAGCTTCAAGAAATAAATGAGATAGAGGTTTGAGCTTGATGTAGTAAAGAATCCTCTTGGAAAACCTAGTGGATTTCAACCTCTATATAAATTTTGATACATTAGAGCCACAACATAAAACACATGCAGATTGGGAAGGAGGAAAAACCAAGACCTTATATGAAGAAAAATCCATATATGACCCTATATTAATCAACCATCATTCTCATGTGCTTCATTTCAGATACAACTGGTCCCTTATATGACTATAGGTGATTAAAACTCTGTATTTAACTCTATATTTGGATGAATGATGTAGTTGTTTGGATCTTGGAAAATCCGTGCCTCTTAGAATATGTTGTTATAGAAAAATTGAGAGTTAAATCAAATGATTTGTGTTGAATGCTTCACAACAATATCAATCGATCAACGAAATTTTTAGTAACATAGATGTCATAATCTATAATGAGGTGGAGGAGGAAGTGTAGAAGTGAGAGTGTAAATGGCCATGAATAAATGTTAGTGATCCTCAATTTGGATATGGAAAACTTTGTTTTGGTATTCAAGAAAGCAGTGAATGATTGGGAGACTGCTATTAAAGAAATTGTAAAATATACAAGTGTTATAAAGTGGCAAGGTTACCCTGCCCAGGATACTCTGGAAAAATACAAAGGTGATCGAAGCTAAAAAATAGTGTGTGTGGGGCTAAGTGCTACATCACCCGACTATCTTGTTCAGGGCTTCTCCTCCATAGGTCGAATATAACAAGGCTTGTTGGTTTCCCTTCATTCCATGTTTTTAGCTAGAGTCAAGAACTAAACTCTTGAAACCTTGAAACCCTCTTCTTTTCTTAATTTTAATAACTCTTGCTTCAGGAAAAGGGTCCAACTATCCTAGAACTTGGCATTACAAACTTGTATTGTAACTTCATTGGTTGTAATTGAATTAACTGATTCAATAGAAAATGGATAGGAATGGGCTGACTACTATTTTTAAGTTGAGATGACATCTACAATCATTTTCTGTGGGATTTTTTGTAGCATTTTCTTGTCAAAAGGATCCAGTTTTTTTGTTTGATAGCTTCCTTCTGGTCACTCCAACCCAGGAAGTGGACATCCAAACCAATAATTGCAAAAATTCCAATGAGAATGAATGCAACAACAAGAATATCTATGCATTGAGTGCTGTTAGCATGCTGACTGAGGGAAGTACAAAGAATAGTGCACTTAGATGCATACAGTCACATAAATCTCTTTCAGGGAAATCTGCTTCTGCCAAGAAATCGAAAAAAGAGAGAATTAAAGGAATGGTCCAACTTTCGAGAAATATAATCTCTGGTGAAGATTACATGGACACTGCTGTTGTCCTTAATAAGACTATTAGATATGTTAAATCTCTCCAGGTAAAAGTGAACATATTGGAGGCTAATCAGCAGGAAAAGGTGAACTGGGTTTGACCCCAGTGTGACTAGGTGTCTCTTTCAGAACTCCCAAGATATAATGAGAAAGTGGATGCTGCCTAAAAAGCACGAAGATGGCTTCGCCAGCTTAAAATAAAAATAGAAATTCTCTCGCATACTTGTCTACATTCAATGATAGTTGTAGCCAGATTTTGATCTGATCCTAGTTTTAAGCATGCTGGAGATTGAGGTTTAGCATTAGCTATAATTATATCCACATGGCTAACTTATCTGGCCCTTATGATGAATGTATAACTCATGTCAAGGGAGATGTATCATCCATGCCACGTGGAAATTGTGCCAATGTTTGGGGTGGTGATAGTGCTGATAAATTATCACAAATTAGATTTCTTGATACTTTCCAATTACAAGCACCTGATTATTACAATAGTATGTTCATGTGTGACTATAATATGAACAGATGTGGGTTTAATTTTCACCCTGCACTAGTACAGAGATTTTCAGATATTTTGCCCTGCAATGGCAAGGCAAAGAAAGAGACCAACCCTGAAAACATGGCCATGGAGAAAAACACAATTTCTGAAGTACTGGTTGCAGGAACATCATGCCTTTGGGATGTTAATTTTCCATGGTACAGGGAAACTATTCCCTCATATTTTACAACTATGCCAAATATGGGATTGAGTCAATTGTGCATGATAGCCCTGGAAAGCTATGGGGGTGAGTTTATTGATTGTCCTGTGGTTGAAAATGAAGATGCAATTCGTGTGAGCTGTGATGTATTATCAAATTCGGATGGATCTATCAAAGTCGGATGATGACTGCATGTGCTTAATATTGTTTGAAGGAAAATGGTAGGAAATGGTGATCAATTTTTCTTCTTGTAAAGACCAAATTGTGATGATGGAAATCAACTGCCAAATTTATGGAAAGCATGCTGGAGACTGAGGTTTGGGGAATTCGTTATGTCTTACATTGAATTTTGTTAAAAACAAAACTAAATCTACAGGCATGCCCTATTCAAGGAAAATGAAGAGCCCAATTTATTGCTCTGTTTCAAATCCTAGGCATTCTAAATGGTAAATCACTTTTCAAAATCTGGAAAAATTCTGTTTGGCCATACCATTTTTCCTGCTGATGGAGGAAGGGCCTACTTTCTGGAGTTTCTTGCGCGACGGGCGGTTCTTTGTAGCAAGGGCCTGCTTTCTGGAGTTTCTTGCATGACGGGCGGTTCTTTGCAGCAAGGGCCTGCTTTCTGGACTTTCTTGTGTGACAGGCTGTTCTTTGTAGTAGGAGGCGTATATCCAGTAGGGTTTGAGTCGATTAGAAAAGGCAAGGAGCTGTAGTACTGATCTACAAAGGCATATATCCAGTAGGGTTTGAGTCGATTAGAAAAGGCAAGGAGCTGTAGGATTGATTACATGCAGGGTAGCTATAGTGATTAATGTAAAATTTTGAAAGGCCCGCCATGATTAATCCGAAACCTTTGTAATTCGTTTGAAATTCCTATTAAAACCATAGTTTATGGCAGTAATGCTCCACCATATAAATAGGTATTAAAACCTTTCAAATGCCAACTTAGGTTTGATTTAAAAATGGCATATAATTTTAATTTAGCTTGTACAATATTAAGGCCATTATTTATTGGTTTGAAATAATAAACAACATGCAACAAACCCACATAATTAGTAAATTATTTAAAGACAATAATTCCTACATATTAAAATATAAAGTTATAACATACCAGCTCATACTCGAACATAACATCTGTATCAATATTCTTCTTCTGTATTTTCTTGATCTTCATCCAACTTATCGACATCTATACCAACATCTGATTCAGAAACGTTGTTGAAATGATTGACCATGTCATCATCATCATCAATTATGTCATTTTCAATAATATCCTCATCGACATCATCATCAATAATTGTTGCCTCATCTCCTATGCCTGGTTCATATTCTAATATATCTTCTTCATCTATCAATGCATCTTCCTGCTCATCTGCCATTGCATCATATTCTTCTTGATCAATATCATCTTCTTCCTCTACAGTATACTCTACTAGCCTTCCTCTTGGATCATATATAATAGCAAATGACCATTCGTTCTCACCTGGAACCTCTGAGTAAAATATTTGTTCGCATTGGCTTGGAAAAATATAGCAATCTTTTCCTGCTTCAAACTGCGATGTTTTAACCATTGGAAATCCATTTTCATGTTGAATAAGTGTTCTATCATCATCACGTACATTCATTCGTAGCCTATACCATTTGACGTCGAACAAAACTATTTTGAAGGAATTAAAGTCACACTCAACTATATCATCTAAAAACCCATAATATCTATTTTCAGATTCTCGAGGATGTTTGTCACTCCTGGAGGAAACATTAGTGACTTGGAATACTGTAGTTATCCCACTATTACAAGTTTTCCTGTTATCATCCAACTGTTTAACATGAAATTTACGACCATTGCACCACATAGCCTTGTGGTGTTTCAACTGCAATATGCCAAACATGAAAAAGATGCATTCTCAATTAATAATTAATCATATAATTTACACAGCATGAAAATTATCTGAAAAATCAAACTTGTTGTCACATTATAAATATAGTATAAAATAAGTAATGAATAAAATAGGTGAATTAATTTCTTACCTTTCTATCTTTCAAACCATATGCTAAATCAATTTCCCTGTCCGTAACGTTTCCATCTCCACTACGATACGCTTCTCTAATCAATTCAGACAGTAGTTGCCATGATAACCTACCGTCGTTACGTGCTTTACATGTTTCAATCCATTCACTCATCCACTCAAGATTGTTTGCAATGTATAAAAGTAGTGCCTCATAATCTTGAGCACCCGAATAAAAAAACAATAATTCACCAATATTAATAAATATTACTTATAACCATGGTAAATTATATTAATTAATAAAATATGAAAGAATAAGACCTAAATGAATATAATGATCATATACATGATGTAAAAAAATGAAAAATTATATGTATTATACATAATAAATCTTTTACCTCTCACTTTCTTCATTCTACCTTTTCCCAACAGGTGCTCCACTTCAAATTTTTTGATGGAGTTCACATCCCAAATGCAATCCACCGCCTTCATGGCTGGTGCAGCTAATATAGGAATATAATGACTAATATACACCATGGATTGATATACCACATATCCTTCCACCATAGAACCCTCAGGTCGTGCTCTTTGTCTAACCAAAGCCTTCAAGGATTTCAGGTGCCTCTCGACCATCCACATTGACCTTGTGTGTATTGGTCCACACATTTCAATCTCCTCAACTTGGTGTATCAAGTAGTGTTCTTGTGCATTGAAAAATGTTGGAAGTATATACTTTTGCATTTCACACATTAGCCAAGGAATTTCTCTCTTCCAATACTTTATTTCATCTTGATGGATTTATTTCAATGAAAACCATCTGCAAATCATTATGCAAGGTTATTTCAATGAAACATAATATATATTTCATTACAAGTAAATTAATACATCATTTCATTAAGTACGAAAAGAAATTGTAGCAATTAGATTTTGCGTATAAATCAAAACTACTTACCTCATGTATTTACTAAGACCATATATAACTTGTTTGACATTGTTGTCGAAGTTGTTTGGGAGAGATACAGGTAGAACATACTATAACAATAAAAAATGAATCGTTATTGGTTTCCAAATTAAATAGAAAAAAGGAAAATTTAAAATATGTATTCAAGCAATAACATACAAAAACGTATACCAAAAAAATTACCTTAACAAAGGTATGCCAATCATGTGTTTTCACCCCACCGAAGTCACCTTTCTTCGTTAAGATATTATTTATGTTTGAAGCAAAACCTGTTGGAAATTTAATTCTTCTAATGACCTCTTTTACATCATTGCTTTGTTGTTCTGTTAATAACCATGGAATATTATTATAATTTCGACCTCCATTGTTATTTGATCTATCGATCACACTTTTCATTGCATGATTCGATTTCTCAATGTCAGCACAAATTTTGTCAATTTTATCTCTATCATGTGCACCATCTATGGTTCGCCATAACGTTTCTGTCACATTCTTCCCGACATGCATTGTATCAAACAAATGAGCTATTTTTAGGTCCTCATAGTAGGGCAACCTCGCGAATTGAGAAGGATAACATTTCATTCCAAGTGGAAGTACAATATTAGTACCTTCACTGCGATGATGACCTTGATATCAAAGAATAAAATAAATTAGAACAATAATTATAAAATACAATAAAATAAATTCATTAGTTAAAAAAAAAATTCCAAACATTACATAAACAATATACACACACACACACACACACACACACACACACACAAATTACGTACCAGCTACTTGACGATTATTAATTTTGTTATATTCCAACTTCCACAACTGAGGTGTCATTCTTCGTGGTTTTAATCCAGTTTCTTCTTTATCATTGAAAAGATGTTTTTCAGTAGTACGATACTTATGGTTCCTAGAGAGGAAGTGCCTAAACTCATCAAACACCATCTTTCTTAAGTCTGGCGAATGACGATACTTCATCTTAGGGCCACAAACTGGACATGCAAATATACCCTTTGTTTGAAGACCTGCAATAGATGGATCAATAACAATTATACTATGAGATCATTTTTAAAACATGCAATATGGTATATCTAATTTAGATAATTATATATTATATTAAAGTGCAACGAAATATTACATACCACAAAAATGTGTTAGTCCTGGGGCATCATGAATTGTCCATACAAGCATTCCATGACATTGAAATCTCTTCTGCTTGATTGGTTTAGTGATGTCATACATAGTGATGCCATGCCATAATTGTATTAGCTCATCGATAAGAGGCTCAATATATACATTCATATATTTGACCTGGTACTTACCTAATTGTTCAAAATTACAGTACATAATAATTACTACCATGATATATGTATATATAAGTAATTAAATAAATAAAATATATATTTATGCAAACAACGAGAGAAATGAAAATGTTACATTCAAAAAAATAATGTATCAAATACCTGGAATAATCATAGTCAAAATTATGTGCTCCCTATTTATTGACATCCAAGGAGGAATGTTATTGTTGATAACGAAAATAGGCCACACTGAGTAAGTAGATCTAAGCTCTCCGAATGGATTAACACCATCAGCTACCAATGAAAGCCTGACATTACGAGGTTCATTTTTAAAATCTACATATTTTTCCTCGATTTCTATAAATGCAGAACCATCTGCAGGCATTCGAAGAACACCATCTCCACTTCTATTCTTTGCATGGAAATCCATAAACTGTGCTATGCTGTTACACCTGAACATTCACTGCAAACGTGGAATTATGGGAATATGACGAAGAACCTTTTGAGGCACCTTTTTGGTTAGTTGATTTGTTCGATATCTACTGGTACCACATTTCGGACATTCTGTTTTCAACGCATGTTCTCCGTAATATATAATATTATCTTTAGGACATGCATCTATAGTGTTATATTCCATTCCAAAGTGTTTCATAATAGCACGTAGATCTCGATATGTTCGAGGTAAAGTATTTGGCGATGGTAACAAATATTCACCCAACAATCTACAACATAAACAAAAACTAGTTAATGTAAAGATTATTAATCATATATATATATATATATATTGAATTATTATTTTACACATTTATTACAACTAAAAAAAGGGAAAATAATCAACATTTACATATATGTGATCATATATACATATTGCATACCTTAGGAGTTGTGTCATACATTTGTTCGACAAATTATTCATAACCTTTAAGTTCACCAGCAACAATGTAGTAGAGAGAAGAGTTGCATTTGAGTGTTCAAAAAGTCGTTCACTTGACCTTTCAATCAGAGGTACATCATAAATACCGTCACTGCTATCTCCACCATCATCATCTGACTCACCATACAAGTCTTGGAGCATTTGATTTGTCCCATAATTAATGTGAACTGTCTCATTACCGTCATCATGATCTACCTCCATGGGATCATTAAAATTACCTTCATCATTCGCTTCATGTTCTTCACCTTGTACAACATCATTTCCAATACTAATATTTGCTGCAATATTCTCTTGTACTGGTGCAACATCATCTAATCTACTACTATTTAGCTGTGGAAGTTGGTTGATCATCTGCAAAAATTTGGGGGGCAACTGTGCCTTTATGAAAATTACAAACATTAATCATTAAACATTAGTGCGCATATAAAAAATATTAAAATAATATAAAATTTTACGATATAATCAAAATGAAGATAGATAATTAATTACCATGGGACGATAGTCATTCGACCCACCATCAATGTGCCCATATTTCCTACAATGCATTGTTGCTGTTGCTATTAAAACTCTAACATTATTTCTCAAACAATATTTTTTGCAAGGGCAATAAACTCTACCATCACCCCTTTCACCCTTTTGAATTTTTTTTCCACCTCTAATGTTTTCTTCCATTGATGCAAATTATCCTATAAAGAAAATAATAATTTTATTTAGCAATTATCTCTCTCAATGGTGTAGAAAACCCAAGACGTGTTGAACTCAATGGGAGCTCAATAAGCAAAAAGAAAATGAAAGTGGGCTTTTTACAAATTGTGAGCTTTTTACAAAATGTGGGCTTTTTACAAATTGTGGGCTTTTTACAAATTGTTTATATTTTTAATAAAATTGTGGGCTTTTTACTCCCAATAAAAAAGTGTATATCAATTTATATTTAATATTGAATGAATAAATTGAATTATATTTAATATTGAATGAATAAAAGTGTATGAATCAATTTTATATTTTATTTTACTCCCTTGCGATAACCCATTTTATAATAAATTGAATGAATATTCTAATTCCAGTTTAACATAAAGCTGACAATTTCAATACTCCCTTCGGAAGCCCTTTCTCTTTTTACTGGTTATAACACCAACCAACCCAGAATTTCAATTCTCGATGCGGAGCTTACATATATGGTTCAAACCATAACATAACTCATTTACACCTATAACTGCCCTTCTATTAAAGCCCAAGTAGATCCCATATCCAAGGTTTCTCTTTTAATTTACACTCGCATGAACTTACCACTGTATATCAACAAACATTACATGGAACCTCCACGGCATTAATTTAAATTCCAACGCCAACATAAATTAATATCCGGTCCACATTTCAATTATGGGACAATTCACGATCAAAAGTTCGAATCATAACTCAATGGTTGCCTTAGGTTCTCGCACTCGCCACATTACTTAAGTTCAACCTTGAAATTTGTTTAATCCAAATATAATCACGATCGCGGCTTTTAAAACCTCACATCCGACATAGCATATCTATTAACATATATATATATATCGCTCTTGGATTAAAACCCAAATTATAACTCTGCCTATGTGGAATTAACATTCGACCATTCAAACGTTCCGTGGAACCCACATTACATATGGCCCACCTCCATTAAAAAGCCACTCGCATCCAACGGCGGACAGCTTATCGCGTAGGGTTGAGTGATTCAACGAATGTAAACTAATATCGCGTTAATTTATTGCATGAGCGTTAATTTCCAAACATCGCATGATATAAATGGTTTTCGTAAACCACTTATGGCCACGTGTTCATCGTAGGCCCATATCGCATTTTTATTTTGAAATCTGCTTACAACCTACTTACCCACGTGATACTGCTCGTTTTCGATTTCAAAACCGCTTCCACTATTTTCTAATCAAGGTTCCGCTTCTTGGTTCTGCCTCTTTTGTTCACAGTTCTAAGCCTTTGTTTGTTAACAACTCGGGTTAACCTCCACCAACTGTCGCCAGAGCGACACATTTCCACCAACTGTCACAAGAGCGACACTTTTCCACCAACTGTCGAAAGAGCGACATATCGCCTAACCATCGCAAGAGCGACACATCGCCACCAACCGTTGCAAGAGCGACACTTTGCCACCAAACGTCGCAATAGCGATAGTTTTTTCCAAACGTCGCATTAGCGACACATTGTCTCTGTAACGTCACAATAATGACATACTTCAGAGATCCGTCGCAAGAGCGACGCTATTTTGCAAACGTCGCAAGACCGACACTTGTCTCTAAGTGTCGGTATTGCGACACTTTCCTCTAAACGTCGGTATAGCGACGGTTTCGGGAGGGATTTGAAAAAGTTGAAAAAATTTGGGGAAATTTCCGACATTTGGTCAAAACTGTTGGAACCAAGTGTCGAAATTTCCGCCAAATGTACTAGTGACAGTACAATCATCATACACTAATTAGGACCAATCTTGCAAATCCATGCACTGATCTCTTCCTCCTGCTAGCTTGCCTCCACTGCGCAATCGTTGCTGAAGAATAGCTTAGAATGAATTCGAATTACTCCATCCTTGACTGTGCAATCCTCATTGGAATCTCCACTGTGTGTGTGATGCAATCAATGCATCACTATAGTCACAACAGATAGTCTATCTTGCCCTTTCACCTATCTCTCCACTGGTCTCCACTGAAACTGCCATGCACTGTAGTTACTATTTTATTTTTCAGTTGATTAATTAGTTATTATTTGTGAATCAATTAACTAATTAATTCACTCCACCCTCACTAGTGTATCAATCAGTTAGACTAGATACAACTAGCTCAACTGAGTCTAATTGAGTTAAACTAAATACAACTCCATAAATACTTCTTCCAACTGTGTCATAACTCTACCACTTGAGTTCTAAATAAGTCCTCCATGCATTAGCTCCAGTAAACCCTTAGGAATAGTGTAATTCCTTCTGTTAGATGATGTGCCACATCTGTGCACTGAACTGAATTGCTCTAAGAGAATAAGTTGTTGTTTAGAGTCTGATTATTATTAAGAGCTAATAATAATTGACATGCATCTATTTTTATATTGAAGATCTATAAATAGACTTCGCCCAATATTCTAAAAATAGAATTTCATCTATTTTTCCAACTTGATCAACCATCCACAAATAGCATCCTGCAACTTCTGAAATATGATCATCATGTCTAAAATTAGACATAGTCTAAAAATAGACTTGCGCCAAAAATAGCCTGCAGCCCCACTTAGTGAAGGCGACTCTTTTCACTAAGCTCATAATATTTTTGAATCTCAACACTCCCTCTCAACAAGATAGGATTATCCTTCACCCCGATCCCGCTCTATGGTATTCGAATTTGCTCCCGGTGAGCGCTTCAATGTGCTTACGTAGAGCCCGTAGAAATTTCTCATTTCCCACCCCGGTTTTCTGCCACCTTATTACTCCCACATAGCTTAAATTCCCTTCCCATATCCATACATTTAACAAACCGGAAAATAAATTTTGGCTAAAACACAAATTCCGGGAAAAATTGCGGTAATGCCGAAAATGCAGAAATAAAAATCAGCAGATACAAACAACCATTCAACACATGATAACATAGTGATTTTTGGTCAAGGTGACCCTGGAAAAACCCCCTACAACTCTTGGGGAAAACCAGTTCGAAAGCTCCTTATTTCTGGAAAAAATGCTTTTTACAGTGAGAGAAATATTCAGAAAAATCAGCAAGTAAACTTTACAACTTATCTCGTTTTCCGTGCTTAACCACCACCTCGGAAAATGTGCAAACAGCAAAACAGAACAACATTAAATGCTATATGGCCTCCTCGATTTTCGTGCCCAGAAAATCTGCAATAAATGATGTACGGATCTCGATTTTTGTGCCAAAAGAACAGCAAAAACTTGTTGTACGGAATCTGCCTTGATTTCCGTGCAAGAGGACATCCACTTGTTGTACGACCTGCCTAGAAATTCGTGCCAAATAAAACAGCCCTCTGCTGCCTCGAAAACTGAGCCAAACTGCTGTACAGCCTCTTGGAAATTGTGCCAAAAAGTTGTTGTACGGTCTTCTAGAAAATCGTGCCAAAAACTGCCTTGGAATGTGTGCCAAACTCTGCTGTACGGACTTGCTGAACCGCTGCCTTGGAATGTGTGCCAAGCTGCTGCCTCCTTCTCCTCACTGCCCAAAAATCTCCCTTGCTCTCTTGCTCTCCTTCTCTCAATCTACTCATGAAAGAATGAATGACCTTTTCCCTCCTTTTCCTCCTTTAACCTAACCGTAAGTGACTTTTGGGGAATCCCTAAATCCAATGGCTGAAATAGATTGAGATCTAGGGCTGAGATTAAATGCTCATTTAAATCTCACTTTCTATTTTTTAATTCACCCCACTTTAATAAAGACCCACTTAGTCATTTATTTCCAAAGTCACTTTTTCCTTTTCTAATTTTACATTGACTTTATTAAAGTCACTTTAAAATTAAACTTTAGTAACTATATCACTTAAAGTCACTTTTAAATTAGATTTGACTTATAACTTTATAAAGTCACTTAGTAACTTTATCACTTAAAGTTACTTTTAAATTAGATTCGACTTTATAACTTTATAAAGTCACTTTAGGAGAAAAATTAAATTCTTTGGACACTTTTCCCTAAGCCAAAAATCAAAGCCTTAGGGAACCACCCATCCTCAGATTTCAACAACATCCTGATCCTCCGTAGGAATGTACTGAAGCAACATGATCTTCCGTTGCACACAATATCTGATATGATGATACTTGATATCAATATGTTTAGATCTATCATGAAACAAAAGATTAACCGAGAGTTTAATGCAACTCTGATTATCACTATGAATCACCGTGAGATCTAAATGTGAACCGAACAAACCAACCAGAATTTTCCTCATCTAGATAGCCTCACATGCAGCTAAACTTGCTGCCATGTATTCTGCTTCCACTGAACTGAGTGCCACGGATCTTTGTTTCCTGCTGTACCAAGAAACTGTTGTAGATTCAATACTAAAAATCTCTCCTGATGTGCTTTTTCTGTCTATTGGGCTTCCTGCCCAATCTGCATCTGTGAAGCCATGCAACTTCACCTCATCTGTCTGTCTGTACCATAAACCATACTCAGATGTGCCCTTGAGATACCTCAGGACATGCTTGCCTGCCTTCGAAAAGAGCTTGGTAGGCTTAACCATCGCTTGTGAAAGCTGGTTCACCACATATCATATGCCTGGTCTTGTATCACTCAAATAAGTCTACCGAACCCACCAACTGTCAATAAACAGTGGCATCTACTACCTTTACCGATGTAGCATCCTCTTTCTTCCAATTTCCTGGAAGAGGAGTGTCGATAGGCTTGCAGCTTTGCATGTGAAACTTCTCCAGTATCTGCCAGGCATACTTGCCTTGAGACACAAACAGTTCACCTTCCCACTGCCATATTTCCAATCCAAGGAAATAATGGAGGAGGCCCAAGTCCTTCATCTCAAACTCCTTTACAAGATTTGCCTCGCATGAGTGTATCAACTGCTCATCACCTGTTAGTACTAAATCATCAACATAAAGTACAATGATTAAAATCTCACCCTCCACCACAATCTGGTACAGGTTTGCATCCGCCTCACTCTTGGTGAAGCCAAATCCAGTGAAATAGTTGTCGATCCGAGTGTACCAAGCACGTGGTGCTTGTTTCAGCCCATACAACGCTCTTTTGAGCTTGCACACATGCGACTCACTGCTGATGATCTCAAATCCTTCAGGATACTCAATGTACACCTCTTCCTCAATGATACCATTAAGGAACACAATATTCACATCCATCTGATGAATGTGCCAACCCATCTGTGCTGAGAGAGAAAGGATGGCCCATATGGAAGAATACCGTGCGACGGTAGCAAAGGTTTCTTCATAGTCAATCCCCTCAATATGTGAGAAGCCTCGGGAAAAAAATCTTGCCTTCTACTTCTCGACGCTCCCATCAGAAGCTTTCTTTACCTTGTAGATCCATCTTGATCCTACAATTGATTTTCCCACCGACCTTGGAACAATCTCCCAAGCACTGTTTCTGACAATGGAGTCATACTCCTCCACCATGGCATCTACCCATGTGGGCTCCTACGCTGCTTCTTCAAAAGATGGCTCACACAATACACTTGCTCATAAGAGCCATGTATCCAGTATATCGGTTAGGTGACTGTCTCTATCTGCGCTGTGATGTAGGGACTCCTACATTCTATGCCGCATCAAGCTTCAGTCTCTCAACTTCTGTGGTATGCTTTCTGCCTTGTTTGATGTTTGGTTCTGCATGAGTGGACTCCTCCACTCCATGAATCTCCTCCTGTGGTTGATCCACATATAGAGGCTCATCTTTGGGAATAAGAAGTTCCTCCTCCGCATGCAAGTGTAGCTTCCTCTCCAGCGACAACTTCATGGCTTTCACCTCATTGAATTTTATATCCTGTCGCACAACAGTCATCTGACTATTTGGCTAATACACACGATAGTTATGGGATGTTTCTGTGTACCCCAAAAATATCCCAAATTATGCAATCGGCTCCAGCTTCTTCCTGGCATCCTTCGTCACATGAATGTAAATAGGTGAGCCAAAAATATTCAAATGAGAAATATCAGGATTCTTACCAGAAAATGTTTCTGCAGGTGTACTCATGCCAAGTAGTCTATGAGGACAACGGTTTTGCACATAAACCGCAGTGTTGCATGCTTTCGCCCACAAGTGCATCGATAGGCCTTGGTCATGCAGCATCGCTCGTGCAACACCCACGATCGTTCTGTTATTTCTCTCCGCGACGCCATTCTGCTGTGGGTTATGAGGCGCTATGAGTTCTCTTCGAATTCCTTCTTTGCTATAGAAGTCTTTGAATTCTCCTGAGATGTATTCATCGCCATTATCGCTCCGTAGAGCTTTCACCTGCTTCCCCGACTCCTTCTCCACCAATTCCTTGAACTCACAGAACTTTGAGAACGTTTCACTCTTCTTCTGCATGAAGAAGATCCAACATCTATGAGAATAATCGTCAACAAATATCACATAATACCTGTGCTTTTCTGTTGAAGCAACTGAGAATGGTCCACACACGTCTGTGTGAATTCTCTCCAGGATCACCAAAGCACGGTTCTCCTTCTCATGAAAGGTGGTCTTCACAAACTTACCCATTGTACATCCTTTTCACTGATCTGATTGCGCAAGAGTACCCTTGGGAAGTCTAGTAGAAATTTGTTGCAAAATATTCAAAGCACCATCGTGAAGATGGCCCAATCTCCTGTCCCATAATTCGCCCTCATCCGGGCTCACCACTTCTTTTGCTTTGCCCACCATTGCAGTGCAACCATCTACCTCCAGCTTGTAGAGATTATTAATTCGAACCCCTATCTTCTTGGTTTGACCCGTTGTTTTATGTCGAGGGAAGGCTTTTACCTCACTGAAAGCAACATCATAACCGCTGTATTCCAGCATTGCGACCGAGACCAAGTTCTTCTTCAGACCTGGAACATGCATGAAATTCTTCAACAAGAACGGATTACTGGACTCCCTCTCAAAGGTAATGGTCCCAATGCCAGTCGCACTATACCAACCATCATCGCCCATCTCTATATTCATCCGGAGGTCCTTCTCCTCCAAGTCACTAAACAACTCTTTGTCTCTCGTCATATGGAAAGACGCACCACTATCAAGATACCACAATGATCCCATTTAGCTTGAGACCAACCATGAGATCAAGGAAAAATCCAGCTCAAATTACGAGGCTAAGGCCTCTCCAGCTGCAGATCTAGCAACCTGCTTATTCTTCTTCTTCTGTGGATAGTTAGTGGCGAAATGTCCATGCTCGTGACAGTGAAAACACTTCACTTTGGACAAATCTTGTTTCTTGCCTTTAGCACTAGATTTTGAAGGATTTTTCTTCCCCTTCCCTTTCCTTGCTTTGGCAGGAAAAGTGCAATTCTCTTCATCTTCATTCTTCGATGAAGATCCATCCTTGGTACCCCGCCTTATCTCCTCCTGCACAAGATCCGACCAAAGTCGCTCCCATCCTGGCAGTTTCTCCCGTCCATTGACAGAGTCTTTGTAGCTATGCCAACACTTCGGAAGCCCAAGGAGAGCCAATCTCACCAAGTCTTCTTCATCAATAGTAACCCCCACACTTCCCAGTTCATCCCTGCATTGGAAAAACTTCATGAGGTATTTTGGAATACTGTCGCCTTTCTCCATTTTTATTTTTCTGAGCTTGTCTTTAAGCACCAACTTCCTCTGGTCACTTCTGCTTTGGAACAAGTCTGTCAAAGCCTTACACATTAAGACTGGAGTGGCTTTCCTATGAAGGCTGGACACAATATGGTCCTTCACACCTTCCAACAAAATCCTCCTCATCTTTGCAGTCTTCTTTTGCCATGCATCAAGTAATGTAGCATCGCTAGATCCCGGCTTAGGAACATCACGCTTGATGAACTCCTTCAGCCCATTATCCTCTAGCACCGCCTCATTGATGGTGTTAATAGATATGTTTCCAAGTAGCCTAGTAGTACCCCTGCTAAGGTTGCGAAATCAAGATCAACTCCTACCATAAATTTTGATGTTGCATCTAGTCAAAAAATCCTGGAAAAACCTTAGAGGTGAATGCCATTCAATTTAATGCATTAGAAAATCCCTCAAAGGGTAACAAGAAGGGTAAAGGTAAAGCCAAACCCAATACCCCCAAACATGATTCACCAAAGGTGTCTGCTGACAAATATTAAAAAATAAAGCCCAAGTTTCCTTGTATTATCTGTGATGAGGATCATTACACCAAATACTTCCCTCGATGTGCCGAAGTAAACCGTCTGCTAAAAGGTACACATGGGATGCCGACATTATTAAAAGAACCTTTTCCATCGCAGTAGACAAATTTTGTTAATTAATATTAGGGACAAGCCTCTGGTAGTTCCCAAGTATTTATGAGTGGTACGGAACCTATCAACGTGTAATATCCCAAAATGGGAGAAACATGAATATAGAACATTTATAACATTTCAATCAAGGCAATAACCAAAATGTAAGCACAAAACTGTAAACTGGAAATGCTGGAATATAACATCAAGAGATTAAAACATTATCAGAAAAAACTAAGCCATATCATTATGTATCAACAAAAATGTAAGTACACAGTGCTCCAAAAGTAATGCACTCAAGCCACAAGACGACTGAAATACACTAATGAAACTTAGCACTAGAAAGTATAAATTACTGCTGTTGGGAAGAAGATCTATATGCGAGAGGATACTAAAGTGCTAAAAAAGATCCAATATTTTAACCATGGATTCTACTCAAAAAACCTAGAAAAACCCATAAATGGTTTGGCCAGATTTTGAGTTTAGAATTTCGGCCCTTTTTGGGTCGCACACTACACCCCTACTGGATGAGTTACGCACTCCCTGGAGACAACTGCTAATATAGGGCTAAAATAATGATCTATTAGCTGCAATAACACCCAATCAGCTCACTAACTAAAGGGCTGGTCCGTTCTCTCGATTCCCAAGCTCAAAACTTGAGATCCAGCTCGTCCACTGAATATGCAACTGCTGCGTGCACAATTGATGGGAAATACTGCATTGTCTAGGAGTGTTGATGATGTACCCTACTGATAGATAATACAATTCTGATCCAAGGCTGATGAAATGATCCCCAGAGTGAAGGATTAATCCCTCACATGATTCCAAGCTGAGTTGCTTCGAACTTGCTCTTCTCCTCAAACCCTCACTGCAGAATTACACAATTCCTGCAGGAAATATTGCTGCATAGGAGAATAGATGGATGGCCTGATACCGGATATGATAATGAAACTCCCAGAAAACTTCAATATATCCATAGTGTGAAGGGCTGATCCCTCCATAGGTTTCTTAGCTGAAGTACTGAGAACAACCTTCCAACCCTCAAACCCCAGTTCAGGAATGCGTAATTCTTGTAGCTGGAAGTGTAGATGAGAGTGGCTGAAAGTGCCACTGATTACCGGATGATGAATGTTTACCAAGAAAAAATTCCCAGAGTAGGCACTCGAAGTCGCCCATGGGTAAGGGTGGGATTCCCGCTTGGGAACACCGGTGCTAAACAACACATCAGACTTAGCTAAATAGCTGAAGCGTTTAAAGAAATGTCTTACGACACTCAAAAATAAAAATACAGACTCCTTTCTTTGCTGCCTTCATCTTCCTTCTATGGCTATGAGCCTTCCCTAGCCTTGGCCCACCTCATAACTGCGCTGCACATGTGGCCACTAGCCTCCATAAATACTGCACTGTCCTGCATAATCTCCATCACTACTGCAATTACTCTCCACTTCCTCCATCTTGTGTGCATTTAATGCACCACTTCCTCCATCATCTCTACAATTTCTTCTCCACTATCTCCATCATCTTGCATTTATTCCTCCACTATATTCATCATATTCCTCATTAATTCTATATTACCACCACTCTTTCTTCATTACTATGCTGCTCCACTACTCTATAATGCTACTCCACTACTCAATTAAACCACATTCACATTATAGAAGTGGATTTTATTCATCTATTGGGTTTATGGGCCCCTCCACCCTTTTATTTACTTAACTAAATAAGAAAAGTAAGAACTCTAATATTCTAATTAGTTGATGGAAAATTTGGAATATTGCAAAACGTTGCTACCATATCTAAAGATTACCCGACTCCTGAGAAATATGTAACAAAGAAAGACGCTGCTTACATTCCTTCTTCCTCCGCTCCACCCAATTCTGGTCCTCTCCATGTTGAGAGATGTAGCACTGAATCCATGCAATGACCACCCACCAAAGGTGTTCTTCGGAAATTGTCTTGCAATCTGAATGCGCGAGCTGCAAAACATTACAATATTGTAGAAGATCTTGCTTAGGTGCCTTTGACGATGTCAACATTGGAAATCCTTCACATGCCCATCACAAAAGAAGGCTTTGCTATCCGTGATAGGGGGAATTGATCCTATGGATTCCAATTTGATTACCTTTGATATAAAAAACCATGTTCCGTGCTTTCCAAATCAACTTTCTTTCCTTAGTCAATTTGTCTTCTTGGGCAAGGCCATTCATCGGAATGTTGTTGATGAAGGTGCTTCCACATGTATTATGTCTATCGCATGTTGGAAAGCCATTGAATCTCCTCCTCTCAACCAGTCCCCCAATACTTTGGAAGCTTTTGATGGTAAAGGTGTCTGCCTATATGGTATTCTCAATGCCCTACCCATTCACTTGGAAGGAAAAACTGTTAAGATGGAGGTCGAAGTTGTTGACACACCTCTCAATTACAACCTCCTTCTCAGTCATAGTTGGACTAACACAATGGTTTGGATAGTCTCTACTTTATTTCGCGTGCTTCTCTTTGCCCACCAAGGAAATATTGTCACGGTTGACCAACTCACATTATTTTCCGGTGATTCTTTGACTGGAAATGTTCCTTACATTAGGAAACCAACCATACGTTATGAAAGTGTTGGAGTGAGTCTTTTCAAAGACTCCTCTTTGATGGGAACTTTTTCCCTTCTTCCTCCCAATGTCGCTTCGGTTAATATGATCACATCTCATCATGATCCTTGGATTATACCCAATCCTAATAAGATTCACCGATTTGGCGACATTATGCCACTTATATTTGTGGAGAAAGCATATCAAGCTGTTTTTTTGGCTTCTGCGGCTGTATCTCAAACAACTGATCATTTGAATACAGTTCTAGACACATATTCACAATCCTCTTGGCTTGGTTCCTTGGATTATGATGATCCTTGGAACAAGATTTTTCTGACTAACAAAAGCATTTCCAAAGTCATGTCGCTTGATGAAACTCCTTGGAATGATACTCATCATCGTTCCTCATTTCTTTCGAGCCTTATTGAGATTCCTACCTGTCTAGAGACTCTCATTTCCCTTGTGTCGATTGATCCCCTTCAGATGCCTCTCTCGGTTCATGAGGTATTTTCCGAAGGGAAAATGGGAAATATTTCCACAACCATACCTATCGACATTTATGTGAAACCAGGGATTGTCGAAGATATTCATATCGGGGTCTCTTGTTCTCCTGATGAGATTGAGATTTACACGATCCTTTTTAAATAATTTCATTATGTCTTTGCTTGGTCATGTGAAGAAAAGCCTGAAATTGATCCCAATATTATGGAGCATGAGATTCCTAATTATCCAGATGTGAAACTTATTCTATAGCATTTCCATTCGGTCCACCCACGAAAGGCAGCTTCCATAAAATGTGAAGTTGAAAAACTTCTCAAGGCTGGTTTTATATACCCCATACCATTGACAGATTGTGTGTCCAATATCGTTTCGGTAACTAAGAAACAAGGAACTATCCACATTTGTGTTGATCATCGGGACATTAATCATGCCTGTCCTAAAGATAACTATACAACTCCCTTTATCGAAAAAATTATCAATGATTGTGCTGGGAGTGAAATATTTTCCTCTATGGACAACTTCTCTGGATATAATCAAATCAATATCCTTCCTGCTGATAAAAAAAACCACCTTTATCTGTCCTTGGGGGATCTTCACCTAAAAAATGCTTCCATTGGTCTCAAGAATGTTAGTGCTACCTTCCAATGGGCGATGTGTTATGATTTTCACGAGATCAAGCACATCATTCAACCCTATCTTGATGATTTTCCTGCGCACTCTGCTAAGCGTGCTGATTACCCAACTCATATACGGGTGATTTTCCTTCGATGTCTTGCATCAAATTTGATAATATCTTAGGGTTCATAGTATCTAAGCAGGGCATCCAAATCTATCCTCTCAAAGTGGAGGCCATCGTTAATCTGCCTCCTCCTTCCTCATTACATCAACTTCAGAGTTTGCAAGCGAAGTCGAACTTCCTTTGCCGCTTCGTTCCAAATTATGCTGAGCTTGGCAAGGGATTTACTTGCTTATTGAAAAAATGGGTGCCATTTATTTTGGATGATATCGCCCAATAGGCTTTCGATGTCTTAAATTATGCTCTCATTAGTGCTCCTTTATTGCATCCCCCAAACTATTATCACAATTACTTCCTATATTTGGCCACCGCTGTGTTATCACCCAAAAAAATGAAGCATCATTTGAGAAGGCTGAATAAGTTGTAGGATTCATTTTTTATGCTTGGTCAAGGGAAATATTAAATTCTTCTTTTTTAGCTTACCCTAAGGTCTAAACCCACTCATTTTCAAACTCCCTCATGTCACATCACTCATCATTTTCTGATTGGCTTCAATTTCCAAGGTTTTTGTACCAAAAATGCCATTTTAGCCAGGAAACCACAGTTTCGTAGTGAAATAAACTGTGAAAAGTCACTTTTCACTACGAAACTGCTGATAGTTTCATAGTGAAAACAACCAAATTAACACTAAAAACACTACGAAAGTGCGGTTTCCTGTCTGTCTTGTCAGTCTAGCTGTTAGGTGTCAGAAATTTGTTGGGAATGAGTAGGTTAGATGCCATTTGAGTCATGGAGGGATAAAACCAAGGTACATGATCAGGTTTGCAGTCATCATGATCAGTTTAGGTATGTATAAGTCATCGTAAGGTCATGAGAAGACATCAAAACTTCAAATCCTTTCCTAATTCAGTCATTTCTTATTTCCCAATCCTTCTTGCATGATATTGAGCTCTAGAGAGCTAGTGCACTAAGCCAAAGCTGTGGCTGGTGTTTTCAAAGGTTTACATTGAGCATCATCAAGTGAGGCTGCAATTCATCAAGCGAGGCTGTGAAGACATTGAAGAAACCATGGTAGAGAAAAGAAGGACAAACAAGGGTGGACAATGCCTAAGATATGAACCTGCAGACATGAATTTGATCAATGAAGACCCAACAATAGTGGAAGTCTTCAGAAGGACAGGTTGTCTACAATTTTGTGAGAAATTACAAGGCTTCCATACACAGTTTTCCAAAGAGTTTGCTCTGAATTTCAGTGGAACAAACACCAAGGTGGGAATGCTAAATCTGTCCATCACACCAGAGGTTATTGCAACCACTACAGGGATCCCAAGAGGATAGGAGAAGTGGTTCAAAGGTTTCAAGTTTAACATGGAGAAATGCAAAGAATTCATGAAGCCTGAAAACAGTGAAATGGATCTCACCAATGTTGTTCCAAGGAGCTACATAAAAGACAACTATTCAAAATTGCTTCTCATCATCCAAAAGTACTTTACTTGTGAAGGGAGATACCACAAAGTATAGTCATATCATTTCAAATTACTTCTGCACTTTACTGGTAAGATTTCCCTTGAATTTACTTTCTATTTGCATAGAAATTTATCAAAAATGGTAGATAAGGTCCAAGCAAAGTATGAAGCGAGTGAGACTTCATTATTTCATCATGGTTTAATGAAGTTGTTGGTCTTAGATGAACTCCAAAGGTTAGGCAGAGACTGGTCATCATTTTTTTTTAGTGGTTTTGAGTTGGATGCTCTTACTCCTTCAAAAACTCCTAAACCTAGGAAGGTTCCATCACCATTAGCAGCAGAGAAAAGTGAACCATTGATAGCAGAACCAAGTGGACCTGAAAGAGTAGAACCAAGTGAGCCAATTGTGATGGAGACAAAGCAATTGTAGAGTTTTGACATACCAAGTATCCCACCTGCAAAACATAAGTCAAAAGTGGTAAAAACTGCAAAACAAAAACAAGATGTGAGTAAACAAGAAACAAAAAGGAGGACAAGGAGCCAAACAGTGGCCTTAGAAGAGAAAATAACGGCTGTAGAGGACAAAGTAATAGCTAAAGGAAATCTTGAAGATATCTTACATGCCACTGACATAGAAGAAACTCCTATAGTCCAGGCTGAGGACATAGAGGAAGGTGGACAAAATTTAAAAAAGGCTAAATCTGCAAATAAATTAGAATTTGAGGGAGAGGATGCAGGTTTCATGTTCCAAGCAAGAAAGCCTATGACAAGGCATGCTAGGAAGCTTTTAGAGAGCAATAAAGAGCTTCCACCACCTACTGTCACAATCCAACCACCACTGGAGGTCATTGACCTTTCATTGCCTGCAGAGAAAGATAAAATTAGCAAAACAAAGAAAGAAAAAGAGAAGGTGACGGAAAAAACAGAGTTGCAGCTCCTTGAAGAAAAATTGAAATTTTCCAATCATGAAATTTTTGTTATGAAAAGAGAAGCAAGGAAACACAGTGTAGAGAAGATTCAATTTGAAAAGATGAAGGCAATTGGGGAAGAACATGTTGACACTGTTTCCAAGACTTTGGATAACGCACAACAACTTATCAAATGGACCATTCCAGCAACGAAAGAGGCCAAACATGTTAGGAGGATGAACACACAGTTGAAAGCCATCAATAGAAGATTGAAAGACCAGGTTAAGGACCTTCAAGAGAAACTTGAACTAATTCATGAAGAGTCAGAGAGAAAATGCCTTAAAAGGACAGTGCTTGAAGAGACAATAGCTCAACCAATTATAAATGAGGAAGAAATGGCTCAAGGATCATAAGGTGAGTTGGTTTATGGTTTTTAAGGCTAATGATATGTTAAAAATAAGGTTTTGGCACTTATGAGGTTCATTTTTCAAGTTATACAAAAATATGGATTTTCAACACTTTTTAGTAGGTTCATAGCGTGCCTGGGCTTGAAGGACATCAAAACGCTACGAAACTAATGTAGCTGTTTTTTTCCCTTTTTGAACCAGTTTTGAAAACTGACAAGAGGTGAAATTGATGTGGGAGAGGTGTCTAAGGATTATGAAGACCATGCCAAAGGAAATAATACATTTTTTTGAGATTAAATGGCATTTTTGAAGCGCTACAAAAGTACACTAAGAAACTGACTTACTTTTGTAGCGTACTGTGTTGGAGCTCTTTTAGAATGTTTTGGAGCATTTTCAAACAACTGGATCTTATCTTAGAGTTAAAGAACCATTACAAGCAGTTATTCAAAAATCAAAGGCCACGAAATGAAGATAAATTAGCAGCCAAAGCATTCGTGGAAGAAGAAGATCAATTTTCCTAAAAGCAGGATTTTGTTTCCAGTTTTATAGGAGGTTAAATTAAGTGGTCATGTAATGAGGAACCCCATCATCCCAATTCGAACATGTGAAAGTATACTTGTCAAATATGTAATTGCTTTAGAGGATAAAGTTTTTAAATGTAATAATGAGCAGTTTGAGTCCTAGTTGGATAAGGAATGTCAAGTAGGACAGTTGTCATTTTGTCATTAAGTAGATGTTTTATGGTTATGCAAGGTGTCAGTAGGAAAAAATTCGATGAATCTAGCCAGGAGGCAGATCATCTCATGATGTAACAAGTCTATTAAAGGCCATAGAGTCGAATTTGTCAAGGGTTGGAGATTTTTTGGCAAAGACAAGCTTTATGTAATTTGACTATTTCAGCAATACAAAGATTTGTTACTTGACCAACCTGAGATTTTGATTGAGTTTTTAGTGCTTATCTATCTTATCTATATATTTTATGTATCCGATTTGCAGTGGTTTTCATTTATAATACTCATAATTAATTCTTGTAATGCTCTGACTTCCTTTATAGATGAATTGACTGTGTATTTTCCTGTTTCATGTATGTGTGTACTACTGCTAAAAACTCTTACCTGCCTCAGCTTCCATGTCAAGTAAGCTTACTACTGAATTAGTGGAAGTGTTGACTCCATAAGCCCAATGTTTGCATATTGATACTATTTTCAACCTACACTCATCATAAGAAATTTGTTTCCTAAATAGAGTTAGCCATCTAAACATATCTTTATTCAATATCATTAACCCTTTGAGAGAGCCCTCTCAGACTGAAGAGGCTAAGCTTCAGTCAAAAATTAGTTTGAAACAGGTACATGAGATTTTCTGATTAGCAACCTATCAGGTACAATTTTGTGATAACACACTGAAGGTACCATTCCCATGGTTCTAGTTCAAGATGATGATAGGGGTGATGAAAATGTGATATAATAATTGAATCGAAATCTCTTCGACACTAAGAATCAGTATGCTCATGTCGAGAAGTTGGTTTTGGCAGTAGTCCATGTTGTCTAACGCTTCTGCCACTATATCATTTTAAAACTACAGTGATTTTAAAATGTAACCCCATGAATTACATTTTGTCTCATCATGTAACCCCATGAAGAAATCACTTATTTTTGTTGAGTTGATTTGCGCCCTTCCTACTGCAAACTGCTTTTTCTAATGCGATGATTCATGAAGAATCTCTCTTCCTTATTGGCACCCATGATCCTTGGTATGGGGATATCATCATCTATCTCCAAACTCAGACTTTTCGATTATAACTATTCGCTCTGAAAAATGACGAGTCCGATACCAATCCCAACCCTATCGTATTGTTGTTGATACTTTATATTGCCTTTGGTTTCGATTCCATTCTTGGTCGATGCTTAAATCATGAGGAGGTTGATGAAGCTTTAAATGACTGCCATTCTGGAGCCTGTGGCAGTCATGTGTCAGGTTATGCGACAACTAAAAATATCCTTTGCACTAGTTACTTCTGGCCTTCAATTTTCAAGTATTGCATTCTCGTAGTAAAAAAATGTCATGCTTGCCAGATTTTTATCCGGAAAATGTGATCCCTACCCGCTCTAGTACACCCAGTTAAAAAAATTGGCCCATTCACAAAATGGGGCATTGATTTCATGACATGTAATCCTCACTTGGCCGGGGGGCATGGGTACATCATCATTGCTGTGGAATATTTCAATAAATGGGCCGAGGCAATGCCTACATATAATGACGATGGTGAAACTGCGGCTCAATTCCCATTTAATCATGTTATCGCTCGATTTGGTGTTCCTTAAGACATCGTCACAGACGATGGCTCCCATTTCTGAAATTAAATGATGAAAAATATCACTTATAAGTTAGGGCTACGACACGATAGCTCTACTCCTTATTATCCACAGGCCAATGGCTAAGTTGAGGCAGTCAAAAAAGTCTTAGTCACTATGCTTAAACGAACCATTGGAATGCATAAACGGAACTGGCATTTGATGCTCTTTTCGACTTTATGGGCATACCGAACCACTACCAAGACAACGACCAGATTTACATCTTTCCAATTGGTGTATGTTTTGGAAGCCACCCTCCCAATTGAATGTGATATTCTTTCACTGAAACTAGATGTTGAATTAATATCTGGTACTTCAACTGAGGAGGAACAGTTGCTTTATCTCGAACGTCTTGATGAGACTCGTCGAATTTTCGCTTTGGTCAATGAGACTCAAAAAAGACACGTTAAAGTGCAATATGAAAAATACGTAACCCATCATGTATATGCTGAAGGTGACTTGTTCCTTTTATATGATCAAGTTAATGATAAATTAGGAGCTGGGAAATTTGAAACGATGTGGCATGGTCCCTATATTGTTAAACAATTTTTACAGAAGTGTGCCTATGAGTTAGTAGAATATGAAGGGAATCAGCTGGTTGAGCCTCGCAATGAGCTCTACCTTAAAAAATATTATGCTTGATTTCACATGAATACTTTGTACATTAGTGATCGGTTCATTAGTGTGCAATTTTGGTGTGTTTTGTCTGCCTTTTTTGCAAACATATTTTCCCATGCCTATCATGTTCTACTTGGTTTGCAGATATTGACGAATATTCTACCTCATGCCAGTTTCACTAATGGCACTTTTTGTAGCACACATAATATGTCTTCCACTGCGTGGGAACTTTATGCTCCCAATGGTGAGTTAGTGATTTTATATGTCATATGTCTAGGTCGAACAACTAATAACATTGTTGAATATAGTGTGGTTATCGAACTATTATTTAAAAGAGTTTCCCTTGGAATTAGGGATTTAGTTGTCAAAATCAACTCACAACTCATTGTGTTACAGTTAAATAAGCATTATTCATTTAGAAATCCTCAGATTTTATGGATGTATCTACATTTTTTATTATTGGAACAAAATTTTGATTATATCACCTATCATCACATTCCAAGAAATTTAAATATAGTAAAAAATAAATTGGAAAAATACATTTGAGATATACATATGTGTAACATGTAAAAGAAACCATGACATCAATGAAAATTTAATAACATCTAAAAACATGTGTATATATATATATATATATATATATATATATAGAGTTTTCAAAAAGTGTGATACATAAAAATATCAAAATTGGTGTCCTGAGGCACATGGATTCACGAGCCTACATAACTGTAGTAAAGAAACCTAAGAGACATGTATATGCTCTGGCATGATGCTGATGATAGTATGTAACAGCCATGGTAATTCGCCCCAACAGTCAATGTCGTCTGGTTGGTACCCCCATCGTGTGTCTCTGATATCGCAATGGGATATCATCAACATAAGCATAATTTGGTATGCCTCTGGTCAGAGATGACAGGTTGCGCCCCACCTTGAATATAGGATTAGCACCCTAATCATAAACTGTATCCTCTATCTAGAGAATAACCCTCCAGGGCTATCTGAGATAGCCCTGGAGACCTCACTGGTCCAACATCTGCAAAATGATCATAAGTTCAAATCTCGATACACTTGATAAAAATCATAATTTGAAAAAAGTTAAAAAACAATTCTTACCTGAGTCATCCCACTATCCTCCTGGTGGTAGAGGAAGGTCAGGATCTCCTCTGAAGTTGGTCTTACATATGGCCAGTCATCGATTGCGATCAACTGCTGGCATATACATACAAAGAAGGCAGGGAGGAAATACATATGTTGCCCCCCACCATGGCGAGGCATTAGATCACTCCATTTGATGAGTCGTGGATCCCTCGATGTAGGAGGTCCCACCTCTATCTGCTGGCATCGAAATAGTGGAAACCTCTCTAAGAAGAGAGTCACCAGGATAAAACCATAACCAAACTATTTCAACCTCACGATCTTTCACTTTGTGAGTTGGTATTTCATGTTAATGGATAACCCCTCACACAAGTTGAACACCGTTGGACTCATACAATCCACTGCATACTGAAAGTGGTATTTTCTTGCCTCATGTAAGGCCTGCACCCCCGCCACTCGTGCAATAGTGTATAGGAAAACTCTCAGATCTTGATCATTGAATATTTTAATGTCAAATTTTCTGTTCTTGGTCTTCTGAAAGCCCTGGCTATAGAGTCTGGAAATTAACATCTCTATGCTCTTGTCGCCTGGTCTGGCACCTGATAACTGGACCGGTAGTCCCCTCTTGGAAAAACCGGTGATCAAGAAAATTTCAGACACCTCGATCTCCATGTCCTAACCACCAATCAAAAACATGGTCAATATCCCACCATATCAAAATGTACTGTAATAGATCCACTTGGTTTCGAAGTCCCGGAGTCTAAAAGAACTTGAGCAAGCCGCATTTCGCAACACTCTTATGCAGTTTGGATTATGAGCTGCTTCTCCATATTCTGCCTCATGGCCTCTTTATTTCCACTCTATTTCAATGATTCTCCTACAAAAATTCCATTAAAAAATATTAAACATCTTTCATGGAGGAAATTTTCCAAAACACTGAGTGAAAATGGACCATTCATCAAAATAATTTTATTCTTGGTGCCAGCGCGCATGTCTAGCAATTTTTACGTGTTGGCATTGTGTTGGTAATTTAAGGGTGAGGGCGATTAGCGTGGACTTGAGCGGTGAAACCTGCGTTGGTCTCTTTCATGCCCTAGTTTTTTAAGGGATCCTTAACTATATAAAAAATTAATGAAAATCTTTGAAAAAAAGGGGAAATGCAGGAAAAAGTTAGAGCTATTACCTACAACAGACAGATTAGAGAATAATGTTCTGGATTGGGCAAACGGTAGCCTGAATTTTGAGAAAAAACAAGGGTAAAAGTGCTCTGCCAAATTTACAATGGTAAAAGTGATTTTTTTTACAATTTACTATTAAAAATATTTTACTAATTAGTGATTTTTTAAAATTTTTACTATCAAAAATATTTTACTAATTATTTTTTATTAAAAAATCATTTTTATCGTTTTATAAGTATTTTTAACTATATTTATATTTTCTCAATCGAATCATGTTTGTTTGCATGAGAAACAATAGGTCATTATGAATCAAATTCGGTAGTTGGTGAACAACGAGTTTTCTTTTCTCACTTTTTCGGACTCGCGAATAAACGAAAAAAGAACCCCCCCGCAGTCAACTTTAAACTCTTTTCTAACACTCAAAAAATGAAAAGATTGTCGAGCACTTGTCCTTTCGAGCTGGTTAAAATAAATGAATTAATATAGTCTCAATATACATTTACCCTTTTTCGGGCCGAGGTTGACTAATTATGAAAAAGGAATACCCTGGTCAAACATGACTAAGTAGTTCTCTCGAATATCGTTTTCTACTTTTTCAGATTCGAGGGAATATCTACGAAAATGGACCTTTTTTTAGGTCCCTATATTATTAGTATATTCTCTTATTGTTGTTAGTGTAACCCCCTTATTGTTATTGTTGTACCCCTGTAACCCCCATATTGTTATTATTGCGCCCTTACATAATTATTGTTAGGTCGGCTAGGATTACATTGTGGCCCCATGGACTCCTATATATAGAAAGGAGGTTTTGGTCATTTGAATCATCCAAGAATTGTTCATTTATGTAATGTATTGGAGGTTGCCCCCTCGAAGTGGCTGATTTCTAAGGCATTGATCTCTCTTTTCTTCTATTTTTGGAGCTAGTTTCATAACATTTGGTATCAAAGCTTTGGATTCTAGGGTTTTGTCAAGCCCAAATAGGTCATCGGGAATTTTCGCTATAATTTTTTTTTTCTCGTGAAGGTTAAAAAGAAATTTTAATAACATGAGTCGAAACTCAGAACATCGTGTAAAAATTGCAGATATTGGTTCACAATATTTTTGGAGATATGAGCTGTGGAAGTTAGGTTTTTTTTAGGCTCTCGAATTTAAACTAAACCAAGTCATCGTGGAATTTGCACCATAACGTTTCATATACTAAGTTTTAGAAGGTAATTTTTTTATAGAAAGAAGATGAAATCTTAAGGAACCTCGTGCGAAAATTTCAGATCTTGGTTCACAATATTTTTGGAGATATGATTTGTGGAAGTTAGGATTGTTTGAGGCTCCCGAATTTCATCTCAAAGAGGTGACCATGGGAAAAACGTCATAACTCTCTCTTTGAGTGTCAGATTGAAATTCTATAAAAATTGGCCACAAGTGCACTTACTGTAGTTTCCTATGTATCAATTTCAGAGCGAAAGGAGGAAACAGTGACACGTAGCAAGTCGTACAATTTCACTCTATTGAACTAGTTCATAATTAGGTCATCAAAGGAGATTGGGCATAACTTTGTCTTCAAGAATCCAAATCAAGTCAGACCTGTGGAATTAAAAAGAATATTCAGAGGGCTACTTCAGGGCCAAATTTCAGACATTGAAGATCCAAAATCACAGAGATAATTCAGTTTCAATATCGAGCTCCTCAAAATCAAGAAAAAGTTGTGTATGTTTTCTTTCAAATTGCATAAGTCTTGTCTGAAAAATCAGTTTTAAGTGATTCCAAAGGCCTATTGAGCATAGATATCAGTATTGGGTTCCAAAATTCCTCCTAAAAATAATTCAACACCCATTAAGCCCTCAGAGTACTCTACTATGACTCATGAAGATGAAGAATTGGAACATGATCTATCAAAATTACAAGAGCAAGTCAATCAAATTTTGCTCTCGCAAAGAGAAACAAAAAATGAAATGGAAGTTTTGAAGAAAGGCATGGAAGCGAAGATGGATGGTTTGAAGAAAGGCGTGGAAGATAAGATGGATGGAATGGAAGCTGGCATGGAATCTAAGATGGATGACATGGAAGAAAAAATGAAAGACAACATGGAAAACATGAAGAATGATCTAAAAGAAGACATGGAAGATTTGACAAAGTTGATACAAGAAATGTTTCCTAATGGCGAAAAGATAGTAGAGGAAACTCATGATGAGAACAAAATAAATGTTAATCGTGATTTCATAAACTCTAATGTTGGATGGAAGAACAACCATATTCCAAAGATGGATATGAGGAAGTTTGATGGCAAGGATCCCATAAGATGGATACTATAGATGGAGAAATATTTTGATCTCAATAATGTGCAAAACACACAAAAGGTACGCATTGAAACTTTACTGTTAGAACAAAATACATTTGTATGGTATCGATGGCTTTGCTCTTGTAAAAAAATTGTCACTTGGTCAATTTTTATGGAGGAAATTATATCACATTATGAGGATACAAAGAGAAACACCTTCTTTAGCCAATTGATAAATCTCAAATAAAAGGGTTCAGTGGGGGAGCACATTGAGGACTTCCAAAAATTGAATATAAGGGTAACTGATATTCCAGAGGAACACATGATTGATGTCTTCATAGGGAATTTAAAGGATATCATCCAACATGAAGTTCGCGTTTGGGAACCTGATTCATTGGAGAAGGCATTCAGGTTGGCAAGAAAAATTGAATGTAAAATTATGGCGACAAGGAAGCCTACCACTCACATCTATAAAGATGGAAGTGTTTCTACTCCTATACTTCCACAACCTACAAGGTTGAAACCATAATAATTGGAAGAAAAAAGAGCAAAAGGGCTTTTCTAGAATTGTAATAGCAAATATACTAAAGGTCATAAGTGTGCTGAGAAGAAATTATTTTACATAGATTGTGAAGAGGAGGAAGAAAATGAACAAGAAACTTCAAAATAAGAGGATATACACTAGGAACCAACCCTAGAAGAAGATGAAATGAGTCCTACCATATCATGTAATGTATTGGTAGGAATTACCACTCCTTAAACTCTCAAGATAGAAGGAAATATCAAGAAGAAAAAGGTAATAATGTTGATTGATACGGGTAGTACCAATAATTTTATTCATTGTAAGGTTGCCAAGGAATTGAATTGTTTCCTGTTGGAACAGGGTCTCCTACGAGTTGCGAAACTGGTTCGATTTTGTATATTTTTTATTATATTTAGTCTAGCGCAGGGGTTTTGGGGTGGGTCAAAGCCCCGAAAGCATTGTAATGGGTCAAAGGGTAAATTTGGGGTCCGAAAACCACAGTTTGTGAATCGTAGGAAAGATAAGGCTAGATTGTTATAAATAGAGGAACATTTTTAATTGTACGGAGGCAATGAAGAGCGATTGATGCAAATTGTGGTTTAGTAAGTCTGTTTGGGTTTTTGGGGAAGGACTCCTGCTGGTTGTGCGCGCGGAGATCCAGAGTCCTGCTGTGTGCGGACCCTACTGCTGTGTGTGCAGGCTGGGACAGGTATTGTAAGAGGAAGTTGATGAATTAATGAATATGAAAGGCTGTTTGGGAACTGAATCTATGTGTAGTGTTTATGCGAATCATTGGTAATTAATGTCTTATGCGTATTCTTTATTCAACTGCGAAACTTTTGTGTAAGTGTTTTACTGCATCTAGATCTGTTTTTGTCTGATTATGCATTGTTTAGCTACTTTCTTGGAAGTGTATAATTATTGAGCACCATAGTACAATTAAACTTGCGCACGTGGATGCGAAAAGAGGCCTATAAGTCCTGCTTAGGGAGATTTGGACATCTCGAGGAAGAACGCAGCTCTGCTTGCCTTACCTATCCTTTCTCAGGGTGCAGAAACCTAGTTCCAGCACCCACCCATACTACTTCGGGTGAGACTTTGACCTGCGCAAGTAGGTCACTGCTAAAAGGGCCAGTAGTATAGGAGTTTGTTGGCGAACCTTGAACTCTGAACTTGGGTCAGGACCCCTTGAGCCAACAAATGGTTCCATTGCCGGGACTTGGAGCATTTTGAGAAAGGGATCGGGTAATGACAAGAGAGTATTGGAAGCCTGAAAGGAAGGAAATTGAGGAGTGGTTCGAAAAGTTAACAGCGAAAAAGTGGAAAAATAGGTACATTCTTATAGAAAGCTACGAAATATTCTTTGTAACATTTGCAATCGAGCTTCAGGAGTGGCTGGCTAGGCTCGTAGAATTCCAGAAGTGTTGGAAGGATGAACGAGTCACTTAGTGGACCCCAGAGCTGATCCTGTAGCTGGAAAGAACTGATAATACTATCACACGCATGTTAGATCACTGGGTAGACAATGTGCTAGGAGGATTTGTGACAGAATTTTCCATTGATCAGTTTGCCTCCTACTCTGAGGTCGAGCGAGGATTCTTTAAAGGGTTCCAGGGAAAAATTCTGAAAACATTACCATTGCTGATTAAGGTATTATTGTGTTAAAAGAGCATTCTATGTAGTCATACCGACTGAATGAACTTAGATATAGATGGGAGCACGACGCGCAGTGGTAAATACTACTGAACCAACCTTGAGGGGGAAAAATCTTCCTATAACCCTCTGCGCGAAGACCCCAGCTACATCGTCGTCTAGGCCGCATAAAAGTAAGAACTCACCCATACCTCCACCTCCGTCGGACAGTGATATGGTTGCGCATCTGAAGCTACCTACCTTCAAGGGGGTAGGAGACGAGGATATGGAAAAATTTTGGTTTGTTGTAGATTCTGTATGGACTATGCAAAATGTGACAAATGACATGGTGAAGTGGGTGCAGCTATCCCTGGCATTCGAAGATAGAGCAGTAGACTAGTATATGCGATACGTCTCTCAGAACGAGAGTGCGTCTATCCAAGACGTTAAGGATGCTCTGAAGCAACAATTCTGAAAGCCAAAATCTTATTCTCAATTGGTAGAAGAAGTGAAGGACTTCAAGCAAGGTGCGTTTGAATCTGTATGGGAGGCTGATCTGCGATTGAAGAAAGCAATCAGAGAAGGAGGGTTTAAGTATGATGACAGGCAGCACATTGAATGGTTCATCGCTATGTTGCTACCTCACTTGCGTATACCTATGGGCCACCAGACCTTCGAATCATAGGAAAAAGCCTTGGAATCTGCCATGAAACTCGAAGCTGCGCCCAAAGAAGATACTTTGGGAGGAGTACAACAAATTCAGGAGAAAATCGGAGCTATGCACATGAAAATTCAGAGCCTGCGAAAGGAACGAGGAAATGGAGCTAGTGTGGACCTATGGTGCACAAAATATCAGACGTCTGGACATACGAAGGATCAGTGCCCACTACTAGTAGACTACATACAGGCAGGAGGCCCTAGTACAGCTCAAGCGGGTCTACGTTATGGTGCAATGACTGCCGGGTCGCAGGACTACACGATACAGCCTAGTGCCCTTGGCTAAGTACGAGCAAACTAAAGCAATAATGGTGTAGATTCTGTCAGTTAGTAGGACATGATGAGCAGAACTGTTTCACTTACAAGCTAGTGGTAGGTCGAGGAAGCTTGTATAGGGTACAATCGGATCCTGCGTCACCTAGATCCCCCACAAAATTCGGTGGCTCCCCAGCAAGGGGCAGGGGAGTTCGGGGGGGCAGCGTAGGATGAGGAAGTGGGCAGCTAATCTGTTATAATTGCGGGGAGGCAGAACACTTTGCAAGAAATTTCCCAAACCCTACCAGGCAACCCTGTAAATATTGCCGGCAGCTGGACCATGAGATTGAGGACTGCCCAATCTTGATAACAAAAATGCGAGAGAAACAACCAACACTGATGCAAAACGTACAAAGAGTTAAGGCTGAGCTACTAAATGGAAATTCAAGAACAACACATAGAGGGACGACGGAGGATGCATGGGGTCCTCCGAGTCAACAGGCATCTGACAACCTAGAAGGATTGGACCACGAACCAGGACAAGAAACAATCCACCAAGACAACACTAAGACAAGAAACTCTATGCAGACGCCTGCACACCTAGGAATAGATGACGAGGTGAGACCCTTCTTGCAGGTGTGTATCAAGCTATTATGCCACCCAAGGGTCGAAGAAAACCTCTAGGCGGTAATAGATAGTTGTGCAGGGCAGCCCCCCTATCTTCAGAAGTTCGAGACATACACAAGTTAGGTAGATATAGGAAACGTATCGGTAGGGAGATGAGACTAACTGCTCGGATTAGTAGTTATGAAATGGATTAGGTTGTCTTAGACTTGGGGTTAGATGCCAACGTGCTACCTAAGCAAACTTGGTAGTGAATGGGAGAACCCAAATTGGAATGGTCCAATATCCAACTGCGTATTTCCAATCAGTAGAAGATTATACCTCTAGGAAGACTATCGAAACTCATGGTAGATATCGTTGGGGTTAGGGCCCAGGCTGATTTCGAAGTAATTCAAGTTGTAGAAGATGCAGACCCATACCCTGCGCTCTTAGGACTTGAATAGGCCATAGATATGGGTGGTATCGTCAACCTCTGGAAAAGAAGGATGGTATTTGAAAATAATGGGACAAGGGTGACAGTACCGTTAGATCCTACGGAGGGAGACCAATACACAAAGCCAGTACGTGGTAACCAAGAGGTAGATCACATATACAAGTTGACCGTGCAAAACGAAGATTGGATCAATCCCACGATGGAGGGGATACTCTGATGGGAAGAAGACAACAAGTACTTCTCTCACGAGGAGACGGAAAATTGGCAAAACTGGTTGCATGAAGTCTTGACACTATGACGTCCTCGGGTCGCAAGGGACCTTTGCTGCATTTATTCAGAGGTAAGAGATCTACCCCATTTTGATGAGTCTGGTAGCATCCAAGAATTCCTGAGAACACTGGAAGCTATGGTTCCAGGAGAATGGCGGCTCTGGGCCCTTAATCTAGCTATGCATGGGATGCATGCGCAATGGTGGGACACCCACAAGGCATCATTCCAGGACTGGGAGACATGTTGGGATATGATGATCCTGAGATTCACACCTTCGACTGACATATGCACCAAGATGTTCC
Organism: Pinus albicaulis; assembly: GCA_034641835.2. NCBI lineage: Eukaryota > Viridiplantae > Streptophyta > Pinopsida > Pinales > Pinaceae > Pinus > Pinus albicaulis. The sequence goes on from CM076583.1 coordinate 1,211,362,343, forward strand.
TCGGACTTGGGGATCCCCGTGTGCATCTATTCATCTGAATGGAAAAATGGTTCGATCGAACTAAAAAAGAGTGGGTTCATCTATTTATTCATGCTTTGGGCCCTATCCCTGTCGTATGGTATTTAGATGCGGAGCTACATTAGCGCACCCGCCACTGGGAAACACTAAAAGATGAATTTATAGGAACATTCAGACTAATTGGAGGGATGGAGGTGCTCGACGAAGCTCTACAGGACATCGATGATTTTGTCTTTAATGGCTCACACCATCATGCTGCACCAGGGGTCCTAACGTGGGATGCACAGATGCAAGACATAGTCAATTACCGAAGCTTGGTAATAGAAGAAGAGGAAGAAAATCCTTGGAACGTCTCTATCCCAGAATCCGAGGGGGAGCACACCGTCATTGGACCCCCACTACAGAATATTGATGTGACCCAACCTCTCAAGCTACGTGAAGTTAATATCGAGACAGAAGAACATCCTAACTTGGCTAAGATTGGGGACTATTGGGATGAAGGAGTTATCAACAAAATTTTAGAGCTACTTATTGAATATCAGGACTTATTTCCGACAAATTTTTCCGAGCTCAAGGGAATCACGAGGGACTTGGGCATTATGCACATCACTCTGCAACCAGAGGCATGCCTTGTAAAGCAACGACCTTACCGTTTGAACCATAAATATAAGCAAAAGGTCAGAGAAGAACTGGACAAGATGCTTGCTGCAGGTATCATTGAACCAGTGGAACAGTCGGATTGGGTAAGCCCGATGGTTATCCAGGAGAAGAAAACAAAGGGGGAGATACGCATCTGCATAGACCTACGCAAGTTAAATGACACCTGTGTCCATGACCCCTTCCCTACGCCCTTCTCATATGAAATCCTTGATAGCGTGGGCGGGCAGGAAGCCTATTCATTCACCGATGGGTTCTCAGGGTATCATCAGATCTGAATTGCACCTGAAGATTGCAGTAACACTACAATGGCGACAGAATGGGGGTCCTTTCAGTATAAAGTTATGCCCTTTGGTCTCAAGAATGCACCCGCTATATTCTCTACGGTAGTAGTTGCTGTCTTCAAGGAGTTTATCCATAAGTTACTGGAGGTTTATTTCGATGACTGGACAGTATTCAGCTTGGTAAAGGAGCATGTCTCTAACTTGCGATTGATGTTGGACGCATGCCAAAAGCACCAGATTTCCTTGAATATCAAGAAGTGTATCTTCAGTGTGCCCTTCAGGATCCTGCTCGGGCACATAGTTTTCCGGCAAGGGCTGATGGTTGATCCTGTGAAGGTAGCCGTAATTATAAATCTGGTAGTCCCAACAACGGAGAAACAACTGTGTTCTATTCTCGGGCACATAAGCTATTACAGGAAATTCATTCAAGGGTACGCACTAATTACTGCACCCATGGAAAAACTGCTTAAAAATGATGTGTCCTTTTTTTTGGAATGATGAATGTCAGAAAAGTTTTGAGCTACTCAAGGAGAAGATGATCTCTGCACCCATACTAATATTTCCTGATTGGTCAAAGGAATTTCATGTACATGTGGATGCATCAGGCATCAACTTGGGAGTTGTCCTAACCTAACCTGGAGAGGGAGATATTGATCATCCGGTTGCCTTTGCGAGTCGGAAGCTCTCGAGTGTAGAGCACTACTAATCTACCACTGAATGAGAGGGATTGGCCATGGTATATGCATTACAGAAATATCGACAATATCTATTGGGCAGACACTTTAATATGTTCACCGATCATTCGGCTTTGAAATACCTTGTCAACAAGCCTGTGTTGGGGGGGGGGGAGGAGATTTGCCGCTAGTTGTTGCTATTTTAGGAATACGATTTTGAGATCATTGTCAAGTCCGGGAGGCTGAACACGGGTCTAGATCATCTGTCTCGTATTGATATGGGTGAAGAACCCACTAACTTGGAGGAAGGATTACCAGATGTGCAGCTGTTCACCATTAAGGTTGTTGACACACACTTCACTGATATCATCCAGTTACTAACTACAGGCGTAGCTCCCGCAGAATATTCGGTGCAGTAGAAGAAGGAGTTGGTTACTCGGGCGACGAAATTTACTATCATCGCCGGCCAATTATACAAGCTAGGCGCTAGTGAGGTACTGCGCAAATATGTCCTGGAACATGAACGATAGGCCGTTTTGGTAGAGGCACACGAAGGTGTCACGGGAGGCCACTATGCAGGAAAAGCAACGGCCTAAAAGGTCTTGAGAGCTGGGTTATGGTGGCCCACCCTACATCAGGATTCTCACACCCATTGTAAATCATGCGATACGTGCCAACGGACCGCACGGCCCTCATGCAGAGATGAGATGCCATTGCAACCTCAAATGGCTTTGTAGGCCTTTGACAAATGGGCCATTGATTTTGTCGGGCCCATAAATCAGCCAGGCAAGAAGATAGGTGCGCGCTACATTATTACTACCACTGACTATGTCACTCGATGGGCTGAAGCACAACTGGTGAAGGATTGTACTGCGGATACTGTTGCGCATTTCATCTTTGAGCATATCCTAACCAGGTTTGGCTGCCCAAAGATCCTAATGAGCGATCGAGGCATGCACTTTTTGAATGAAACGATACAAGCCCTGAATGAGGAATTCCGAATCCATCATGCGAAAAGTACACCATACCATCCACAGGAAAATGGGACGGTTGAGGCTTTCAACAATCCTAGAGCAAGCATTAACTAAGGCCTGCAATGCCGATCGTAGTGACAGGGATGTATGCATCCCCTCTGTGCTATGGGACTACTGGACAACCTGCAAGAAGCTAACAGGAAGGACTCCATTTTGGATGGTCTACGGCAAGGAGGCCATTATGCCAATAGAGTATGTTGTTCCTAGCCTACGTATCGCAGCATTTACAAATATGGCAGAACCTGATTTAATGGATGAACACCTTGCGCAGCTTTTGGCATTAGATGAAGATTGGTTTATTGCTAACTTTCATCAGCAGGTTCAGAAGGCTCGTGATAAAGCTTGACATGATTGACATATTCGCCAGAAGACATTCGTAGCAGGCGACCTAGTCCTCTTATATGATAGCCAATTTGTGAAACACCCAGGGAAATTCTGACAGCACTGGCTTGGTCCCTACACCGTTAAGGAAATCATGAATGGTGGAGCAGTTCGACTAGCTACCCTGCGTGGTGACACGTTACCAGGCTATGTCAATGGTAGTCGGATCAAACCATACAGGGCTAAATGACTATATGGTCGGAGTAATTGGCTAAGGCGAGATCAACCCACCTGTGATAGGGCGCTGACGCACAAGCGGGACATGAACACTCGTCATCAAATAGCTCCAGGAATGCTTATAAAACCTGTGGCCACAGTGACTCGGGACGAGTCACAAGATTGTGTTGGGGGACTATTGGAACAGGGTCTCCTACGAGCTGCGAAACTAGTCTGATTTTGTATATTTTTTATTATATTTAGTCTAGCATAAGAAATCCATTATAAATCCATTACATTTAGTCTAGCATAAAAAATCCTTTATCTAAACCATTCAAGAAATAGACAAGCATAAAAAATCCTTAGAGAGAAAAAATATGAATTCTCTAATATATCCTAGCAAAAGAAAACATTAAGGCAGTGAAGGAAACAAACAGACCTAAGGTGCCATTAGCAAACATGTCTTAGTATAAATTATTTGTCCTACTACAACATAGCAAGATGGAAACATAATGAAAACTAGAAAACATGAACAAAAGAGAAACACATCGCCATCAACCAGGCTTATGGATCCTGCAAACAGTGCTCCATCAACAAACAAATCAGGTCATGCATGAGCTCCAAGACATCAAATTCTCATAAAAAACTCCAAGAGACTATGTATTGCTCCAGAATAAATCATCAAAATCCAACCAACACATAACAGCCTCATGCTCTATTTATGGAGCAAATGAGGAGGTGGAAACCGTAAGAGGCTTCCAGAAACCCTAATTTAGCCATAAATGTCATAAATGTGCTTAATGACCATGCAAGGCCCAAGACACATAATATATAAGCTAATAAATGAAAAATATCATAACATAACTTTTCAATCAAATCTGGAGTGATTTTCCCAAGAAAGTATTAAAAAATCATTTTGCCATCAATTTGTGTGTTTTGTTGACTTTTGGCACTTTTGGTCCTCTGTGCGTAGCGCCCTTTCAGTAGAAAATAGGGTCTGTTGCAGATGAGTTTTGGATTCCTTCCTGACATCGGTTTTGGCCCCATGATGTCTTGTTGGAAATATTGATGAGTATACTTTCCAAAAATACTTGAGTTATGCTGAATGAATGCCATTTACCTTCTCAAAAACGCATTCTCCCAACACTGTTTGGTGCGTAGCGCCACCTCCAGCAGAAAATAGGCTCTGTTGTAGTCAAGTTTTGGACCACTTCCTGATGTTAGATTTTGCTCCGTGATGGCTCGTTGGAAAGCTTGATGAGTCCTATTTCTATATATGCCTTTTTTTTTTTTTTTGAATGGATCCCATTTTACTGTCCAAAAATCCATTCTCCCAACACTGCTCTGTGCGTAGCGCCACCTTCAGCAGAAAATAGGCTCTACTGTAGTCAAGTTTTGAACCACTTCCCGATGTCAAATTTTTCTCTGTGATGGCTCATTGGAAAGCTTGATGAGTCCTATTTCCAGATATTCCTTTGTTATTTTTACTAGGTTCCATTTTACTATCCAAAAATCCATTCTCCCAACACTGCTCTATGCACAGCACCTGGTCTGAAAAGGAGGCAAAAAGGTCAAAGTTTGGGTGTTTTTTGACCTTTTGAGGGGGTAAAAATGCTCCAATTGATCCGAAATTTTGTGGGTAGACCTTTGGTGATGTAAAAAATCCAAAAATGTAAACTTTTAGAGCTAAGGATGCACCAATTTTGTGCGTAGCGCCTTGGGTGCTGCGCTCCTAGGGGTCAAAATTTGGAAAAAACAAAATTTTGTCCAAATTGACTCAAACTTGGTGGAGAAGGTCTTCAAGGGTTTTGAGAAGCCTATGAAAAATATTGAGCCATGTCTCTGAGTTTTTCTTTGTCTTTAACTTCTTTAAGTGCTCAAAATTCAATGCCTTCTCACTGATTTTTCATTGTTACTTTGTTCCTCTTTTTGAGTTACTTGCTGCACTTTCTTCACTATCCTCTTGCTCAGCATGAAAACCACTCTCTTCTTTGTCTTTACCATCTTCTTGTCTCTTATCTTGCTACCTTTAGTGTTTTTGCCTTGGTTTTGGAGTTTATCATTAGCCTTTGTATATGTTTCACTTTGGCCTTGTCCTTCATTGATGTCTTCTTCTTTGTTATCTCCTGTACTGTACCTTTATCTTCTATTTCAGCTTCATCTTCCTTGGTCTCTTTACCTTTATCACCTTTAGTCATCTTGTCACTCTTTGCACTTAATGTTCTTGCTGTCATGTACAAGCACTTTTCCTCATGGCTGTCATGTGATCCTTCTTGTTGGCTTCCATACTCATCATTCTCTTCATTACTTCCTTGGTCTTCTTCTTCATACTCTGTTCCTGCCCTATTGTTTTCATCACTTCCCTCATCATCTTCTTTCTCTTAATGGCTGATGTCATCTCCTTGTTCTTCCTTTAACTTTGTCTATGACTTACTGTCTTATTTCTTTCCATTGTCATATAGTTGTCCTTTACTGCTGCTGCCCCCTGTTTGTTTTTTTTTACTACCACCATGGCCATCTTCACTTGATTTATTAGGAGAATATAGGTTTTCTTGTGTATGAGATTAAGTGATGGAGAAGTGGAGGCAAGTGAATGATGCGTAGGAAAAATTTCAGCAAATGAGGGCAAGAGGAAGCAATCAAGGAGTGCTTCAATATTTAGAAGTGTGTTTGCTGGCCGTTAGTGCCTCTACAGCCTATGACAACCTTTCAAATTAGAAACCTTTGGCCCTAAAATTTCAATAGGCTTGATTGGCATGAAGCTTTAGGGTTTGGCATTTTTTTAGGGTTTTGAACCTCTCGTTCGATTTTACATGCAAATGAAAACTTGGAGGGGAAAGAAAAAGAGGTTACCAACCTTGTATAACCATTTGCAGGAATTTGGAGGCAAACATTAGCTTTTTGGGCACTTTTGGGAAAATTAGGCAAAAATTCTGCCTGTGCGTAGCGCCAGTCTAACTATGCGCATCACCATTTTGTAGAAGGCATTTTGAGGCCTTACCAGTGTTATAATGAGCTCTGTGATAGCTCTTTGGAAAGCTTGACTTGTCTACTTTCCAAATATACAATTTGGTTCCTGTTTGGAGTTTATTTACCCAGCCAAAAGTTGATTCGCCCAAGACTGGTCAAAAAGTCCTGAATGAAGGTGCATAAATGCAAATTGCTGGTGCAGACCACTTTTGGATGACTTCCTCAATTCAAAATTGAGCTCATGATATCTCATTGGAAAGCGCTTGAAATATAGTTGTCATTTGACTCATTAATAAAGTCATTTGGACACTCCAACTATGAGAAAAACGGATTTTACCAAGGTCACTCCAGAAGTGCAGAATTTCTCCCGTGACACCTGTATTTTTGACATTGATCTCAGACCATGATACCTGTGTAAAAACTTAAGGAGGTTTTATTCTTGGCCCTATTATGGAAAAAAAATTCTGTCACTTTTTCCAATTTCATCTCTGTTTGGTCAAGAACACAATTTAAAGGAAAACTAGCCCTAGGTGTGATACATGGCTTGTCTCTTGGAATGAATTCTTGGAAAATGATGGAGGAATGATGTTTATGAGCTGGTATAGACTTATTATTCCTGACATGATCTATCAAATGAATCCTTTTCTCTTGTGCTTCCTATTCATATCAAACCCTAGCTTAGTTGGAAGAGGAAATTAGGGTTTTGTGTGAGGATTTAGGACTGCCTTGCAGAGGGAGGAGAATGAAGGGGTTAAAGGTTGTCTAAATTCTTGGGGAAATTTTGGGGGATAGGGATAGATGTTAGGGAGTAGGGGAAAGTGGAATTTCAGGAATTGAGTTAGGGGAAGGGGTCCAAAAGGTCAAAACACAGGCCTAGTCTTAAAAAGTGTCAATTTGTGGCAATAAACTAGGTTTTGTAGAAAAATGATGATTTTGAGGGATAGGAGTCATGGGAAGTGTTTATGGAGGTATTTTAAGGATAGGAGGAGGTGTAAGAGAATAAATATATAATCCTTGTTGATGATTTAATCATGGAGGTCATGAAACCAAGAAAAATGCCCTTAAAAACCCTAGATAGGCAATGGAGGAGTTTAGGCAAAACAAAAATAGAGGGTTGAGGCCAAAGGTGGAAAAACATAGTGATAATGAGTGGCATGAGCCCATGATGGGTCTTATGGGATGGGTGATCTGAGCTTGGCATGATGGAATGATGAAATAGTAAAAAATTTATCCTAAGGATAATGAAGGTCGTGAGATTTCTAGAACTCGCAATCTTCATGAACTTTGTTTCTAGAAATCTAGAACCGATACTTAGTCATCTTTAGATAGTGAAAATTATGGATGACTAACAGTGGCTCCACTTGGGGAGGGAATCTTCTTTTCAGGAGGTGTCCAGAACTTTCAGATCTCTTGATTTATGAAGACTAGTGCCTCATCCATTGGGCAGATTTTTACCTCTTTCACTTGTTGATGCTTGCTTGAAGCTGTGATCTTTAGTAATCTGAAAAAACATGATTAACATCAACATCATCTCTACCTACCCAACCTACTTGCCTAACATTTTTTCTTCCTTGGGTGCATTTGAACTGGAAAACCCTTGACATTTTTCTTTTTGAAAACAAAAGTCAAACTATATAATTGTACCCTTATCTCTTCCAAGAGTTCAGATTAGGCTAATGAAATATTTTTATTTCCTACCTAATCTACTCATTTGTCAAGATTAAGCTGTTTGACAAACTTTATTCTCTATCCTACTAACATGAAATTGAAAACATGTTTTAAATCAGGATTAGGCAATCACCTATCATAGGACAACAACAACCCCCCTTTTTATTTAATATTAGTAATAATACTAAATAAATGGGGACCCTTAGTTAAAAAATCCAAAAAAAATTAATTAGGATTTGTTTTCCTTTTCAAACAAAACTTTCTATCATAAACTTAGAGAAATCCCTTAGAAATAACCTTAAGAAACACTTAAGTTTATGATAGATTACAATAAAATTGTTCTTTAAACAAAATAGCGCATCCATCGCAAAATGGTATATATCTTTTGTAAATGAAAATGCGATTTTGCGATAATGCGATCCCAAAAAGCCTATACAATAAACATATTGGTCGCAGATCGCATAGCGCAGAAAACAGAAATGTTAAACGAATACCTTTTGCGCTATTTACAATTTTGCGCTTTTGCGAGATTTGCGATGTGCGCTTTTGCGCTATTGCGCAATTTGCGCTTTTGCGCTATTTACAAATTACAATGGTTTCATTTTGCGATATTGCGACATTGCGACATTGCGATATTGCGCAGGAAATCGCAGATCGCAATGTCGCAAATTCATGTAGGCGCGTTGTTCAAAGGCAATATTCCCATATATCAATATTTGTTATGCGCTTTAATGATTAGATTAAATGATTGGATTGACAATTAATGGTAAATGAGATTTTGTTTTGATTGAAAGTCATTTCACGTTAAAATAATATATTTCATCCGCCTTTGCATTTAAAACAGTTTCATCACCTTTCTCATGCCATTACTCTCATTTAACTCGTAAAACGCAGGCACGAAGGAGCAAACGTCTATACAAAGCTTTCACAGAACATTATGGGTAAGAAGGAGAAGAGCTCGAATTCTGAAAACAAA